>CM042564.1:8606241-8616241 GCA_023630585.1 Cranoglanis bouderius
ACACAGGCTCAGTGTGTGAAGCGTTTAAATTAGAAGATTAGTAATATCTTGCTGTGTACACACTGCACATTTTTGAAAAATGGGCTAAAATGGTGGTCTGCATCAGTGGTTTCTGTATTGGTCGCACATATACAGTTGTACTGTTGTCTCTTTGCATTGCAGCAGTTTGCCCTTAAATTATTTAACCGTGTCATGTAGAAGGAAGTGCGTGGATCATCCATGCTGTGTACTGTTATCCCCACTAGATGGCACTGCCACCAATAACATGGCCTTTCCTGTGCTCTGTGATTAAAGATGGTGTTAACAGCACATCTGTTAGTCGAGGTGTCGTTTGTAGAATTCTCATTGGCTCTCCAGGATTCTCGAAACGACCCTAGGGCCATCGCTATGGTTACAGTGCCAATGTGGCGATGGGGCACGAGCCATGCTGTAGCTCATACAGCATGGTTTAATTGGGAAAGTCCAAAATACAGGTCAACTGCTGCAAACTGGCAAGCTTCTGTCCTGCAGAAAATAAGAACGTTATTACTGTTAGAGAGAGAGAGTGTGTTTGTACACCCTGTTTTACAGGGGAAAAAAAAAAAAAAACATGTTTGCAGAAAATATACGTTGGTTTGGATCTATTGAAATGGTCCTCCTGCTTGTTGTGCATAAACCACACACACACACACACACACACACACACACACACACACACACACACACTTCCTGGGTAGTTCTTCATAGTAGAAGAGGCCACTGAGGAGAGGTCTGTTTATCTCATCTGTCATTTAATCAATAGAGCACTTTCTCTGTGAAAAGGCAACACTACAGGTACTCTCTCTCTCTCTCTCTCTCTCTCTCTCTCTCTCTCACTCTCTCTCACACACACACACACACACACACACACACACACACACACACACCCCTTTCCACACAGCTATTATTTGGATAAAAGAGCAGAGGAAAATGGGATATACCAGAAGAGTAAAGCAGTATAGTATGTGTGTTTGACTTTGTGGTTATGACACACTTCACATATCACTCAAAGGCTTCAAATATCTTGAAATAGCGTGAACGCATGGTCTGACATCTAATCACAAACTGCGAGTGTGTGTGTGACAGAAAAGCAGACAGAAAACAATCACACATTTATAATACGGCCGATAGGAGACGGACCCGCTATGCATGCAGGAGAGGTGGGTTTAGAGACAGTAAACACACAAGCTCAGGCTCCCCGATGCACTTTCTGTGATCAAAAAAAGTAAATCTGTCACTCGCATCATGTAAATAATCATCTGTATGCATTTTGAAGGAGCCCCGGACCTGCTGCGATCTGGATCTAAAGAATCAGACCGTTGCCGGAAAGCTTGAAGCCTGTCGCTGACATTGAAAGTCATTACTTTGTGCTCCACTTGAAGAGGCTCGAAGCCAACGCCGAGACGAAGTGTTTCGTCGGGGAGGTTTTCAAGTGAGCCAGCTATAGAATATCAATGCACTGTGCTACCAAGTGTTGATTGATTGTAGCCTGCAAGGACAAAACTACCGAGCTGTCCTGCTACAAAGCTGGGTTTGGTGGTACTGATTCGATATGCAGTATCGGTATTGCCGAATATGCTGGATTAGATTTTAGAGGGAACTCGAGTCTGAAATATTACAGAATTGCTTGTAGAGGTATAACAATATAAAGTTCACATCAGAGCAGTATTTGTGCCTGTAGTGTACTCCTGTAGTGTACTTGAGTATGGATTCAATTAAAAATGGTTTCTTTTATAGCTTGGTATCGACTGAAACTCGAGGTTGCAGTATCAGAAAAGGGGGAAAAAAATAAGGTCCTTTTTAGTTACTGACTGAGTGGAGATGACAAACAGTTACTGAACTTGAACATATTACTATAATGCCCTGAAATCCTGTAGTTTTGCTTATGCACATATTCCATGAGTGTCCGAGTCAGATCAGATGAGTAGCATTGTTTATTCAGTGGGAGCTTCTCGTACCAGAAAACTGGAACCATGAGTCCAGAACCAGAGGTACTTGTACTTGGGAATGGGGGCAGCAGAATTGTTCTTTACTGACGGTTTATCCATAACCTGTTACACATGCAACACCACATACCCACACGAACACCCAAAAAATGTTAATTGATGTCATGTTTTTGCTGTTGAAAGCACAAGCTTTTTTCTTTTCTTTTTTTTTTCTTTTTAAATTGATGCCATGTTTGCGCTGTTAAAAGCATCTTGCTATTATTGATGAATTTTCTCTTTGACAGTGAGATTCTTTTCATTCATTGTCTTTGCAGCTTTGTCATCACTTTGGCTGCACCAGTTATCCCTTTATTTGGTGGAAAATGACCTAAACCCCAAATTTCATCACTTTCATCACTATTTCAGCTGGTCTTGAACGTGCAGTAGGAAAACACCCTTGGTGGAGCTCTGCATTAACATTCCACTGATCATCTTATTTCAGATTCACACTTCTTCATTCATATTCTAATACGAGCCCAGTTGCGTTGACTTGCGACCATTAGGCATTATGAAGGATCGGCGTGACCGAAGATGTTCAGGGACATCCTCCCAGTTCAGTAATTTCAGCAGCACTCAGCGTTTCAAAGCTTTCAGGACTAAAGTATATTAAATCAGTCACATCGCTGTCACAGGTGGACCGCTGCTTCCTAGCAGCGAGCCGTTTTACATCCATCCAGAAATGATTTGTGGCACTGCATATGAGGTATAGTGCGTGTAACACCAGGGTGCTCGATCCCTTGCCAGAATCTGGCAAAACACACACTGTCACGCAAGCACGAACACCCATACGGGCGTGTCATCAGACCGAGGCATTTGTCTCAGGTGACAGCTGTCAGCTTTAGTGGGATGTTTGTGGTGAAGCACTATGCCAAATGCTTACCGTCGGGTAAAAAAACAAAACATAAGCGAATTTGGGTCAGACATCACTGTTGCTCTTGAGCAAAACTGACAGTTCAGGACCCCATGCTGGGGTCTCCCAGTGTCCCTGGAGTGAACTGATGAGTCAGTCATCAGTTCGCTGACTGTCATTGTCAGGACACATTAGATGTCTCTTTGGTACTCAATCATTTACTTAGTGACAGTTTTTGCAGCTCTTAGTGTTTCATCCATGTGCATGATCTTGCTTGATACTTTAGTTCATTTTTAGGGTTCCTGTATTATGTCCCACATCTGGTCATGTGAACAGCTGTAGTAGCATCTCTTCTGTCCTGTTGATGGCGCTGTTGCCTTGTATTTCTCACCTGGGGCACAATTAATGATCAAGGATGTAGGAAACACAGAAGAACAGCACAGAACCTAAATTTAGTGTTGGCACTAATCACTACTACTAATAACAACAATAACGAATGAATAACCTGAAAAATAAGACTCAACCTAAGGCAGTTGTAATACAGGATAAAAACAGCAAAGTGAAAACTCAAAATTTAGTAAACATCCTTAACTAACGTAGCGTTTATGGTGAAGTTTTAAGTCTGAATATTTTTAATGATATATAGTGAGGCAGCTCATGTTCTTGCATTTTAAATAAAACATCTAGCATGTTGGAGGTTCGAATCCCTCTGCCCTGTGTGCACGGAGATTGCATGTTCTCCTCGTGCTTTGGGGTTTCCTCCAGGTAATCCGGTTTCCTCCCCCAGTCCAAAGACATGCGTTGTAGGCTGATTGGCATTTCGAAATTGTCCACAGTGTGTGAGTAGGTGTGTGAATCTGTGTGAGATTGTGCCCCGCGATGGGTTGGGGGCCTGTTCAGGGCCGTCCCTCGCCTCGTGCCCCGAGCTCCCTGGGATAGGCTCCAGGCTTCCCCATGACCCTGTGTAAGATGTGTTGTATGGAAAATGGATAGATGGGTATATACAAAGAAGGGAGAAACTCAGGTCTCCGTTCCACCACAGGCTCTGTAAACTGGGAAACATGACAATATGCAGCATCAACATTTAAAGTTCAAAATTCAGTGAAAGGAGGCGTGTCTACTTTCCTGTCAGTTGTTTTCTGTCAATTCAGAAAGTACCCTATGTTGCCTTTAAGTTGCATTTTGACTAGTAGGCAGTGCGTGTTCATGTTTTTACTGTTTTGGGGGCATGGCTTTTGCAGGATCGCTGAAGGAATAGTGTTTTATTTGTTTGGATTTTTCAGTTTGAGCTAACTTCTGTCAAACATCTCTGACTATATGACTTTAAAGCAGGGGAAAGAACATTATTTGTCAATAGACAGAGATAGATGGTTCCACACTGATGGCTTCTTTAAACCTTTCCAGAGAGAACTAGGAAGGATAAATACTAAACTCTATAATGCTTAAAAGTTCTATGTAGAACCATTTACTTACAGTAGTGTATTTATTTATCAGCAAGGTCTCTAAGCATTTTAAGGAAGCTAAACAACAATGAACTACTGAAGGGTACTATTTTATTATTATTATTATGATTATATTATATTTCTACAGCCTTCCATGGTTTAGTTGGCAGCAATAAGAAGTAGTAAGAGCAGCCTATATTTGTCAAAAATACATTACAGCACAGTGAAATTCTTTTCTTCACATATCCCAGCTTGTTAGGAAGCTGGGGTCAGAGTGCAGGGTCAGCCATGATACAGTGCCCCTGGAGGATATAGGGTTAAGGGCAATGCTGGGGCTTGAATCCCCAATCTTCTTATCAGTAACCCAGAGCCTTAACCGTTGGTCCACCACTGCCTTCACTGGAACAACATTCATTCACTGGAGGACCTTCTAAACTTGGCTTCTATCAGAAAGGGTTCTAAGCATTTTAATATGTTAAAGAACCTTTAAGAACTGAATGGTTCTTTTGTGTGTGTGTGTGTGTGTGTGTGTGTGTGTGTGTGTGTGTGTGTGTGTGTGTGTGTGTTGGTCTATGGTGACCAAGGTTCTTTAGTTTAGTGGCCAGAAAGCAGCCTTTATTGAGTGGTGGACTCTTTAAACTTGGGCACCACAAGGATTTAGAGTGAACTACTGTATGTACACTTAAATCTTCTGTGTAGAACCATCTATGTACTATCGAGTACTGTTCTATCAGAAAGGGTTCTAAGCTAACACTCGAAGGGCTCTTTTTCCACAAGTGTAGGCCAGAAGAATCAGCTATATTTTGCATGCACAATTCACACTCGAGCTGGAGGAAAAAATAAATTTTAATGTAATTTTTTTTTTTTTTTTTAATTCAGTTCTTGAGTGAAAAGAGGTGGACTGGGCAAGTGAGATAACGGATCCCTGAATTTCAGATTCGAACACAGCTGCAGATTAATCTTCTCTACGCTCACACAATAAATGATGCATCAGAGTAGAAGTGATGTGAGATCAGATCAGATCTGACTGCAGCGATCTCAGAGAATATAAACAAAATCAATCAGATTGATAAAAGACTGGAGCTCTCACATGCTTTTTGAGCACGGGTACTGGAAAGGAGAAAAAAAACAAAAAACTATTTTCTGACTGGATTTCTCGTCTGTACGGTTCTTTCTGTCCTGTAGGGTTTTATATTTGTACCTTACTGGGGCTGTCCGCTCTTATGTGCAGAGGCCCTGAGGAAACACTTGTGCAATACATGGACTGATGTTGCAGCATTTTTCAAGATGGATGACTGATGGCCTGAGTTGTTCTAGAGGAATGTTTAGTCACTTGTCGCTCTGATAAGTTTCTCTCTCTCTGTTTTTCCTTTTGATACTAAAATTGAAAGGGGCTAAAATCCTACAATCATTCATATTCCTTCTCAAACGCTGAGGTTTTCATTTGATCCCTTTGACCTGCGAGTAAAAAGGCTTCTCTCTCTCTCTCTCTCTCTCTTTCTGTAATGTACATCAGTGAGAAGAGATGCTTTGTTCAGTAATAGGAGTGATTGTTTTATGCGTTTAACTACATAGGGACTGGTGTTTAATGTGAATCTAAAATCGAATGTGGTAATTATGATAATTATGATCGTTTGGCTCACCCATGCTGATTAAAATGAAAGTATTATATGTTTCTGTAATACACACTGATCATTTTTGTGTATATGTAATGTGGCTCTAATGATTTAATGTACCCTGTAATTGCTTTCTACATGAACTCTCGGCCTGTTGCAGCATCTCATTTCTACCGTATGCATAACCAGTCGCACAAATTAGAGAGGAAAAACTTGCACTCACTCCTTCTAAAGATGACTACGCATTACTCCTCTAAGAGCCACACCTATGGCAGCCATTCACAACTCGCTTTTATGCCATTTATGAGTTACACGGAGACACAGCATGGTGGCACAGCAGATAGTTTTGCTGTCTCCGTGGTTCGATCCTGCACTCGGGTTACTGTCTGGTTCTCCCTGTGTCCACATGGGTTTTCTCCTGGATCTCTGGTTTCCTCCAGCCTCCCAAAAAACATGCCAGTAGACAGATTGGCAATGTTCAATTGCGCAGAGCTTACTCAGCCACTGCACCACTAAAGTGATGATGGACTGAAATAGACTTTTTCATTAAAGTTGTTGGAAAGTTAAACCAATTCTCAGCTGCAGCTGCGGAATAGGGAGAAGGTAAGACTCTGTAGAGGGTTAAAATACAGTTTACAAGCTCCAGGCAACCAGTGGAACTATTATGTAAGATTTTCAGATCGTTTTAAAAAGTTTAGACTAAGATATGATTATGCGTAAGGAAAAACTTTTTAAAGTCCCATCGTGTTCTGTATATATTCAGTTATATGCAGTGTTTTTCTGCGTTATGATACTGCATACTTACAAAATTGGAGATATTGCAAAGGCTGAGTTATGGTCACTGTAAGCAAATATACCTTATCTGAGCACAGAGCATCTTCCAAATTCAGCATTCAGAGCTGGAGGCACTCGAGCAGAAATAAACACACACACACTCATACATACACGCGCACACACACACACACACACACACACACACACACACACACACACCGAATTGGCCTGAATCAGGGATTATATTGTGTGTGTGTGTGTGTGTGTGTGTGTGAGAGAGAGAGAGAGAGAGAGAGAGAGGCTGTATAATGAATCCTTGAGCTTATTTACACTCCATCTCATTTTAGAGACATCTCACTGGTGTGTGACTGCCTCACGTTTGTGTGTGTGTGTGTGTGTGTGTGTGTGTGTGTGTGTGTGTGTGTGTGTGTGTGTGTGTGTGTGTGTGTGTTTGAAGAGATGCAGCCTGACAGGACCTCACCCCCACCTTCACTTCAGCGCTAATGCAAATCTGTCAGTGAGGCTTTTGACAGACCCCCAAAGACCCAACCCCCCCACCCCATGTCAGACCCCCTACCCTAGATCTGTCCTCTGTGCTGTGACTCCCCCACCCCCTAAACCCCCCTGGGAGAACACTTACATCCAGCCCATCAGTGAAGAACGAAGGAGAGCAGTGAAAGAGTGGAAGAGATGCCATTTTTGACCTGTTTTTCTATTTTTAAGTTGAATATTCCATGACGCGTGGCGTACCTTCATGATTTATTATGCATGTAAAAAGTCTGAACATGGGATGTGATTGACTGGGGCTAATATATCATTCTTTATATAGGCAGGTGATGTATTTTTGCCATTTTGTTGTTCTGAAATCTGGCTGTTTCTTGAGTCATGTCTGTGCTTCTCCTGGATCATTAAGGCACTGAGGTGGTTTAGATCAATAGCACTGCTTTTCTATGACTTCATTTGTTTGGACACATTAGGTAAGAATGCCATATTACTCCAAAAATGAGGAAAATAAAAAATATGCTCCATGATCCGCCTATTTCTGGAAACCGCTTGCTGCTTTCCAAAAAGGAAATTAATATTTTGATCACACACTGCTTTGCATCTGGTACCTCACGCCTCCGCTGTAATTAATGCATTAATCAAACAAATGCAGTCATGGCAGTGGGTGACATTATGGCACAACCACAGTGCAGAGTGAATTCCGTTTAATAAATATAAATTATATTTATTCATCGAGCAGAAGCTTTTATCCAGAGTGTCAAAAGCTGAAACAGAATCCACTCCAGTGATACAAATGTCACAAGACTAAATGTCTACAAGCTGACCATAAACAAAGGCAAATTAGTTTGTAGGAATAATGGAGACACAACCAAAAGCCAGTGATTACTTGGGCGGTCATTCAAACCATTAATGATGCACGTTGCAGAAGGCTTACTGTGATGATAATAGCGATCCACAATAATTACAGTGAGAGATGTATATGGAATAATGTAAGAAATGCAGGTTATATTGTTCACCAGAGCAGCATGGCAAATGGCAGCACAGCCAGATAGACATAAATCACAATCATAAATGCTATTAGAAGTGCTACTTCTTGTTCCATGTATAGTTATCTGTATTGTGACGTGATGTATTTGAGGTTTTGTCCTCAAGGCCTTCAGATCATTCACTGCTGTTTCTTTGAAACTCCTAACTGTGCCTTTCAGAGCTGTTTCTGGGTCACATTTACATTCCCCTCCATGTTTGAAGCCCTGGTAATCCAGTAGAGCTGCGTCTGCCTCATCCAGGATGTGTACATGAACAGCAATTTCCCCCCACTTTCCTTCTGCTTAGAGTGCAGAATATTGAAAATATTGTGTAAAATAAAATGTGCAAATTTCTGTTTCTGTTCCATTGAGAAAGTAAATGGATGTTTTGGTGTTGAAATCAGTTTGTGTTATCTACACTTACTGCGTATATTGCAAAGGGGATATGCCTTGAAATACATTATATGGCCAAAAGTGTGTGGACATCTGTCCATCACATCCATATGTGGATCTTCCCCCAAACTGTTGCCACAAAGTTTGACTGCATAGAATTGTCTTTGCATTGTCAATTGTAGCATTACAGTTTCCCTTCAATGGAAACTAAGAGACCTAAATCTGTTCCAGCATGACAATGCACAAAGTGAGCTCCATGAAGACATGCTTTTGCCAAAGTTAGGGTGGAAGAACTTGAGTGTCCTTCACAGAGCCCTGACCTCAACCCCACTGAACACCTTTGGGATGAACTGGAACACCGACTGCACCCCAGACCTCCTCACCTAACATCAGTGCCTGATCTCACTAATGCTCTTGTGGCTGAATGATCACAAATCCCCACAGCCACGCTCCAAAACCTAGTGGAAAGCCTTCCCAGAAGAGTGGAGGTAATTATAACAGCAAAGGGGGACTAAATCTGGAGTGAGATTTTCAACAAGCACATATGGGTGTGATGGTCAAGTGTCCATGTACTTTTGGTGTATAGTTATATACCATATAGTGTATATAAAAACAAACTAGTAAGATAGGCCTACGTTAATTTGGCCAATAATAAACACTGGTCAGATTGACTAAAGGATTCAATAAAAACCCCGATAGTGGTGCCCTTGGTGGAAAATTTTGTTCAGTGCACACTGAATTATTATTTTTATACCATTTTTGCCCAGTTTTTTTGGGGGGGTAATACTTTGGTGCATCCCTAAAACTGTAGTTTGGTAGCTTCTCTATTGTATATTGCAGTGCAGCACATTTATGACACAAGCACAGTGCAGTCTGAATTATATTTATTCATTGAGCAGAAGCTTTTATCTGAAGTAAAAAGGATCCAATCCAGGCATCTAACTTTAACTGCCAGAGATAGAAACGCCGAAAAATAACTTTCCACAGAAATTATATATTGCAGAATATAATGCAGAAATATTGCATTTATATATCAGTATTGCAGTGCAAAAATAGTATAATGTCTTCCAAAGAATATCGTTTGCAGCATTTAAATAATACATGAATAAAACAAATATGGTCTTGGCAGTGAATGATATGACTAAGCCCACATCGCAGTATGGATTGACTCAAACACAGCCACTCGCGTATACACAAAGTCTGTGTCGCTTTGTTTTCAGCCTTTGACACCCTTATTACTGAGAATCACGAGTACTACTGTACATCGCTAAATGCTGCACAGAGGTCCACACCCACTCAGCCTGATGCGATGAGACTCTGATGCTCCACCTGGCATTAGTCTGATCTCCTGGCCTGAGCCACCTGTCACTAACACACACTCCTGTCTGAGTGC
>CM042564.1:8621241-8713741 GCA_023630585.1 Cranoglanis bouderius
ATTCCCTGCCACCTGCCTAAAAACTTCTGTTGTCTGCCAGTAACAGGACTTCAGACATTTTTAAGCCCACTGGGTTTAACCCTCAATCCCTAATCTCTCTGAACTGCCACCCCATAGCCCCCTGTGGCCCAATTTACCACCAACCAAGAGCTCAGAAGGATGTCCTCGTTCTCTTGGAACCTACAATCTGCAAACATTCTGACCCATGGGTGCTCGACTCATTATACACGAGCACTGTTTTTAGAAAAGGTCATCTGATGAAAGAAACAACATTCCTGTCCATTTTCATTGTTATGCGTTTATTAGATGCTATAGAAAGCTCCGGTACATGCTTGTGTACTGTTCATCCTGTCCATTTTCATTGTTATGCGTTTATTAGATGCTATAGAAAGCTCCGGTACATGCTTGTGTACTGTTCATGCCTCAGCGATCCAACCTTTATGCTTCATCAAATTTTCACCTTCATCTTCATTATTTAAATCCAAAGGCACACGCAGGATTTGAGTAAACAAAGCGTTCGCACACGGCTTTGATGAACCGCGCTCGCCATATTCCCATGCACCCGCTGTCTGTTCCATTAGAGCAAATAGTGCATTATCATGTGCATTAGTTCAGACATATTGTGTTAAAGTGTATGCCACATAAAATGCTGTTATCATCACTGTACACTCTCAGCCCTTGCTTTGTTATTGTACCGTAGCTTAATTACAGCACACACACACACACACACACACACACACACACACACGCATGTGTAGCAGTCAAGGAAGCAAAAGCAGTAGTGTTGTTGTGCCTGTGCACTCCTTTGGGGGAGTGATTTTTAAATGAACTCGTTATGGTAGTGAAGAGGTGGCCCACTGTGGCTAAGGCACATAGTGCTGTTGTTGCACAATGCCAAAGCCGTGTCTGTCTGTTTTATATATGCATCTCTTTCTCTCACACACACACACACACACACACACACACTGGAATCCAAGCAGCCCCCAGAAGGAGAGCAGTGCTATAGTGTAAGGTTGCACTTCTGTTGGGTAGAATTGCATCAGAAATCCTGATCCTGTCAGAAGTCTAAAGCAGGAGAGACTAATGAACTCACTGTAGACCCTAACGCTCACATCAGACACAGAATGTGAGTATTGTGAATGTTTTTTTTTTTTTTGTTCCCCCCCCCCCCCCCCCCCCATGTACACGGTCAAAAGAAGTACTGTATGAGTTCTGTATAGGCATAAACAATCTAACATGATTGATTAACTAAAGTTGTACAGAAGGTATACCTTTAAGGCTTTTACTCCATTGCTGAGAATGCCACATATTTTTGACATGCAATGAACTACATAACTGTATAGATTTGGTTGAGTATCTGGATGTGTATCTGTATCTAAAGAGGTTGTTATGATTATTAATAATTATGTGAACAATAAAAACGTGACAGGCTGTGCTGTTATAGGAAGATAATCAACGTTGAGGCGGTGTGATGTGGCCTAACGCAATCCATCCATCCATCCGTTTTCTGTACCGCTTATCCTACACAGGGTTGGGGAGGGGGGTTGGCAGGCCATCGCAGGGCACAATTACACACACATTCACACACCCATTCACTCATTACAGCAATCAGCCTGCAGTGCGTGTCTTTGGACTGGAGGAGGAAACTGGAGTACCCAGAGGAAACCCCTGAAGCACAGGGAGAAGATGCAAGCTCCGCACACCGAGGGCAGAGGTGGGATTCGAACCCCCAACCCCGGAGGTGTGAGGCAAAAGTGCTAACCACTAAGCCACTGTGCCCCCCAACGCAACACAAAAGGACAAAAAGCTGACAGGACACATGGAAATTTATCGTGGAAGGAATTTAACCTCACTGAGTGGCAGAAAATATCAAATTCTCTAATGATAGCCAGATGTCTGGCTTCTGAAGATGTAGGGGACAATACACCAGTAGTTGGAAGCAGTTTGATGATATCACTGCTCAGAAACACCAGAATTAAGTCACCAAGTTCAGTGCATGTGTTCGGGCATTTTCACACTTGTTCTGAATACTTGAGACCGCATTCCGGACAGAGTCTGGGCTCGGTTTGGGGCAGGGCTCATATTCGGAGGTTTGGTTTCATGTAGAAGAATTCTTTTTGAACTGTGGATTGACTTTTCATCATCCTCCCATGATACTAACACTCAAGTGTTGAAAAACAGCACTTTTTTGAAAGCATGTCTGGTCATTATGCAGGAATACCTGTGAACAAGAGCCGATGTTGTACAAGGTGATTTTTAGCCATGCAGGCCTGCTCGAGACATGCATTTTTCACTTCTCACACAACAAATGTAAGCTAATTGCAATGCTCCAGTCCTATGAAAGTCTGGTTTTATATATCAGTAACCATTGTAACCAATTATGGTATTTGGCCTGAGGCCCTGAGCATGGATAGATTCCACACATGATGCTAACTGTGCCTCTGTAAGGTTTAAGCGAACTCCAGACCACCGCTTTCAGGAGGACCAGGGATCAGATCTCTGGACCTTTCCTGAGCCCAAAAAAGCATTCACACTATTCATGCTAAACTCAAAAGTGTGAAAATGACCACTTTTTCCACAGAGACCACAGAGATCATCAGACTGAACTCACCAAACTCTGGTCTTCCTGGACTCTTCCAGTGAACATTGAGTGGATCTTTAGGAACTCTTGAGTGAATGTTAGGAACTGTGTTTGACTGGCATGCTGAAGAGAAGCGACATCCAATGTCTTAACTCACAGCACAATCTCACACTGTGTCCTGTTTATCTCATGCGATCTTTGACTACATGCATGCTGCGCCCTGGTTGTCTTATGCAAGCTTAGAGAAAACACACACTGTATCCTGTTTATCTCGTGAAAGCCTGGACCACAGACACACTTTGCCTTGATTTGCCTCATGCTAGCTCCGCACAGCCTCTAGTCTTCTTCGCTGTGTCTGCTGAGCAGCCATGCTGTGATGAAGCTTCTGCAAATTCAAAGGCCTTTTCACAGCATTTTCTTCTGTACTTGCTGTGAAAACAATAAAATCTACCCAAAACAAGCTCTCTTGATGTTATATTTGGTTCTCAGCAGGGGTTTAAGCTAAGCCATGTTGTGGGTTGTGTTTGTAAACCGGTAAAATGTGTGAGGAAGTTAGTTTTGAACCCCTGGGTTTCCTCACCTCATCTTCTCCATGTGTTAGAGGAGCCTTGAGATTGTCTGGAATGACTAGAAGCAGGAGACTTGGCTGTGTTTTGCACTTGTCACCTGAACTTTAATTACTTTTAGCTGTTGGAGTTTCAGTCAGGACCAGAGTGGAGCTGTCATACGCTTCCCACAGTGAGTAAACAGTGACTGAATGCTGTGTGTGTGTGTGTGTGTGTGTGTGTGTGTGTCGTAAATTTTTGATCACAATGAATAAGGTGTGGCCTCAGTCTCTGTCAGCTTCAGTAAAATAGGTGTGGCTTCTGTACCTGTAAACCCTGGTTAAGAAGTTGTGTCCTCTGTGCCTGAAAAACCTGGTGAAGGATGTGTGTCCTTTGTACCTGTGGAGGTGTTTCCTCTTTTCCCGAATGACCCTGGTGAAGGAGGCGTGTCCTTTGTACCTGTAAACCCTGGTGAAGGAGGCGTGTCCTTTGTAGCTGTAAACCCAGCTGAAGGAGGCGTGTCCTTTGTAGCTGTAAACCCTGGTGAAGGAGGCGTGTCCTTTGTAGCTGTAAACCCTGGTGAAGGAGGCGTGTCCTTTGTAGCTGTAAACCCTGGTGAAGGAGGCGTGTCCTTTGTAGCTGTAAACCCTGGTGAAGGAGGCGTGTCCTTTGTAGCTGTAAACCCTGGTGAAGGAGGCGTGTCCTTTGTAGCTGTAAACCCTGGTGAAGGAGGCGTGTCCTTTGTAGCTGTAAAAAATAGTGAAGGAGGTGTTTATTTTGTACCTGTAAACCCTGGTGATGGAAATGTGTTGTTTGTACCTGTAAACCCTGGTGAAGGAGGCGTTTCCTCTTTGTCTGAAAAACCCTGGTGAAGGAGGCATTTGCTCTTTGCCTGCAAAACCCTGACGAGGAAGTGTGTCCTCTGTATCTGAAAACCCTGGTGAAGGAGGCGTGGCCTCTTCACCTGTCAGTCTCACATAGATCACACATTCCTAACGATACATGATGTGGATGGAAAATGAATTTTTTCAATATTTTTCTATATGTAAGTTTTTACATGAGCACAAGTGTATTTACAGTATATACAGCTCATTACAGTGCACATATAACTGTTACATACAGAAAGAGAAGGAAAATGCTTTCATGAAATGACTTCATGAAAGCATCATTAACCATTTTCACCACAGAGACCACCATCTTTCTGTGATCCATTTGACATACGAGTCTCACACTCACACAAACACGCAGCTGAGCTGGAAATAAACATACCATTACCCCACTACCATTGCGTTTCTCTAAATGGCATCATTATGTTGCTGATTTTAGAACAAAATGATACGAACTGAGGCACATGCATGAAGCATGCGCACACATTGTTTTTGCATAGCACAGCAGGGGTTAAAGCACAGCTAGGTGTTAGGAATAAAGGCACCTGGTGTAGAGGTGTGATCTACAGGGAAAATCACCTTAAGCATCTCCTGGGTAACGTGAGCCTGCGAGACAGGAAATGACAACGATACCTCCCTCCACGCTTTTTAGACCGAGTGAGAATGAAGGAGTGGAATGATACAGAGAAAAAGGGATTGCAAATTCAATTTCCTTCAGAATCCTAAATAAAACATAACCTGTTTATACTGAAGTAAATTTGCAAACACACATATTATAACACATGAATAAAGACCTGCTGTCAGTTAACTGCATACCAGATACTCTCCTTTCATAGACTATTTGACTAGACCCCTTATCACCATTTTACTCCATGTTTCCAAACATTTTCTATTCAGTCCCCTCCTAATTTACATGATGATGTTCTGAATGGGCCTTTAACCCTCCACGCACACTTAAGACTTGACACTCTTCAGCTGTTTTGTTTGATTCTTATTTGGCAGTCATGTTTGTTTTGACTGTGTCATTTGGAAATGAAGTAATTTGGTATGTGATAAGTCTGGCTCTTTGAAGCAAACTTAATCATGATCTTTGAAATAAACTGAAAGCCCCTAAGTGGATGAAAACCCTCAGAAATGTCAATGTGTGAAAGAGTGAGCTGCTTTTGTCAGACAGAAGGGGGCACTGTCGTGTTACATTAGAGTTACAGTTTCCCCAACTAAAACCAACGTTCTGTGATCAAACCTTCACCAAATCCAGACTGACTGGTTGTTTCTCTCACAGCTCTGTGTGTGTGTGTGTGTGTGTGTGTGTGTGTGTGTGTGTCTTTTTGTGTCTTTTTGTGTCTTTTTGTGTCTCCAGGCTGTAGGGCACCCTTTATTTATATGCCTCTATGTTGACATGTATGTATGTATGTATGTATGTATGTATGTATGTGCTGCATTTTAGATTCAGTCATAGGCATAGGTGTTTATATATAAATGTGTATGTGAGTTTCCATGCATATTTGGAGCTGAGGTTTCCTTGGCTAGTGTGTTTGCATGGTTGTGGGGTGCTGGCATCATGTTTGCTTACATCTGGATCAAATGGCCAATAAGCCCTGGTGAAAAACTACAGAAAACAGAGTCCAATCCACACCATGCATTCTTTTCTATAAAACATCACCCTCATTACAGACAGCCACCATGCACCTTTGATCACTTATGGACAAATGAATGTGATTAAAATAAGGTGCTGGTTGATCAGGTGCTGGAGGAGACAAATACTAAATGAGATGAAGATGCTCTCAGCAGGAGTTTGGGAAGGTTGAAGAGACTGAGGACCTGAAAGAGGTAAAATAAAAAGAGCTGGTGGAGATGGAAGAGATGGAGGATACTTAAGAGCCAGAGGAGGAGATGGACTTGCTGGCAGAGATCGACAGAAAAGGCTGAGGAGCTGGAGAGGCTAGTGAAAACAGGAGAGATGGAGAAGCTGGAGAAAATGGATGAGGTGGAGTTTCTGCAGGAGACAGAAGAGACTGAGAAATTAGGGAATATTGAAAAGATGGAGGACCTGAAGGAGATAAAACAGAAGAAGAGCTAGAGGATATGGAAGAGATGGAGGAGTTAGTGGAGATAGAATATATGGAGGAGCTGGTAGAGATTAATTCTCTGGAGGAAACGTGAGAGAGACAGGAGATGGAGTTACTGAAGAACATGAAGCAGAGCAAGAACAGGAAGTGATAGAAGAGCTGGAAGAGATGGAGGAAGTGAAGAAGATGGATGAGCTGGAGTTGTTTGAGGAGAGAAAAGAGACTGAGAAGTTGGGAAGACTGAAGTGATGGAGGAGATGAAACAGGGAAAGAGCTGGGAGAGAAGGAGCTGGAGCAGCTGGAGAAGATGGACTAACTGAAGGAGACACAAGAGCCTAAAACAAAAGAGATGGAGTTACTGAAGAGACTAGAAAAGACTAGCGAGTTGGAAGAACTGGAGAAGATGGATGAGCTGGAGTTTCTGGAGGTGACTGAAGAAAGAAGGTAGGGAAGATTGAAAAGACAGACGACCTGGCGGAGATGAAATGGAACAAGAGCTGGAAGTGATAGAAGGGCTAGAGGAGATGGAAGAGATGAAAGAGCTGGAAAACCTGGTATTGTTAGAAGAGCCCGAGGAGTTGGAGAAAACCGAAGAGCTGAAGGAATTGGAGAGGCAGCAGGAAGATTGGGTTTTCTGGGGAGGAGGATGCAGGGCACTGCCAAATAGCTTAAATATGTCTTAAGCTCACTGATGCAGTACAGGCACAGGAATCTTTCCACCAGAGCCTGCTTTTCTGCTCCAATAATACCAGAGCTCTGTAAAATGTCATCCTGCTCCTGTCTTGTGTACTGAGAGACTGGAAGAGACGGGTTTCATCTTCCAGAACACGGGGAAAGAATGTGTCTGTCTCGTTCTTGCTTCCTGCTAAGTCCATTAACAAGTTTAGTTGACAGATGCACAATGGCTACAAACAAAATGGATTTCGCTCGCCCTCCCTCTTTTTCTCCCTCCTTCTCGTTCACTGTCTCTCAGCCTAAATTTATCCCTTTTATTAGTTTGCACATTCCAAGCTGTGATCTGATCCATTCCAGAGTCTGCTATAATCCTTTTTCCAAAACATTAAACACCACCAGATACTGATGCCGTTCATCTCCGCAGGCTCTGTTGATGTGTTTGCGTGAGGACCAAATAGATAGGAAGATCTGGAACAGGCATTAGTGCATGCATGTTTTTTGACTAATTGATGAACATCCAGTCTAAATGGACACATGATGCTTGGCTATGAGCTAAAGCTCACTTTTATTAACTCTTGGCTCGGAGCTTAGGAACTACAAATCACTGGTATCATGTGTACAGATGGTTCTTCTCTTAATGGAGCTTTTCGTCCTGGCATCAAAGCGTGGGGGTTTCTTCTTTTTGTTTCCCTTTGGAACTTTTAAGAAGATGGAGTGCTTCATTTCATCATGAATTTAGCTACTTTATGCTAATCTAAACTCCAGATCATGTGGGTGTCATGTGGTTGAATTTCAGTCTGTGACGATAGATCCAGGTGTAAGTGTAACCCTGCCTCCATACCTGCAAGCTACAAGCTGCTTGTACTGTAGTTTGTCGCTTGTCGGCCTGCAATGTCCAGGATTTTATTAAAATTTTGAAACAGTAGTAGCTATGCATATGCAATAGTAGCTATGCATAGCTTCACTGAATCGATCTTTTGAGTTATCTTATTATTAGATTAGCAAAGCAAGCTAACTCGCCTAACTATGTGCACTCGCCTGAGGCACCAGAGATCTCTGCTTCTTTATTCCAAGCTGTATATTTCTTTGTAATGTCTCCATACACATTTAATGAGAGGTCATATATGACAGGATAAGACGATTGGTACTAGGATTCATTCGAGTCAGATGTTTGGATTTGTCGCTTGATGGAGTCGCATGTAATCTGAAATCATGGCTGACACATACATAGAAAACGAATGTTCATGATCGTGTTCATGTAGATAACCATGTGGTAATTCTCATATGTCTCAGGATCGCCTCCTAAAGTGGTTGGAGAACCTTCTGATTTAAGAGGATGACGAGACATATGGATGAGGTTTACACTTTGCCGCCGGATTCGGGTTTAAAACACAATAAATCCGCTTGATCCACCAGCTCCATCCAGAGAGATTTCACAACATGTTCTAGTTCGACTTTAGCACTAGCATTTTCTCTATTAGTTTTCCTATGTTAACTTTACTGATATTTGCTCTGGTATTTTTTAAATCTTGAACTGTTACCAAGGTTATCCGTTGAAAGGCCCTTGAAGCTACCTTTTATGTAGGGGAGGTTCTATACAATACCTAAATGCAGAGGATTTCTCTTTTTGAAAAATCTCCCAGGCAGAGACAAAGAGAAGCTGACCTTCAGTAGAACTATATACTGTCATGGGTAATTCAACAACTAGACATGCCTTTTATTGCATTCCATTATCTTGGTCATTAATTGGAGATTCTGTCTATTAGATGAGAACACTGACCGGTGTAGCTTATATACAGTGTCTGGGTCAGCGGTTGTTAGTATGATGCAATGGCTAATCGGTAGCGCAGTGGTCTTCTGTGCTGCCCCGTCTGCTCGCAGACTGCAGGTTCCTCAACCTCTGATGGCTGATTTTTTTTTTTTTCTTCTTTCTTCTAGCTCGGTGACCTCACTGCTCACTATAGTCGCTTTATGATGGTTCAGAGCCATGGGGGTCAGCTGATCACGGCTGCGTCAGAGCACTGTCTCTGGTATTTACGACCAGACTCCCATAGCGCTTGTGATGGCCACTTGCAAACCCCTGCGTTCTGTTATGATTTCATGTGTATAATGTGCAGTTCACTGTAGTAGTAGTAATAATAATAATAATAATAATAATAATAATAAAACAGATAAATTGAGTATAGTGGCTGTCAGAGTCAGAACAGAGTCAGATGTTTCAGGCATCATGTGAGTGTGAATGTGTGCGAGTGTGTGTGTGTGCGTGTGTGCGTGTGTGTGTGTGTGTGTGTATATGTGAAGGGTAGTCTCTGTTGAATGACTGTGGTGTTGATGGTGTGCTTCACAGCAGATGGCTTCTGCTGGAGTGCTCATAAAGATGAGGCAGCTCCAGCGCTCTCAGTCTGGGTGTCCCTCAGAGGCCTCGATAGTGTTTTGACCTTCATTTTTTCAGATGTGCTGGATGGTTAAAATGATGTTTGCGTGAATATGAATAAAATGTTCTAAATCTGTGTAAAGAGAGCAGAGGTAAACAGTTACCATGTGTGGTCAGAGCTAGAACTGCAAAAGCCTGTTGTCTTGCTGCAGTTCTTTCTCCATCTCTCTTCTGTACTCTTCCAATCTTCAGTTTCTCGGTCGCTACATAGGCAGGAGGCCTCATATCAGGCGCAGCGCACGTAGAAGTGGCTACATTTTGGATTTTTGGAGGCACAGACAGAAAGGCACACAAACTACCTCATTAAAAAACAAGATAGATAGATGAATAGGTATACATACAGAAGTATTGCAAGATGCTAAACTGGAGAAACTATACATAGATAAAACCTTATCACAAACCCTGATAATCACACACCACCTTTGTGTCAAAAGAAGACACCAACATTCTAAATGTGTTGTCTTTAGAAGTTTGTCATAGCGCACACATAAAATGAACACCTATTAATCCCAATAAAATATATACATATATATAAATATATAAACATCAGGGGTTTT
The DNA here is from genome assembly GCA_023630585.1 of Cranoglanis bouderius. NCBI lineage: Eukaryota > Metazoa > Chordata > Actinopteri > Siluriformes > Cranoglanididae > Cranoglanis > Cranoglanis bouderius. The sequence continues at coordinate 8,630,990 of CM042564.1, forward strand.
CTGATTATCCACCAGTTATATTATCATGTGTACTTCTGATGACGTAGCTTATTGTAACTGCTCCTATGGTATTTCTGAACTTGGTCCTTGTTTACTGTAGATCTAAGTTAAATTTAATCTATTTTGTCATATCCATCAGACCATGGATCTTCTCAGCCGCTCCCGGAACGGACACAAGCGGGAAAAACAGTTCCAGCAATAAATTAAAGCAAAATTTAGATAAAACAAAGGCAACCTGAGTAAACACAAACTACAGTTTTTAAATGATTGTACTTATTGAAGCAAAAAAGTTATCCAATACCAACTGGGCCTGTGTGAAAATGTATTTGCCCCCGTAGTTACTAATTATCTATGAAATTGCATTCATAATGGGGTTCACTTGGATTAGACACAGCCAGGCCTGGTTACTGCAAACCCTGTTCAATCAAATCAACACTTAAATAGAACTTTTTCAACAGCATGAAGTTGGTTAAAAGGTCTTACCCAGTAACACACTATGCCAAAGTTGAAAGAAATTCCAGAAATGATGAAGAAGAAGATGATTGAAATACATCAGTCTGGGAAGGGTTACAGAGCTATTTCAAAGGCTCTGGGACTCCAAAGAACCAAAGTGAGAGCCATTATCTCCAAATGGAAAAACTCCACACAGTAGTGAACCTTCTCAGAAGTGGCCGACCTTCCAAAATTTCTCCAAGAGCACAGCAACTACTCATCCAGGAAGTCACAAAAGAGCCGAGGACAACATCAAAGGAACTACAGGCCTCTCTGCATCAATAAATGTCACTGTTCATGAGTCCACTATCAGAAAGACACTGGGCAAAAATAACATCCATGGAAGTGTGGTGAGGTGAAAACCACTGCTAACCCAGAAGAACATTAAGGCTCGTCTGAATTTTGCCAAAACACACCTTGATGATCCTCAAACCTTTTGGGAGAATGTTCTGTGGACTGATGAGTTGAAATTGGAACCGTTTGGAAGACAGAGGTCTCATTACATCTGGCGTAAACCAAACCTAAGACCCAAGATCAAGCATGGTCGTGGCAATGTGCTGGTGTGGGGATGCTTTGCTGCTTCAGGGCCTGGGCAACTTGGAAACATGAATTCTGCTCTCTACCAGAAAATCCTAAAGGAGAATGTCCGGTCTTCAGTCCGTAAGTTGAAATTCAAGCGCAACTCGATTATGCAGCAAGACAATGATCCAAAGCATAGGAGTAAGTCCACTTCTGAATGGCTCAAAAAAATCAAAATGAAAGTTTTGGAGTGGCCTAGTCAAAGTTCTGACTTGAAACAATTGAGATGCTGTGGCAGAACCTCACATGGGCAGTTCATGCGTGAAAACCCTCCAGTGTGAACGACTGATCTCCAGTTATCAGAAGCGTTTGGTTGCAGTTATTGCAAACAGATTTTAAATTTAAGATGGCAATTAGTTTTTCACATTGGTGATAGGTGTTTGATAACTTTTTCCCCCCTTCAATAAAATAAATTAAAAAAAAATTAAAAAAAACTGTATTGGGTGTTTACTCAGGTTGCCTTTGATTTATGCTGAATTTTGTTTGAAGATGTAAAATTATTTAGTACGAGAGATACACAAAAACAGAAGAAACCAGGAATACTTTCACAGCACTGTGATTGATGTGCTGAGTGTGTATGAAATGTAACTAGTGGCCAGGAGCTTGTGTCCATGGAGCTGAAGCTGATTCATCAGTGACACTGAAACTCCTGCTAGTTTTGATGACTGGTTCATGAATCAGACATAGGACACAGTTTTTAAAAACAATTTTATTGCATGTCATTCCGTGTCGCACGTTTCTGTCGAACTTTGGTGAGTAAGTGCTAAAGTGTGTTCTGTACCGGGACATACTTTGAGTAGGCATGATGTGTGACAGTATAGCTCCCTCCCAGTGTCCTCTCAATGCCCTTCCTGTTCCCACTATAAACAGGAAATTACACTGCTTACCTGCTGTCACTCACATTTACTTCTTTTATTCATTTGCATATCCCTTTTCTGCTCCACGTGTTTTCATTGTCAGAGTCATTGTCTTGTGTGGTTTTGTTTTTTGTGTGTTTTATATACGTGTGCAGAAATGAGCTCATGGCTGATGTATTCGCTCAGTGCTGAAGGAGCTACACTTTACACCTCATTTCTCTGGCCACTTACTGATAAGAAGCTCATTACGCATCAAATGAGCACAAATTGCTTCAGCCTTGCACTGTTATCTGGATGAATAGATCCCCCATTGCTCTGACGCTATGATAAAGCACAGTGTGTGTGTGTGTGTGTGTGTGTGTGTGTGTGTGTGTGTGTGTGTGTGTGTGTGTGTGTGTGCATGGACTTCTTCACTTGTTTCTTCTTATGTTTTTCCCCCACAGTGTTGTCATTCTGCTTGTGTCACAGAGGTACACTTTTTGTTGTAAATGCTACCATATTACTATGGAATGCATTTGATCTCCCACAGATGCCACACATACAATATGTATAGACACACACCCCTACACACACCATGTGTAAGTTGTTGCCAGACAGGCTGGCTTTGGTTTGTATTGGGTTTTGCGGGAACACAGATAGAGAGCTCTGATAATGTGCTATCAGATCAGAGAGAGAGAGAGAGAGAATCCAGCATTACCGTTTCAGCAGCCCGCCTCCAGCTCTCCACTAAACCAATTAACACTAATTACCAGTCCACTCCTCTGCTTTCCACAAACATGCACACTCTTCACTCAGAAAACAGGCCTTCATGCTGAGGCTGGCCTACACCAGTGAGTAACAGAGAGATGGCTAGGAGGCAGAGATGAAGTGAGACACTGAAGAAACCCTGAGAGACCAGAGAGGGAGACTGACAGAGGCCTTTAGATCAAGAGATGAGAGACAGAGAAATACTACAATGAGACAGAGATCACAGTGACGGGTGACACAAGACAGGGATGGGAGACACACAGACAGAGGGATGACCGAGAGAGAAAGAGAGAGGGAGACAGAGAGACAGACAGACAGAGCCAGAGAGAAACAGACAGAGAGAAAGAGGGACACAGACTATGATAGAGAGAGACAGTAAGAGACAGCAAAAGCGATCGTGAGAGAGAGAGAGGCCATAAGAAAGAGCATAAGAGATCCGAGAGTGAGGGAGAGAGAGAGAGAGAGAGAGAGAGAGAGAGAGAGAGAGAGAGAGAGCAAAAGAGATGAGAGAGAGAGACCATGAGAGAGACACAGAGAGAGACCATGGGAGGCAGCAAAAGAGATGAGAGAGAGAGAGAGAGAGACCATGAGAGAGAGAGAGAGAGAGCAAAAGAGAGATAATGAGAGAGACGGACAGCAAACAAGCGAGAGAGAGAGAGACCATAAGAGAAAGCTTAAGAGATGAGAGAGAGAGACCATGAGAGAGACACAGAGAGAGACCATGGGAGGCAGCAAAAGAGATGAGAGAGAGAGAGAGAGACCATGAGAGAGAGAGAGAGAGAGAGAGCAAAAGAGAGATCATGAGAGAGACGGACAGCAAACAAGCGAGAGAGAGAGAGACCATAAGAGAAAGCTTAAGAGATGAGAGAGAGACCATGAGAGAGACAGTCTGAGAATGAGAAAGACAGAGAGAGACCATAAGAGAAAGCTTAAGGGATGAGAAAGAGAGAGATCATGAGAGAGACAGTCCAAGAACAGAAGAGAGGCAGACGGACATAGGGAGACTATGATACAGACTAAGACACAAAGAGAGGCCATTAATAACATATAAGAGACAGAAAGACACAATGAAACAGAGATACCACTAGAAGAAAGATGAGACAGTGAGATTAGTCTCTGAGACAGACTAAAATATTTGGATAGAAGGATGAGAAAGAGAGGGATCATGAGACAGAGGGATGAGAAACAGAGAGGGACCAGGAGACAGACACACACACCATTAGATGGAGACCTACCTTGAGACACAGAAGACAGGCTAGATGAGGAGGGGAGGAGAAGTTCTATAATACAACAGTTTTATCAACAATAATAGTGTGTAATGTGTGGGGAATTGAGGGGAGTATTTTTAAGCATGTCTCCCCCTTGTGGTGAAGGTGTGGCCAGAAAAGGAGCAGCTGGCAAGGAAAGGAGACGCCGCAGGAGGAGCAGCCAGCACTAGGAGTTTCATTTACACCCCACGCTGAACAGGAATGAGGGAGAGAGAGAGATCATACATTGTCATCTTTCTTCCTAATTGCCTTATGGGATTCAAATAATATAATGTTAAATCTATTACACACACACACACACATAAACTGGTACACAAATATATGGCAGCAAGTTAATGTATTCGTGGACCTTCAGCGAGGCTATTTACAGTCACAACCCATGCACAAACACACACACATATGCTCGACTCACCTACACCGATAAATATTTAGATTATCTACTTCTCACTGCGCTCAATTAGTTAGCGCACATACATTATGTCCACAATGAGACACAATCCATCATCATCCTGCAGTCCGCAATCACTGTTTATAACAATCCTTTAGGTTTACATGAATACTAATGTGAGCACACAAAGCCATAAACACACACACACACACACACACACACACACACACACACAGCATTGTGATTAATGAAAGCTGCTTGAAACCTAGACCAGGCTCTCACCTCGGGTCTCCTCCCATGGTGATGCATCCATAATAAAGGTTGGCGTAATAACACGAGCGCTTTTTAATAAAGCTCCATTGCCGTGTTGACTGAACTAGGCTCGACTCGGCGCTGCCATTCGACCCTCAGACAATGACCTCATCAACATAAACCTCCTGCTGTGGCTGCCTTTAATTTAGAGCGAATAACAGCCACGGTGTTTCTCATCATCGGTGTTATCAAAGCAAAGGACTGATGACCACATCATAATTAAAGAGAATGGTTGAGCCAAAAGTAAAATGTATAAAATGTCAAATATTCCTTAGTGCAAATGGAATTGATCCACAAAGACTTTGGTATCTTGAGTTTTGCTCTATTCAAAACGTTTTTTATATTTATATTTAAAACAACAAAAACGTAAACTAATGTTAACAAGAATGTTAAGCTCGTGGTAATGTCATTGGTCCAATGCCAAAGGCCAATATGTAAGGAATAATTGACGACGGGTCGTTGAATAAATTATTCCGCTTATACCACAGTTACCACACCTCAAGACATTGTTCAGGTGTTTTATTTCAAGACATTTGTCAGGTTTTTGTCCTTAAGATGCTCTTGTGTGGGGAACTAATTTATTACGCATCTCAAACCTCTGTCGCTAATTCCAAAACGTCATTTTAGAGCTAGTAACGGAGTCCTGAGCCATTGATATGCAGTTATTAGAGTGAGAGAGAGAGTTCAGTTTTTTTTTTCATTTCATGCTGATAATATAAAAATAGAACAAACAAATAAATAAATATCGATAAACCTACTTGTTCACAGGGTCTTTCATTTTTTATTATTGCAGAAAATACAGCGATTAAATAAATAAATAAATAAATATTGATTCTTGTTCACCGGATTTTCTGTCTCAATACTGCAGTACTCATTTCTTGCCCTCTCTCCCTCTCTCTCTCTCCCTGCCTCCCCCCAGTAACTACATATCAATGGCTCAAGCCTCCGCGTCGCCTCATGGCCACATTACCACCTCGGGTGCGCATTATTTTTCTAATAATTCTGTGGCCTGTCATCAATTATTCCTTACTTATTTCTGGAAAGTTGAAATTTTCTGTCATTTTGTTTGTTGTTAAATGTGTGCACTGTGCTGGACTTTTCCGTTAGTTCAGTTAACTTGGCGAAGTGATATGGAGCTGTAATGCGGTCAAGACCTAACTGGAACTACTTTAGCCGTGCATTTACTGAAAAGTAATTACACAAATCAGCACATCTGTCAGCCAATCAGAATCAAGAATTCAACAAGATTTTAACGCACAAAGTGTTTCGTGTCGAGTGGTTGCTTCCGCAGCGTGCATTAATATCATGTAACGCACACCTAGCCGTGGATTATCCCACTTATACCATGGTCACTTGCCAGCATTGGCTGCAGTGCAAAATTTGACTGAAAAGATAAAAATAATGCTTAATTTTCATTAGTTATTTTATTTTACGGGTCGTTAGATCTAGAATCCCGCTCTAAATCATACACAGAGAAAAAGTAGTGCAATAATATTACATTTATTTGACTGAATTATAGTAAATAGTTATTAGAGAGAGAGAGCGAGACAGAGATTGTGTGTGTGTGTGAATTACCTGCGTCTGTGCCACATCTGTACTATAACTGAAGCTGAGAGTTTAACTGTATGTTACAGTTATTTATAGGCAGCGTGATAATTTAGAACAGTGATCAAAGTGACCGGAACTACCTGTGGTATATATGGTTTTACTGTACACATTCCAGCCAATCAGAATCGAGTATTCGGACAGACCGTGGTATAATTGTAAATTTCTGTATTAAAAAATGTGACAATTTTGTATTAAAAATATAAAAAATGGAACTGTATTATCATCCAGACAGTTCTTACATACAGTTACACCTTCAAACTCTGGACACACCTTCTATCCGAGTCCGATTCTTTCACAGTCTGCTGAATAATCGAGCAATTCCAGCTCCAAAATGTCTGCTACTACATTTATTTATCTACAGTGTCTGATGTAGTGTCCATTTTTCTAGAGAAGAGTGTCATACAGTGTTAGAAACCAAAAAGCAAGTCTTCTGCTTGACCTATATGGAGATTCAGGTGAGCACGTTTTCAGGTTTCATGTGGTTCTTTCCCAAACTGTTGCCACAAAGCTGGAAGTAGGGATGGGCGATATAGACTTAAAACTACATCACGATATTCCATGGTGTTTTTTTGCGGTAACAATATAAATAATGATATGAAAATAACATCCAACACTTATCGTTTTGGTCACAAGTCACATCAGCATACAGTGCTCAGTGTTTTTCTTGAGGTGGTGGAAAACAATTTGATTCACATCTGATCTTCTGTATCCGAACCACTTGAAATATTACGCAGGAATAGGGGGATTAATTCTTCTTCCTCATCTAGGGTTGGAACTCCGCCTTCCGCCATGCTTTTTCCCCTTCTACGTCCGAGATGCCCACGTTGCGGCAGTTAAACATGTCATCAACTATATCGTCAGTATTGCGGGATGACAAATTCTTATCATGGGCGTTATGATATGGCACAGCCCTAGTTGGAAGCACACAATTGTCTAGGATGTACAGTACCGTGCAAAAGTCTTAGTCACATGCAAAGAAATGCTGTAGAGCAAAGATGCCTTCAAAATAATGAAATTAAATGCTTCTACATAAAAATAAAAAAACTCCATAAAGAGCAGTAAACAGTAGTAAATGAAACAAAGTCAATATTTGGTGTGACAAAAAAATAAAAATAGTAGTCTCCGGTACAATTAGTGCAGTTTTATAAGGAAATGAGCTGGTAAGTTTTATTGAGCATCTTGCAGAACCAGACACAGTTCTTCTGGAGACTTTGACTTTCGCACTCGCTTCTTATTTTTGCAGCAAAACCCAGCAGCCTTCATTGTGTTTTTAGTCTGAAAAGTGTCTCTTACGTAATATACTGCTTTCTTTAATGACATACAAACATTTTTCTGTAACATTTAATTTTGTGCTAGAAAACTAATGTTTGGGAATCTAAAATGTTTTTTGTACTGACTTGATAATGTAGACGTCATAAAATATCATAAAAATCTATTAAAAAAAAAAAATTAGGGTGCCTAAAACTTTTGCACAGTACTGTATTTCTATGCTGTAGCATTACAGTTTCCCTTCACTGGAACTAAGAGGCCCAAACCTGTTGTATCATGACAATACTTGTGTGCGTATTTCAGGTCATCCTGCAACTCTTTTTCTAGTGACTGCTGGGTTCTCTCTAACCGTTCTTGTCGTTAGTCTGAGAGCGCGTTGTGAAATCTTGTGTTGCACACCTGTCTGGGGACAATTATTCGTGAATATTCCACCTGCATATTATTAAACCAACATGAACAAAAGTGTAGGAATACTTTTATCTGACTGCGTACATGTCCTTTACTGATTTGCAACATTAGACTTGTAGCTCCAGTGCAGTTTTAAACAAATTCAGACACTAAACATGTTCTGGTGGATAAACTACGATCATGTATAGGAAGGAAATTTAGATTTATTTGTTTTCCAACTGTTTAAGTTGATGCATGCAGTGCTTTTTGAACTTTCTCACAACCCCCAGAATTCAAATACTAGCCTTCTGTAGATGCTTCTAGTGTAGGAATTTAAAGACAGTGTTATTTTTTTTCTCTCTCTGCAATGCTATGGAATAGACATGCACAAGAGACACGATGGCTACGCGAGGATGAGCGAGAGGCACAGTAAAGTGACTTGGGCAAATACGGGTTTGATAAATGGCCTGTCACTTTTTTTTGTCCGTGTGCAGTGTAGGCTTTTAATCAGACTATTCTAAGATGATCACTTATCTATAAAATGTGGCTCATTTACTACAGATACAGTGTCCCGATCGTGTGTGTGTGTGTGCGCGTGCATGTTTTTATATCTTGGTTATACCAAATGCCCCCACAAGGCTAGGAATATCTGACAGTTTTGACATTTGGCTCGTCGCTACGAGCAAAACTTGAGGTTAACTTTAGGGTTAGATTTAGATGTAGATACAGCATTAAATGACTGCATTAATATGTCATTGAAAGCTCCTCACAAGGATAGTGTGTGTGTGCCCACGTACAGAGAGAATCTCGGTAAAAGCCTCAGTAAAAGTTGTGTGTGTGTGTGTGTATTTGTTTGGGTGTGGAGCTGTTGCCATTCCCAGCACTCTCCTCAGAGATTTGGATTTTTGGGAAAACTGCTGTTATGGCATCACGTTTCATCCTCACTGTGTCATGCGTATGATCAGGACAGAGTAGACCGGTCTCATCTGAGCGTGCTCAGTCCGTCCCGTCACATCTTAGCCCGGGTTTGTGGTGCGCTACAAAAACAATTTTTTTCAAGGCCATTTCTTTAGTAAACTACAATGATCATCTAATAAAAAGAATGATCTGGCCCTCTTTGTGAAGCTAATGGACGGAAGTACAGTAGCTTTGTCCCCTGTGTTTTAGTTAAGTGCAGGCCCTGAGCACTGAATGTTTTGCGATTTATTGAAGGTCTGCCTGAAGTGGCCTCATAGTAAGTACGGCCCAGCACCGATTAATAGACAGGATTATTGTAGAGGGCTAGACCTTCATGTGCTAGTTCACATGATCATGTGCCATAGTGAGGACAGTCGTCATTACAGCGGAGCTTTGTGAGGTCTGCAATTGGGAGGACGAGTTCCTCTTGTGATGAGCATGACCCTGAGAGCTTAATTAGAAGTTTAAGATTCTGTGACGCTTTCATTAAGCTGTTCGGTAGTTTGTAATGTAATGTACTAGGGTTCAAAGTACAGGATTAGAACAGGCCTAACAAACAAAGGCAGTGTGCAGTTCATGGTGGAGATACGGTGATCTCTTAAGCCATGTAGGATGTAAGTGTGGAATCTCCATGTTAGAGAGGCACATGCACACATACACACTCTTCTCAAGTCTGTTTCTTCTGTTTTCTTTTCATTCTTGTTCAGCCTCAAGTCTGACTGGAAAGGTCAGTGTTTATTGAGTTTTCAGAGGAAATCATGGCTCAAAAAGCCCACAGAGAGAAAGAGAGATATATATTTGAGCCCGGACACAGAAAACAGTCTTATGTATTTGTTTCATTACATTATCGGCAAAGGTCATGCTATACTGAAATAGAATCTTACAGAGTCAGGATGGATGGTGACATTTTAATTGTTATTGTTTAAAATGAAGGGGCCTTAATTCACAGACAGGCTGCTGTAGAGATGTCATTCTTCTCTTCAATTTTCTTTTCTTCTCTTCTCTTCTACAATCTATGTTGGACTATGTAAGATCTTTAAAGGGGAAATAGAGAGACCTTTGTCTCACTGCTAATTGAACTAGAGGAAAAACAGGCCTGTTAGGTTCAATGTCTTAAAATGTGCTAACAGCAGTCCCATGACAAAGACATGAATAGCTTGATACATTAGCCTCTGTCTTATTTTCGCTGTATGTGTGTCTCTATACATGTGGAAATGTGGAAAAACCCCAGTGGGAACTTCCTAGCAAAATAAAGTCCTACATCAGTACGTTTATTCCAAGCAATCTCCGTGGCCCAGTTAAGAAAATATTAGTCAGCACTGCCCAAGTTATGGGAATGATTTTGCCTCTTGCAGTTGTGGAGTTGGTAATATATATTTTCCTTTGTTTATTCTTTACTTCTAAGTTTTTTTTTTTTTATCCAGCAGGAGATGAAACAATATATTTTTTTTATTTTCTGAGTGGAAAAAAGAACAACTTTGATTTCTAACATGTATTTTGCATCCCTACACAGTTGCAAGTTGTTTAGCGTTAGCAAGCAAGTGCAGGCTTTGATGTGTTATTCATGGCTGACGATAGGGAGACATAAATGCAGGCAAAATTAAACTTTGATTACGACAGAATTAATATTTAGCAATCCCGGATGCACCAGATGCGTTAGATGTTTTGTGTCTCATTAAAATTTTCCACACAGAAGGGAAAGCTAATTTGTCACTAGGCGTCATGCTGGCACGCCACTTAAATCGGCAAACTTTCCAACGGCTTATTTTTTTAAAGACATCACCAGTGGTGGGGTCTTTGTGAATGAGACCAAATTAGTGCCGTATTACTGTTTTTACTGAAGAGAAATGGGACTGTCTTCTACTCTTTCGGCATTGCTGCTGTTTTCTGATGAACATGCTCAAAGTACAGGGAGGTCGTAATGGTCTCATGTTATATACGCTGATACAGATGGTGAACTTGTGAAGTGTTGAGTATGTAAATGTGGTGAATGACAGTGTTTTACAGTCTCTATTTTACTGGGCGCTATGAAACTGAACTCCTTCAGGTTGAGAGAGCTGTCCGATCTAATCATCGGTTGAAGCATGTTTTTGGTGTCTTGGGACCGAGGCCTGGTATATATCTGTATGTAATGGTAAGATTGATTATTCTTTTCCCATTAGAGTCTCTCACTGGTTCATACGGCTCAAATAACACTTGCGAAACTTTAATTAAATACATACAGTAAATGAATCAATTAAGCTTCACCGGCAGGTACTGACCTCGTAGCTTCAATGTTTTCTTTTCTTTTTGCTATTATGAGTTACATTTGTCAAAATTACTGTTTTTTCTGGCTGTAAAACCACTTTGTGTTAGAGAAATTCATGAATTTTGAATCCAGACTGCATTTGGCTTGCTGTTGTCCACTGGGACAGCGGTCATTTAAACCTGCCTGTCACGGGAGAGTAACACTGTGACGCATTACTCAGCCATAGCAATGGTGGAGGGATGCCGGTGTTCATATTAATAATGGATCCTCTTTTGGGATTTCCTTCAAATCTCACTCTCTTTTACCACCATGAGGCCTGTGTTGCCGTTCTATCCCTTCCCCAGTCCTCCAGAACCACTCATGTGTATCCCATCATCCCCAGCTGTTTGGCTCCAGTGCTGCAGAATTTTTTAACGCTGTTTCAGGTTTTCTTCATTACTCCTTCTTAATGTTGCTTTAGGTGTTTATTTTTGTTGCAGAGTCTTTAGCCAATTTTAACATAATGAAGCACTAAATATGTGATAAATTTATTAGCTAACATGGAACACATTTTGTCATTTCCTTATAAAGCCATTTTTCTTCATACCTGTCATTTCCCCACTTCCTTTCTGCCTTAATGCCCCCCTCTCCTCTCCTCTCCCTGGTGGTCTCCTCATGGTGGGGCCATAATGATGCGTTAAAAACTCTCATTTTCCGCAGCAGCTGTTGTCCCAGTGGAGGCTCGTATGGTTGTGTATAGGGAAGGGAGGAGCAATGTGCTGTGACTGGCCTCCTCACTTTGCTACGGATCCCTGAAGGAGCCAAAACTAAGGATGTGTTTTTCCATTCTGTCTATTTTTTGTATGATTTTTGATTGCATTGTGTTAGGCGTGCATAGTAATTTTGATTATCTTGGGTTGAATACAGCTTGTCCAAACAAACTGCCCTGGTTGTCACTCACTCTTAACCTTGCACTCTGTCTTTCACTTTTCCCTTTCTACTTCTGTCATTCTGCACCTTCCTTTTTTTTATACTTCTCTCCCTTTCAGCTTTGCTTTCTCTCTCTCATTTATCTGGCAGCAGGCGAGGGGAAAAAATCGAGCATGCCACTGGAAGCGGCAAACCGCCTAATTTCAATGGGCTTTAGAGAATCAATTTTGACCAGTAAAGAGCCTCTGAAATAAATGGCAGGTGTCTGGCAAGGCCGGTATAAATACCTATTAGGCTTTCTTATTGTCTTAGTGTCAGGTACGGCGGCCGGTTTGCTGGGAAAATTGAGTGGCCGGCATCATTTGTCAACCTCCTCTGTCTTCTGGCCCTTTTCTACTGCCTTGGTAATTGGCTTAGAAATTATTCAGTCTATTTACCTTTTGAAATCCCCCATTGCACATACAGTTGCGCTTGCAACAATTGATCGTTTCTAGATGTTGGGCTCAACCGCTTTATTTTGCCTCCTTTATTGTGTCTGTGCGAAGAAATAATACAGAACAAGAATACAGAACACAAGAATACAGAATACAGAACACACAATTTCCTCCATAGTCATAAAACAACTCTTAGTTTTAGTGCTGTATGCAGTTGGTCTTTTCACTTAATCTCACACTGACTTTTTATTCGTCTCCCTGGGCTTGTTCAAATTGCTGGTCTGTTGTTTTTTGTTGTCACTTTGATATACTTACAAGCTAAGCAGCTGAGGTCAAGGTGTCTGGGATCTTCTTAATATGCTGTGGTTTTATCCCTGAATGTTTGTGTGTGTGAGAGTGAGTGGACCCAGAAATCACCCCCCTTTAAAATAATCACATTTTGTTGCTTTTCAGCCTGAAATGTAGACGGACACAGTTTTTGTTTATCCAGCTGTATTTACTCAGTGCAACGTATAACATCCAAGTGAAATATATAACACCAACATGTCAGAAAAAAAAATAAAATAAAAAAAATAAAAAAACAATCACTGAGTTGGAAAAAGGATCACCCCCCTCCTAAAATGACTTGTAAACTCAATAAGGTGTAGCTAATCACCTTCTCAATAAGGTGAAGCTAATCACCTTCTCAATGGCACACAAAGCCATTTGACTTTCAACTGTGATCAGCTGTGGTCATTTTGATTAGCTCAGCATGAAAATAGCTTTCCTGGAGCATTTCAGTCCTTGGTAGTGCAACTGAAGCAAACAATCAACTATGGGTGGCAAGGCACTGTCAAAAGATCTCTGGGATGAAGTTGTGCACAAGTCAGGAGATGGATACAAAAAAAATTCAAAGGCTTTATCAATGCCTTCGACTGGAGCACTTGTCAGGATAGAAGGAAAATGGATGGGGCAAAATACCGTCAAATTCTTGAGGAAAATCTGCTGCCCTCTGCCAGAAAGTTGTCAATGGGAAGAAGGTTTGCCTTCCAACATGACAATGACCCAGAGCACACAGTGAAACTGACCACACAGTGGTTGAAGGAGAAAAAGGTGAATGTCCTTGCATGGCCTAGTCAGAGCCCTGACTTATACCCCACTGAAAATCTGTGGAATGACTTGAAGACCGCAGTCCACAAATGGTCACCATCAAATTTAACTGAACTTGAACAGTTCTGCAAAGCAGAGTGAGCAAATATTGCAAAGTCTAGTTGTGCAATGTTAGTAGAGACATATCCCAACAGACTAAAGGCTGTAATTAAAGCAGAAGGTGGTTCAACAAAATACTGACACAAGGGGGTCATCCTTTTTCCAACTCAGTGATTCTGTTCTTTAATTTTTAAATTTTTTTCTGACATGTTGGTGTGGTATCTTTCATTTGGATGTTATAAGTTACACTGAGTAAATACAGCTGGATAAAACAAAAACTGTGTCCATCTTCGTTTCAGGCTGAAAAGCGACAAAATGTGATTATTTTAAAGGGGGGTGATTCTTTTCTATTCCCACTGTACTGAAATGCTTGCTTTTCTGTGATAAAACTCTTGTATCCAGAAAGCTATAAATTAATGACGGAGGAACAAGTTTCTAGCAGCTTATTTTTCTATGAACCCAGATGTTTGTGCACATTATTAGATCATGATCATGATGTTGCGACATATGGTAACATAAAGCTGTTGCTGCCATTGTAATGGGCAATTTCGTCAGCCTGTGGGATTGAGCTTTCTTTTGATGAACTTTTGATGACAAAAATTACTAAGTAGGTTGAATATCAGTGTTTTAAATTTTAACACAGAAGGAAACAATTGCCTGCAAAGTTAGATATGTCTATCAAGACAGGGATAAATTAGACTACTGTGTGTACTGCTTGAATTCTCTCATAGAAGGATGAGTCGAGCGCTGATCCAGACAGAAATAAAATCAGAGTAGCTTCTGTAAAAGATGGAATTACCAAACCTCCCCATACAAAACTAATCTGTCCCAATGTGGCTCCTGCATCATTTTTACAACTCGCAAAGCCAGGAGAGATGCCACTTCTCCACACTCCCTGATCAATAGCAACAGGATTGAAAGTTGCTCTATAGAGAATATCCCTGTGCCTCCAGTGCCCATGTGTGTATGCAGCACGACTGACTCAGGCTGCTTTGTCTTAGCCATAAAATAGTCTTTATGGTTTTTTTTGCTTTTTTTTTACGCTGAACTGCAATTCTCTTAACGTGAACAGTCTCTATTGCCCATGGAGTTCCACATCATTTAAGCCATAATGTAGACCATAAGCAGCCCAAGCAGGCATCCTTCACAGACTGCCAGCCTTAAACACACTCCCTTCGCCTTAAACAGAACAGATTGACTGTTTTGTATCCTGTGCTAGCGATCCTGCACCTTAAGGCAGGGATCACCTCCTGAACTCCAAACAGAGCCTATTTATCCTCCTGAATTTACTTAACGTAAAACAAAGAAGGGCCTGAAATACCCCATCACCCTGGATGGATTGCTGTCCTCTAGAATCTGACATGCCACCAGTCAGCTCGCTCCAGCTCTCCTACTTTGCGTGGAATTGCAATGGAATGTGATCATACTCTATGTCAAACTCATTGGTTTTCCAATGGATCAGGCCATCCAAACCCTGCTCCCCCCCCCCCTTTTGCTCCACTCTCCTGGCGATATGTTCCCTGATGCCAGGTCCTGGGAGGATGAGCTGATGTAAGTGACAGTGACACCAGGCTTATTGGCTGCTCAAACACAGCTGGCTGGACTGACTGACCTCACTAATGGAGGCCAATAGAATAGTCTCACGGGGAGCTCAACTCATTTCAGACAGTAGTCACTTGGCCTAAGACATATCCTATCAGCACTGCCCATGTGACTCTGGGGGGTATCAGGGTCTGCTGATAATACCTGTTGAACAATCATCATGTCTCCTGGTTGGGTTTTTGCAGGGCTGGGAGGAGATGTGAGATTATTACTGGGAATGCTTCATGCTGAAGATTTGGGAAGTTTCTTTGCCATATTTTGTAAGCTGAAGTCCATGGAGATTTGGACTGTCACCTGGTGAATAGTCAGTATACATAATGTATGCAATAAGTTAGGCTATATACATCATATTTAGATACTGTGTTGTGTTTACTATATCAGCTGTTTGCACCCTTGGTCTTGGAGTATCACAGTAATAAATCTGTTAGTTTTTAACCCATTCTCACACACCCAAATTGACTCAGGAATGGCCTGTTAATGACCTAATAAGTTGGATTATGCATGCAGAGGTGCAGCTGGAACACTGTACTATATATATGATATGCAGGATGGTGCATGTACCATATGCAATAGTGTTTTGGCTCAGTCCAGGTTCTTGACAAACCTAACAAACATTCAAGGACAATAAATTCATGATAAATACACGGGTAGGTAGGGCTGTTTATCTAAAGTATTTTTTCTTTACTGGCCACAAGAACATCTTCAGTATGCCTTGGCTTATTGGAACTGTTCTTGAAAGATGAACTCGTTTCTTCCAGAAGATATTTTCTAGTTGATGCTTTGATGGTGCTGGTTGAGAGTGCTGTCTTAACACGTCACTCTAAAATCTCCCATAGAGTAGGTGTTCAATTGGCTTCAGATCTGATGACTGTGAAGGCCATAGCATATGATGTACATCATTATCATCCTCATCACACCTTTCAGTGAGCCATCATGTCTTGTGGTTGGGGGTGTGATCATCCTGGAAATGGACACTCCCATCAGGATAGAAATATTTCATTACAAAATCAAGATGACCCTTTAGAAGAACTTTGTTTAGATTCGAAGTGACGTTTTCCTCTAAGGCACAGGTCTTCAAATGTATACGCAAAGGGACGGTGTGGCTGCAGCCAAACAGGAGACACACTTGATATTTTGATTGGAGATGAGGATGAACTGATTAAAGAAGTGGAATCAGGTGTGGATCCTGCTTGGTTTTAATTAAAGCTTGCAGCCACACTGGCCATTTTGTGGATAAGATTGAAGACCCCTGCTTTAAGGGGACAAGTGGGGACAAGTGGACAAAAACCATGCCAGGAAAATGGAAAACAGCATAGCAGAGCTGTAATGTGTACATATATGGACAATCTTTGGCACCCTGAGAAGACAGGTTGGGAGAATATGGGTATATTATATAGCGCTGAGTATCAGATGCCCCGATCCGATTTGATTCGATTTCGATTCACAAGGTCTCGATTTGATTCTCGATTCGATTCAGATTCGAAGGTATTTAAAGCTTCTTGAACTCATTACCAAAACGTTATGTTTTAATTTAATATACTAAAATGCTATGTTGTTATAGTTGATAATATATTATTATATTGTGCGTTCGGTTGTAGGGATGTTAAAACCTGCCTGTCTGGGTGATGTCTTGTCAAATGGTTCCGTAGATCTGTAGTATTACTACTGCATTTAACTTCAGCATTGCAAGTCACGCTTTGTTTTGCTCCTGTCAACAGTACCTCGGCCGTCATGTTTGCAAAATCCAAAATGCTTTCATACCGCTGCCTTTTTATTTGAAGACGTTAACGCCGATGCTCCTGCATCCGCCATGTTAAGCACCGAATGATTTAATCAGCAGGCTTTCCGTTGTAACTTCGCGCAAGGTAAATAAGAGAGGAGAAAGACTGGTAATAATAGTATTCATTTTAATCCGATCTAGTAGTATCTTATGTTAAACGTTTGAGGAAATAACTACAGGAAAAGATCAATTCATGGCTTTTGCGTATCGATATCGAATCGATCACGTAAAAATTTAATCTAAAAATTTTAATTAAAAAAAATTAATCGAAAAATCTTTTTTTTTTTGTTGTTGTTGTTTTTTTTTGCCCAGCCCTAAAATGATCTGTATACAATATATAAACTTAAGATTTTTCCTTTGCAAATTTCTCACAGAGCCGGAGTAAAAGTTTATATGTGCATTAGTTCACTGGAATCTGTAGGACATAATCTTCATCTTGCCTATTTCTGTCTGGGTGTTGTTTATCCAGTTTCTTCCTTATAGCATTTCTTGTTTTCTTTGTGTGCTTGTCCAGTTCATCCTCTAGTGAATATTTTGTGAAGTTAAATGTCCTCTCTGAGGATGTTGCTATTAAATCAGACTCTGATATTGAATTTTTTTTCCCCCTTTCATGAAGTGTGTAACATCTTGATATTTATTTTGTTGTGTTCAGTGGTTCGAAATAGAGGCTGAAGTGTAAAATTGAAATTGACAGGTTCTTATTAATTTCTGCTCTCCTCTGCCCCTAGAGCTTAACAGGGCTCGAGTTATTTTAGTTAGATACAACAGTCATTTGTTTGTTTATTTTAGACACTGCCTCTGTCCCTAAACTGATAAGTTCCTCTTATGGACGATCAGGTGAGCAGACCAACGCCCAGAGAGTGCTCGTACACTCCCAGTGTTTAGTTAAATTATGAATCGTCTCCTATTCAGTTCCAGTAGCCTGTTAATGCGTTTGGTCCATCTTAATTTCTTTTTCATTCACTTCGTCTCCCATAGCAGATCCGAAACCGGAATTAGATCTCTATGATCAATCCTCAAGACTCGCAGGATTGCTTATGATAAAACAGCACTTCTGTGTCTACAGTAATGACCTAACTATTGATTGCTCAAATGCTTTGGGATCAGAAAGCACTCTGAATATTTTTTTTTCCATGAAATGTGTTTTTTTTCCCCCCCTCCTGTCTCTTGCAATCTTTTGATAAGACTTAAGGGATGAGAAGAGCAATTATCTCAAAATGAGCTCAGCTTCTCGCTGAAGCCTTTTCTGCTCCGTCTAGGGAAATACTGTCAGGAATATGACCCTGCCAGGCCTCTGTAGGCCAGTACCGGTGATGCTGTAGGGTTTTAGTTGAATGCCTGTGTGCCAAAATGCTCATCTTTACCCTCCTACTGTGAACAGTGATCATAAGTGTTGCAATGAAAGCGAGTGCAGTTTGAAAAGCGAAGCCCGTCGCTATCTGATCGTGCACATTCATTTACCAGCCAGACAGCAGCTCAAAATGTGATATTCATTTCATTCCTAGCTGCTTTGCCTCCATTACACATCTGCTCATAAGACAAAATCTCACATTTGTTAGATTGAGTGTTAATGGATTTTCTTTCTTTCTTAATATTATACTTGTATTAGTTCGACATCCAAAATAATGCCATGCAAAGAAATGGCAAAAGACACAGAATGGGGAAAAAAAAAACATCTTCAGTTTGTGAAGCATTCCTTCATATGTAGCCGTAGTGCTTCCGGGTTTGTCATTAGCATATATATAGCCCGAGAGGCTTTTTCTCATTTCACTTCACGCTGCTTTAAAGCTCCTTATTAGCATTTTTGCCATGGTAACGGTAAAATGATCTTAAATGTGTAGCGAGGAGGCCTGTAGTTTATGTCACACACGTCTGGAGGGGTTTCGGCAGCCGTGTCTTTTAGCCGAGCAGAAGCATTAGCGATGCTAGCGTTATCAGAGCGTCTCCGTATGCAAACGGATCTGCCTGAAGATGCACACAAGCAGCATAATTTCTTAATCTGTTTTATTTTTTTTATTTTTTATTTTTTTTTTGGGGGGGGGGGGGGCGGTTGGAAATCGGTCTCCTTGGAATTACAGACACTCTGTTGAATATAGCAATTATGCTGGGAGAGGAGGCCTGGTTCAGCTAGTCACAGATAGCTCACTGGGAGGTTTCGTACCTCATATAAACTGAGTACATTAAATCATGTCACATATTTTCTACTCATCATCATGCAGCAGTGTTTATAGCTTTTCTTACTCTCTTTGTTAGTGTGATGCTCTTCTGTAGTGCTTTTAGTGACTTATTAGAATTTATTGGATATTGACCAAAATATCCTGAAATATTCCTTAGGATTTTGCTATTTAACCAAAGGTTAATGTTTTTTTTTTTTTTTTTTCTTTTCTTTTGTTGCAGTGTATGACATCTCGACACTTATTTAAGACGCTTCCCTGTTCGTCTTTTGTTAGCAACAGTCTAGCCAGCTAACTATGACTACTGACTTACATTTACCTCCTCAAAACAGCCTACTGTATAGTCAGTGTTATTAATTTAACACTGCCGATTGATCTAAAGCAGTGGTCACCAACCCTGTTCCTGGAGATCTGCCTTCCTGACGAGTTTAGCTTCAAACATAACCGTGTCCACCTAACCATCTAATCACTGCCGTAAGAAGTTCTTGATCGACTAAAACAGGTGTGTTAGATTTTTGTTGGAGAGGAAACCCGCAGGAAGGTAAAGCTCAAGGAAGAGGACTGGTGACCCCTGCTCTAAAGCATAACTCATTTACGAGTGCTACTTTGTTTACCATTGTTGTAGCGAGCAGCCATGTTGATTTGACACCACTTACTGAACTCAGAGTTCAGGAGACCATCCCGAGTTCCTGAGTAAGAGTTTCGAGTTGAGCAGGCATTATTTTTCTCTTCATTTTTTCTTAGTCAGAGCATAAAAGCAGCATATATACAGTACTGTGCAAAAGTTTTAGGCACCCATTTTTTTTTTAGTACAAACTTTGTTATAGATTTTTTATTTTATGACGTCTACATTATCAAGCCAGTACAAAAAACATTTTAGATTCCCAAACATTAGTTTTCTAGCACAAAATTAAATGTTACAGAGAAATGTTTGTATGTCATTAAAGAAAGCAGCATATCAGGTAAGAGACACTTTTCAGACAAAAAACACAATGAAGGCTGCTGGGTTTTGCTGCAAAAATAAGAAGCAGGTGTGAAAGTCAAAGTCTCCAGAAGAACTGTGTCTGGTTCTGCAAGATGCTCAATAAAACTTACCAGCTCATTTCCTTATAAAACTGCACTAATTGTACCAGAGACTACTATTTTTATTTATTTGTCACACCAAATATTGACTTTGTTTCATTTACTACTGTTTACTGCTCTTTACTGTATTTTTTTGTAGAAACATTTAATTTCATTATTTTGAAGGCATCTTTGCTCTACAGCATTTCTTTGCATGTGCCTAAAACTTTTGCACGGTACTGTATATAACCATGATCTGATTCATTCTTCTGTTAGTATCAGTGGATCAGATTGGAAAATATATCAAATCTAGTCTGATACTGAGCCAGTTTCAGACCAGCATCAGCACTGATACCGATATTCACTATTTGTTCATTATATATCACTAGTATTATTGCTCATTTACAATCGGCTTTATTGTTGTGATTAATATTTACGGCTTTACACTGAACATCAGAGGCAATCTCAGTGATTTTATTGAAAACAGAATTAATCATTTTGTTTGGGGCTTCTTTAATGAATTAAATATAATAATTATCTGGTGCATTAAAGCATAATGCTGTTCATTTTATTCGTTTGTGAACTGTAAGACTGTGTGTATACTGTATTTAGTGTCTACTACTAATTGAGGTCCACTCAATTAATTTGATTAAAGAGCAGTTATTTTTTTATTCAAAACTTGATACTTTTGAAGTCCGCTTATTATTTACAATGTGAACGAAAAGGCACATTTCTACTGATTCAAAAGGATGATTCCAGTAAAACTATTTTCTAAATAAAGTAAAACGAATTGGTGAAAAAGTGGTAACGATGGTGAATCGAGTATTGTGCTAAATAATCCTGATGATCACTTCAGCCATTATCATGCAGCTCTAATTGGGAGAGAGTGTATTTTCTGTGTAGCGGTGTATGTACAACTGCAATTAGTGTGATTAAGGTGTAATGCCACACACATTGATTAACCAGCACTAATTAATCCTCATCTGTAATTGCATGTAAGCAGGTGGATGTTAGATGTTAAATATCAGCACTGACCTGCAACCTTAAGCCAACCTCGATCAGAATTACTCTCATGTTAATAAATGAAGATTGTGGTCTGTTCAGTATTATATTATTTGTGTATGTTATCGCTGCTGAATTTATAATTCAGCATTATTTTTTTTCCCTCATTGATTGTAGCTCTTCATTCATGGCTCCGGATTCTCGTCAGGTTATGATCTTCCTCTCCCCTGCACTTCTTCATTTCTCGTCTGATTTGTATTCTTCGCTCCATCACAATGCAGTTCCCCCCCATCCCCCACCCAAAAAAACCCATCATCATGCACTACCCCACTAACCCCCCACCCCCACCCCCACCCTTACTCGTCTCCTCTTCGCCTTCCTTCCTTCCATCCCGGCGTGCTGGATCCAGGGTTGCCTAGAAACACCGCTGCCTCCTTCTCCAGAGGGGGCAAATGGGGAGAGGATGCTTGCTTATGGGGGCGCGTTAGCAGAGCGCTGTATCTTCCTCAATTCTTTTGAACACAGCGCCGTGAAAGTGTGTGAGAGAAAACAGAGTGTTTGGATTCGTGTGTTTTGAGGACATGCGTGTGCGTTTGTGTGTCTTGCTTACTCTTAATTGATCACAGACTTTCTACAGCGGCACCCTTAAGCGCTGGCCTTGCCTCTTTCCCGCTCACCCCATTAAAATGTTTCAGTTTTTTTTTTCTGCTTATTGGCTTTCATTTGAATTATTAATAGAGCATCAGACGTTTTCCCAAACACAGATTTAACACCAGGACCGGTGAAGAGTGAAAGACAGGAGAGTGTGTTCTTTTTATTCAGGATCTTACCTCTCTGTATTTGTGTCTCTGTGTCTGTCTATCTTCATGTTTTCTCGACTCCTTTTCTCTCTGCAGATGTGTGCCCCCTGCCCTCACTCCCCTCTCCTCTCTCGTACTAACAGATGTGCCAGTCTGTGTTTCTAAGCAACCTCGAGACCTCAAATGTAGCTCCCGTTCTTCACTTCCTTTAGTGCTTTGTTTCATTTCATTTCTATTTTTTTTGGTAGCTGTAATGTACATTTGCGCAGCTTGTCCACAGCTTTGACCTGTAACAGACTTCTCTCACAGTTCTCAGATCCATTTGGCCTTTTATCACATTAAATATTGATGACGAATCGGTCAATAGCGCGTATGCTATCCGGATCACATGTAAACTGGTAGCCCCAAGGCAAATTTCTCATGTCATAGGTGCTTCTTCTGAAAGTGGGAAGGATTTAGTGCAGTGCTGATCATATTCATCAGAGCTATTGTTTGAATTGTCCTGTCTTACCTGTTGCATAGTTTCAGTCGTGAGACTAATATTTCTCTTTCCTCTGTCTCTTTCTCTCCTTTTGTTATGTCTCGTATGTGTCTGGGCCCCGGTGGTGTTACTGTGCATCAATCATGCAGGTAAGTCCTCTGTTATGTTCTACTCTGCTACTTTTGCTCATATGTCAAATAAGTGAAAAACAGAAACACACTTAATGCATTCTCTCAGGAGGGAGCAGACCTGCTTGTGAAAGGCTACACTACGGCAGTACATTACAATACTGAGTCTGCTGTTATTCCATCACTTATACAGGAGGGGAAAAAAATATATAGTTGAGTTTCGCAAACAATATTCTACTGTTCTTTGCTAATATAAGCTAAAAGGGGAAAGACAAAGAAAATCCATGTGGACAATAAGACATAACGCATGGAACACTAGTCATATCAATACGAATTTGATTTGATTCAGAGATTGAAATAATGTTTCTATAATTATCAAATTTATTAATGTACTTCTGAATGATATACGTTCATTCCACTTCGTCATTTCGTATTATATGAACAGAAAACTTCCACACTGTCTTTTCTTTCATATTACATTTTATAAACCTTAACGTATATAAATGTCCGAATAACATTAAGCCTGCATCTTAAGCCCTATTCGCACTGGATTAGTTTTAGGTGGTTTTCACACTGGGCTCGTTTGCTTTGGTCCGAATCCGAGTGTGATTGATCCCAACGCCCCCTGCAGCGTCGGTCTGGTTTCAGACTCACTTGATTCTGTTGAACCCCGGTGCATTTGCGTTTATCTTATGCCATCACAAACGCACACAGAGAACACAATGCGACTCGCCATAATTTTTTTTGCTTTCTTTATTTATTTATTTATTTATTTATTTATTTATTTATTTATTTATTTTATTATTTTGGTGCTATTATGCGCAGCAGATACTATGTGCAGCAGTGGACCTCTTCTGTGTCCCACAACGTTCCCCTGCCACTCATGGCACACGTGTGTTGTGGAAATTAATGATGTCGTCATCGGCTAAAACACACGCGCAGGTTACTTTACTTCCTGAACAAGTGCGGACCCGAGTACAAGATGCGTTCTCATTCACGGAAATCGCAGCACATTTCCAGTACAAGCGAACTCGGACCACCTCCTACAGGTAGTCTCGGGTTCAGAAACGTGGTGCGCTTCCCGGTCCGCATGACGGCTTCGACGTTACCAATTTTTCATGCAGACCGTGCTCTGTTTCAGACTAAACTGCCAGTGTGAAAACCCCCTTACATGTAGAGGTAGGGAAATGTAATTATAATTGGAGTATCTCTAGGATTTTTAGTTCCATTCAAATCTGTAATGTCAGCAATTTTTAACGGACTGCGTGCACGCATCCCATCCGAATTTAAACATAGCTAAAGATTGTTATATCCTTTGTTGTTTGCCTAAATCAGGTACAATAAAATATGGGCAATGTTTTAAAAGGGGAAGCAATGTTGGGGGTTTTAGGTAACATATTGACTTCCTAGCACAGATATTGCATGTTATGGTCATGTGACCTTCTAATGAGCAAGTAGAACTTGCCCTACAACAAACACGTACAACCCCAATTCCAAAAAAAGTTGGGACGCTGTGTAAGATGTAAATAAAAACAGAATGCAATGATTTGCAAATATCATAAACCCATATGTTATTCATGGTGCTCTGTTTTAGAGCAACATATGCTTCCATCCAGATTCCATCCCATCTTTACTTCTGAGAGACTCTGCCTCTCTAAGATACTCTTTTTATACCCAGTCATGTTACTGACCTGTTGCCAATTAACCTAATTATTTGCAAAATGTTCCTCCAGCTGTTTCTCTTTAGTAACACTTACTTTTCCAGCCTTTTGTTGCCCCCGTCCCAATTTTTTTGAGACGTGTTGCAGCCATCAAATTCATATGGGAATAACATGATGAATAACATATGGGTTTATGAGATTTGCAAGTCACTGCATTCTGTTTTTATTTACATTTTACACAGCGTCCCAACTTTTCTGGAATTGGGATTGTATAATAAAGGTCAAAACAATCAGTTGGTATTAAAATGAAGTGTATGTAGTACACATGGAATTTTTTTATGCGACATTACCTAACGGACTTGTGCCTTGAAATCTTATCCTGTCCTAATAGTACTTTAGTCACATTAACTGAGTGTATCTTTTAAGTGCTTAATACAAATGGTTTTAAAATAAATGAATACAGTATGCGACTACAATATGAAACCAAACAGGCAGTTTGAAATATGAACCTCCGCTAAACTAACTAATACTGCGGTCAATTATGCTTAAATTATTAAAGAAGCGAAACAATCGTGATCACAATTAAATTATGGTTAAGTGTGTAACCCTGCTGTGGCAACAATGTGCAAACAGGATGTAAATATTTCATACAGGATATTCTCAAGCAGATAACGAAGCATTAGCTTGGTATATAATCTTTATATCAGCACATAATTATAATTTAGTCATTATATGAGGATATTAATGTATGTATTAAGTGAGTATATTCTCCATAAATAATAATAGTGCACTTCCTAGTGGGTGTTTGGAGTCAGCTGTATGTAAAATGCTCCTGAACATGATTCAATGAGATGATAAAGTGATAAAGTTTAGTCAGGACTGGGCATCGTCTTCTCCCTCTGAAACCTGTCTGCTTTTTTCTGTAGGTCCCTAAGATTAAAGCCGCCTGTTGGCGGAGTGGCAGCTTCACTGTTTTGTAGTATTTATTCCTACGTGCTAGTAGTGCACCATTGTTTCTTCATCTCCTTTCTTTCTTGTGTGTATCAGTGTGTCTGTGTTTACCGTGTGGTGTGGTGACCCTCCTTCGCTGTGTAAGGGTGTGTTTGAACGCATGTGATGAGTGTGGTAGACCCACCCTGTACAAGAAAGCCTACTGTTGCTGCGCTTTATTTATTTATTTATTTGTTTGTTTGTTTGTTTGTTTGTTTGTCTCTCTCTCTCACACACACACACACACACACACACACACACACACACACACACACACACACACACACACACACACACACACACACATCTGAGTCCAGCTTGAAACACTTCTATTGAACAGCCAACATTGTTAGAGGGGATATTTTTCAGATGCACTGTATTTTTTAACACATGCAGATTTTTTTTAACACCATCTTTTAATAGAAAATAACTGAGCCACGTAAAGGTGGGTGATGAGATAAATCAGTATACTTAACATTTTCACAGCACTGTATGAATCATGATATCTGGCTTATTGACAGAGTGGCAAAACAGTAGTGCTACATGGGGAAAAAGGAAAGAATCCTTTAAGACTATAATAATATGTTTAATTTATATAGCGCTTTTCCAGATCTTATGGAAGCCTTACAATAGTGATACAATAATACATAAACAATGAACAGTCATGGACAAACACATAAAAATGAAAAGCACAGTTCAGATTACAGAGTACAGTCATTGAGAGCGAATACATAGCAACACATTAAGACAAATAACACTGAGAAAACAAATCAGTTTTAAGTTGATATTTAAACTCGGAGATAGAAGTGATGCTGTGAAGAGTCAGAGGGAGTGAATTCCAGATCTTGGGGGCTACTACGCTGAATGACCTGCCACCCGTAGTAGAGAGGTGAGATCTAGGGACTTAGAGGAGCCCGGACCCAGAAGACCTGAGCGAGCGGATTGGGCTGTAGGGGGGAAGCAATTCACTGAGATAGCGAGGTCCCAAACTGTGAAGTGATTTAAATGTGAGCAGGATTATTTTGGATTTCATGCAGAATGAAACCGGTAGGGTTTTAATTATTCTTTCATCTTCGGTAAGTGCTTAATCCTGGTCAGGGTTGTGGGGAACCTGTAGCCTATCCCGGGATCTCTGGGCATGAGGTGGCAATACACCTTGAATGGAATGTCAGCTCAGCACAAAAGCTCCATGCACACACACACACACACACACACACACACACACACCCCTGCTCACAGACTCATTCACACTTAGGGGCAATTAGGGAAAGGGTTCTCATACTTTCAAGCACCACTGTATTTCATCAGAAACCAATAAAACTGTCCAGAATTGAACTTCCCATCTTAAAAAAAAAAACTGGTTTCTGGGGCAAAAGGGGTTTTGTGACCATTTTCATTCAAATAATCATTTAATATGTGACTTAATGTACATGTGTTAGGCCCAGTCTTAAATTTATATTAAAATTTACATCTTTGTTTTTTCTTCTTTGGACATGAGCTGATGTACAGGTGTGCATGCACTAACCCTTCCAATCCACACTGAAACTCCAGATGTGGTCAAGCCTTTTAGAAGCGCGAGGGACTCTAGTTCACTGTCAGTTCTGGCACTGTGGATGTCACTTCCTGGATTTGATGGATCAGAGTGATCTGGTTAACAGCTCTCAGGAAAGCTGCTTTGTTAATCTGAATGGAGATCCAATCAGTAGGCCACACATACAGGATGATTGATGGCGTCCTTGCTCTGGTGTTGCTTAAATCATTGTTTCCAGTGTGACTGCTGCCAGTAGTGAGCAGTGAGCAATAGCTCTGGTGATTGATGCGTGAGCTGTATGTAATAATATGCTTGCATAATGTTTCACTGATGGTGGTTTTTATTATGATTATAATGTGGTTGTCCATATTTTGATGGCAGCTGTATTAATCAAGCAACATTTTGTTCTTACACTTGTCATGTCCTTTGCCTTGGTAGCGCTTAGATTGGAGACTGGAAGGTTGTGAGTTCGAATCCCAGGATTGCAAGAGATCCACAGTTGAGCAAGACCCTTAAAAGAGCAGGTAGTCATTTTTGGAGCCCAATTTTTAGAGAGAGTAATTGAACTTGCACTGAAAGTATTGATGAGTGAGTCAGTGAGTCTATGATTGAGTGAGTGAGGTAGAGATTCAGTGAGTGAGTCAATGAGTTAGCCAGAGATCCAGTGAGTCAATAAGTGAGCCAAAGATTCAGTGAGTGAGTGAGTCATTGAGTGAGCCAGAGATTCAGTGAGTGAGTGAGTCATTGAGTGAGCCAGAGATTCAGTGAGTGAGTCATTGAGTGAGCCAGAGATTCAGTGAGTGAGCCAGAGATTCAGTGAGTGAGCCAGAGATTCAGTGAGTGAGTGAGTCAATGATTGAGCCAGAGATTCAGTGAGTGAGTCATTGAGTGAGCCAGAGATTCAGTGAGTGAGTGAGTCATTGAGTGAGCCAGAGATTCAGTGAGTGAGTCATTGAGTGAGCCAGAGATTCAGTGAGTGAGCCAGAGATTCAGTGAGTGAGTGAGTCATTGAGTGAGCCAGAGATTCAGTGAGTGAGTCATTGAGTGAGCCAGAGATTCAGTGAGTGAGCCAGAGATTCAGTGAGTGAGTGAGTGAGTCAATGAGTGAGCCAGAGATTCAGTGAGTCAGTGAGTGAATGAGTCAGGCTATGGGTCAATGAGTCAGTCAGTCAGTGGAGAAGTCCATTAATGTGTGTGAGTCTGTGAGCCAGTGAACCAGGGAGTGAGTGAGTCAATGAGTGGGGCAGAGATTCAGTGAGTGAGTGAATTATCTGAGCTTTCTTTTAACGTGAGGCTAATCAATTAACTTTGTTCTAGTTGAGGTGGAGCTAATTTAAGGGTGAGAAAAATTTAAATAGAAGCCAGAAACTAGTCAGCGGTATTGTAATTAATAATTTTTTCCTGGTTTCAAATTATATGTATAGAAACATTTAAACAGCTTCAGGTGCATGCTTGGACTACACTCTGCCTCGGAAATCAGCCGATTAGAACAGATATGGAATAATTCTACCAGATAATAAACTATTGACAGCCATTTGGATATAGCTTATCTCATACTGTGCATAACGGTTATGAGAATAAGTGTATGAACACTGAACATGTGATCAGAAGAACATTGTATGACCTTTTATTCTAAGTTTTATATGCTGCTCTTCATGATGATTCACAGGCTCATGTGGTTTGCCAAGTCAGTCTGTTCAGCTTTATATAATTATTCTGTCTAGTATACCCTGTTCCAGTTTTTGTTGTTTTGCGTAGTTAGTGTGTGCTGTGCGGTTACTAGGAACAGTACTGTTTATTAATCTGACCTGGTGCACGCCTTTCTACTGAAATCGTAATTCTGTGTTTTGCACTTGTTCATGTTCTTGCACTGCACATCTAAGAGCTTAATTATGATTTACTGCTTGTATCTGATTTTTTGCTTGTGCACAAGCAAGTGATAACAATGTTTGTTACTTATTATGGATAACGTAGTTGTTTTTGATGTTAATGTGCAGAGGAGGCTGGCTGTGAATTCACAGACTACTTATTATGAGGGCGTGAAGGTAAAATTCAAGTCGCTTGCCACCATAATATGTGCATGCACAATATGTACTGCAGTTTAGTTGGAAATTATTAGACAATAAACCTTTGCCTGTTTTTGCTTGATGACTGGGACTGTGGAGTTTAATAGAGTTGTGTCTGTAGGCTTTATGCTGTATTCAGTGTAGGCCTGCTTCCCTCAGGGCTGAAGTGTTGATAGGCAGAGTGTGTAAATGAAACCATCCTACCTGTGGAGGGGATTTAAAGGGCTCTGTGGGTCAAAGCGCCTGGGTGGTGAGCCTTGTTAGTGTCCAGCCTAGCTAGTGTCTGGTTTCTCTAAAAGGAATGAGGGGTTGTGTGGAGATCTGTGGCTTGGGGGGGGGGACTGACCAGAGGAATGTGTCGAGCGACGGGACAGTTTCCTGTAGTCACAGCTCTGGTGGTTCCCTTCCCCTTTGCATACTGAGGAGTTACAATGGCGGCTCTGAGAGAGGAAGAAACTGAGAGTAGCAATTAGATACAAAGATGTGTGAGACTGGGTTGGGTGGTGCCCCACCCCCCCAAACCATTTAACCTTTGCCACTACACATGGTTCGTAGTTTGGCTGGCAAGGGAAGTCTTCCAGTTGGAGAAATGATTTTAGATTCTGATCTTCAGCACGTCCTCTTTCCTAATTCCCACTGATCACATGTTGAATTGCTGCGAGATTTCTCAGGATCAAAGATTTCCTCTTGTGCTCACTTTCTCACTTTGCTTTTGTGTCTTTCTAAAATGACGAGAGTGCCATTTCTTGAGCTCTCAGCTTCTTTTCGCTCTGATTACTCAACATTGTCTTTCTTTTATCTGTCTTTCTTTAAATGAGTGGGAAAGATGGATCTGAATTTGCTTCTTCCTCTTTCATCCTCTGCGCTCACCACCTGTAACCCTCTCTTTCTTCTTCTTTTTTTCTCCCTGCTCCAATAAATCTCACAGTCACCGCTTTTTTTTTTTTTTGAGCGCATTCAGTATGTGTATTTGTGACAGTGTGTGAGAGAGAAAGCAGTAATTGTGTGTGTCTGTATGGTTGTGAGGTAGTTGTGAAGTGCATTTAACAGACCGACCCTCTCCTGTTGCTGTGCCGTTTTCCTGTGGGCGCCCTGCTGCCTGATGGGCCGCTAAAGAGCCTCCCTCATGAAAACGAATACAGCCAGCTTTGTTTGTCCGAAACAGAGAGAAGGAGTGCAGGAGAGACACAAAGGCAGCAGGAGAATAATTCCAGTCCCCCGTTTTGGCAGGAAATTGAAGAGGACGCTCTTTTTTTTTGTTTTGTTTTTTTTGTGTGTAGCCATGCTCTTTGGCTGCTTTGTTCCCGTTTGTGTTCCACCATTGACCATTTATTTCTTCCCTGCTGAAGGACAGTGGTCCTCACAGGGCCTTTTCTTTCATTCCCTCTAATAAATCATAGATGAATTAGCAGGGAAAGGTGAAAACATAGGGAGCAACCCCTGATTAGGTCCTCTGTATTATCCGATGGCCTCTCAGCTGTACTTACTTTCTCCAAAACTCCCATCAGGTTAATCATTAGTCGTGATATTACCAGGATCTTTGAAAAGCCGGATGAACCGGACATTTTACACTTGCCCCAGCCTCACCTTTCATTAAAGCTTATCAGATTGCTTTTATTAATAAACAGGACTCCTGTGGACGTCTTTTAATTGATGTAGAACCTCTCTCCCAAGTTTATTCTTGAGGCTGGGATTGTTTTCCAGCAAGTCATGACATGCCCCTAAAATGGAACCATCTAATTGAGAGGAAAAACAGGAACATCAGAGATGTGTGTGCATGCTGAGTAAAGCCTAGCCAGCGTCAGTGCTAATTAGGAAATGATGGCATGGCAGACGAATCGTAGCTAACGAGTGTGTTACCATTTCTGAGCAGATCAGCGGCACGTATAATGGGCACATAAATTCTCGTTTATAGGTCATAATCTGCCAATTTATTTAGTCAGCCGACCCAATTAAAAGGGGTCCTATGCCTCCCTTGGGATACGCAACAAACCTGGACCAGCAATCCTGTACCCCCATTAGTAGTTCCTCCAAGCGGTGGACCACATAAAGCAAAGGTTTGCTTATATCATAAATGTCAGGAGGCATAGGGCAACTGCTGGAAAGCAATCCATCATGAAGTGGACCTGGCTTTGGCTCGAGCTTCGGAGATGTCAAGATGAAGAGAAATAGTGTGCATGATTTCTAATCTGACAATTATTTTACCTAAATCTGTCTACCCACACTTCATAGATTTAGTCCATTGTTATCATTATTGTTGCAATACCAGAGAACAAGTGCCAAAGCATTTCCTTCAAACATTAGCTGTTGGAGTGTAATACAAGACTCTAGAACTTGATGCAAACTTTTTTTTTGCAGCCAAGAGCCTCATGGCTCAGGGTTTTACAACTTCCATTGTACTTATAAAATAAATTAATAAAATCATCAACTCTGCCTGTCGTGCAAGCTTCAAGAAAAAAACACCACCACTCACTGACTGGAAGAGAGAGAGAGCGAGCAAGAGAGGAAGTCATAAGATTTAATGAACCAGTCTCCATTCTAGTCCAGCCATGCTCAAAAACAAGCCTTAAGTGTGCCAAAAAATGTTTCTCAGGGTGAGACTCTTATTCAGTCCACCATTATGAGTATGAAGTATCCCTGCCTTGTGTTAAAGCTCGACTCCAACCGAGAATACAGGCTGTCACTGGCCATCAGAAATTTCATTAGTTCTGTTTTATGGAGTTACCCACATGTAAGATGGTCCTGAAAAGGCTTTCCGGATCACCTACCCGGTTTGGGTTGAGATCTGATTTGTGAGAGAAAATGTCTTTTTTTTTAAATTATTTTTTTTATACAAAGTTGTCTAAAAATGACAATACGGTCATTTCAGTTTTTGGGATGTGTAAAAGCATGGGTAAAGATTTTAAACCTAATCTCTACATCCTGTGATTGTGGTGTATTGGAGATCATGGACAAGAATTTTGAACAAAAAGAAAGAAAATGCTAAAACCTCACAGTGAAGGTGAGTAAATGATAAATGTAGAATGCTTTGAATTCTTTAGTGGAAGGTATTTGAGTTATGAACATCGTTACAAAGACTTTTTTACAGAAACTTTTTTTGGAAAAGAATTTCTTTACTCTTTATCCAAGAAAAAAAACCCATAGACTGTATTTTTTTCTCTCTCCAATTTTCAGAATAAAATCTAACATAACTGAGATTTTCAGTTCTTAGTTTAGGAATTTTTTCAATACCGTATGACTTTGTGTGTTTCCACTCTAATAAGTGTGTATTATAAAGGAAATTGTCATGTATATCCTAATGACACATAAATTGACATGCATCAGGAAACAAGTTTTTTTTAGGGCTATATGACATGACATGTTTGTGCTGAGTGGGTGGAGCTTAAAGCCTTTATCGATGTTTAAGAAGTTCGTAAGATAACGTAGTGAACATGAGTGTACAAAAACAATGAAATTAACACTTTTTTTTTGTTTTGACAATTTTATTACAGCAGCTTAAGATATGTAATTCATGCAGTTTATCCAAAAATCTGAAAAATGATTGATATAACATTAAATCTGTTGTTTCGACCGGTAGCGTCATGCCTTGCTGAGAAGAAAACATACCATGATTAGACTAGTTCGCTTATATAACTGCAGTGTGTTGTTTCTTGTATTATTATACTTCTTGTGTACTATTTTTGGGGTTTAATCTGAGAAACTCCAGCGTGTCCTGCACGATATGGTGTTTTCCCTGCTCTTACATATTGGCTCATGAAATACATAACAGTAAGCTGTTTAAATTGAATCAGGGATGTACAGAAGCGGCATATGTCTGGGTCTGAAGGTCTGAATACCACTGAGATGGACGGGTTTACTCGCGGCCAAACGATTGTAAGATATAACAGTGAGCAGGGGGAAAAAAATAGCCAAAGTGTTCAGAATGAAAACCCACTGGAGCATGGCAAGCTCTCCGCTTCACAGCAGGTGCACATGCACCCATAGAAAATGATGAGCTGTTTTTCTTTCCGTCCCCAGTGTAATGCTGGAATTTTTTTTTTTTTTGCTATGAAAGTTCCTCCTAGGTTCGGTTTCTCTCCAGAGGCATCGATTTGAAGGTTTCTCAGAACTTCTTACTTCTGAAACCACCCAGTCCATTTCTTTTCAACTGAAAATGCAAGTAAAATGAAGATTGAGTTAAAAGCGCTGGCCCTACTAGTCTTACTACTCTTAATGAAGGCTGAAGTAATGTGTGGACGTGCCGGAGATGTACTCTATGGGCCAGACGCTTGCTTAATTCACTCCAACCACACTCCAACTCATCATTTATTCAAACAACCACACCTGACTTCACACAGTTGTGCAAGCCTTTTTAGGGCCATTAACAAATAATGGTGGGATATATTCAGTGAAAGGCTGAGAGTGCAATTCCGCTAACTTGTATGCGTATAAAATTCATGCGAGTGTTCTTCCTTTAGTTTCGCAGGAACGTAGAGGCACAGGACGCCGAGCCAGTGAAACTTTGAAGACAGTTGCTTGACTGAATAGTATTTTGAACCCGTAATGTGAGAATAGTGGAAGTATATTGCACTTTTGGGTATGTTAACAGACGTTTTTGGACAGATACAGAGGGGCAAACATCTCCAATTTAGATGTAGCATTTACGATTTTTGACCGCTTGCTATGGAACAGCCTGAAAATTTGTGCTTTTCCACTTTCAGCTAAAGCAATGGTCAGACCAAATAAAATTCGCCTGGCAGAAAGAACAATTCACTAAAGAGGAAAGGATATTGGACGCAAAAGACATGCTTTTGCATGTCTCAAGTAGTGGCTCCTTTCCTTTTATGTCAATTTTATCTAGGTGAAATTTGACCCGTGAGCCTATTAAAAATCAATGAATTGGTCCAGCGGTCTCTTGGTATAAAATGGATGAACAGTCATACCAGTCTTTTGCCTTGATATTTTCTTATTGTTGCTTGGCCCACATCTGAAAGAAAAAATGTAGCCGTCTCATCCACAGACGTACTCTGTTTTTTGTGGTCTCTCTGCCTGCTATGATTTCCTTGTTGGCGATTTTGGCATCTCTGCAGATAATGGTAGCACAATGTGGAAAAATGTGGGATTTTTTTATTTTTTATTTTTTTTTAGTTTACTAAACCTTGCCTTTCTCCTTCACACACAAACACCCTCAATGGATTTGTTCCATTGTAATTTTCAGCCTTGCCATGAAGAATCGCTCTAAACCGCCATGCTGAGTGCCAAGACTTTTCCTCAAAACGTCAGCCACCAGAGTGATGCATGAGATATGTAAGAACTCAGCCCAAGCTGGCTGCACTTAAGCGGCTGCTATTGCTGCCCAGAGCCTCGGGTCATGGCAGAATACCATGTGGGGATGTGTGTTCGTTTTGAAAATGGCTGTTCTGTTGCTGTCAGACTTCGGGATGGAGCTGCTCTTTCCCAGAAAACAGCTTCCTCGGGCACACAGGTTTTTCTTTCATTTAACCCCACCGTCCCGAAGGACCATACCGTAAATAGTCTTGAGTGTGTGGAGAGTGCAAACACTGGCCTTATTTAAGAAAGCCAGGACACCAGACGCATCAGTCTCCCCCAGGGGCCTAAAGGATAGTCAAACAGTGATGGTTTGCATCGGATGAATGCTATGAAATCCCGAGGATGTTTTTCTTTCAAGGGACTTTTACTGATGAGAAAATCCAGATGGCTTACAGATACCGAATCCCAGGAACGTGGGCGTTATAACAAATGCTCTATCTGCTCATTGATGTCTCTCAGAGGTTTGTGTGTGTATGGACCTGGAAGGTGGAATGTAAAGGAAAATCTAAACATTGAGTTTAAAAAATGGAAAATTATACCAATTATTGCTGTTAAATGTTTAGTCTTGCATGTATACACACACACACACACACACACACACACATATGCTATATCCATCATGACTCAGCCCAGGTATGAATAATGCATTATAACTAATGAGCTCCCCAAATGGATCATTTGGCAGTCGATTACTTTCCACATAAATCAATTAATT
The DNA here is from genome assembly GCA_023630585.1 of Cranoglanis bouderius. NCBI lineage: Eukaryota > Metazoa > Chordata > Actinopteri > Siluriformes > Cranoglanididae > Cranoglanis > Cranoglanis bouderius. The sequence goes on from CM042564.1 coordinate 8,665,935, forward strand.
AGCCGATCAATAGCTCTTCTCCTCAGTGCATTATACACTTAAAGCAGTCGACTGCACTTCATCCTGTTCCTGATGTAAATAATTTAACCTCCTGAAGAGAGTTAGTCCCCCCCCCCCCCCCCCCGACTTTAAAATGCCATGCCACATGTCACGTCTCCGTATGATGTATGAGGTCCGCTCTCTCTGACTGACCTCCGTAGATTGCTGTTCCTGCTCTTATGAAAGGGTTGAGTGTCAGCGTCCCAGCCATTGTCATGTATGGTTGTGTCTGTCTGCTTATAGCTCTGAATGCTGACTGGTCATGAGGAGACATGCAGGAACTATTGTGTGCCAATAACTACTATATGGACAAGATGGGCTTTTTAACTCAGATTCTGCACGAAGAACCTGGTGTGTTAGAGACCTCGCATGCATAGTTGAGAGCAGTGGGAATCACACAAAGTGGGAAGTTGGTGAAACAAAAGGGTTTAGAAATGGAAAATGTGGCTTATTACATATTACATTTGATGCACTAAACTTGGGGCAAAAAGCAGGTGTAAATTATTGCCTTCTAAAAGTAGGTCTAAGTTAGTGGCATATACGTTACTTGGCGCTCAGTGCTGGGGAGGGTTGATTTTTAAAAAATTTTTTTCCCCTTTCTACTTTTTTCATTCATGATCATAGATATTTACTGTACATGTTTAATAATGCAAGACCATTTTGGGATCTTGATGAAAAGAATTATTTAGACAAACCTTAAAGCCTTAATACTTTGTCATGCAGATCTGGCAACCCGACTCATAGAGCATCACAAACACAAAAACAAATTCTAAATATTATTTCATACAGTTAAATTTATATGGTTTCATTTTGGCATTTATCTCTTTGTTATTCTTTGTTATGCATTTCCTTCCTTTTTGTCCTGAACTTTTTTCCATTATCTAGAGCAGCTTTTAATCTGCAATTTGCACCTCATGCAGAACACAAATACTAGGTGGTGTCAGGTGTAGTTTGCACAACGAGCTACAGACTTTTGAAGTAAATTGAACTTTGTGTCACTTTTTTTTTTTGTTTTTTTTTGTGCTGTTCCTCCTCATGCACGTACTTGCGTACATCTCGCCCCATGTCTCTGAAAACCTTAATGACCTGCATGGTGTTGAGGAGTGTTCGCGATAAGTCATACATACAAGCCTGCCAGCTTTAAGCTTTAAACACAGTGTTATCGTTTTGATCTATGTCTGTAGTCGGGGCGCTCGGCTTTACAAAGCATTTTAATAGGCTGCATCCCACAAAACACCTCCTGCGCTGAAGGGGGCGACGCTGGGAACTCCACATCAGATCATCGAGGCAAAACCGCTGGCGCCAGCCTCATGGGGCAAGAAATTGGATGGTGGATCAGAGCGCACAGAATCTCAGCCCACGGTCCCCCTGGGTCCCCTAAGCTCGAACACAAGCATGCACTAATCACGCAAAGCTACCCACCATTAGTACCCATACTAATGATCTGTGCTAACTACATAACTGCACAAAACTTTTACAAAGAGATCTCTAGGATGTATATCCATTTCCATGTTGCTCTCTATTCATTACAGTGAGCATCTCTACAGTGAGCAGAAACAACTGTATGTTTTGTTAGTCTACAGCAGTTAAGATTTCCCTAAACCTACTATTGTAAATCTCTTCCTGCCTTACATGACTTGTTTTATCCACTCTGCTTGCCAAAACACATCTGGAATCAGGCCTGAATGGCTGCTTAGGTGTTAATAGGTTTGAAAGTCTTCTAATGGGGACAAACGGGAAAGGAGGTGGGTTAGCCTGCTGCATGTTAACCATAAATAGGCAGGTGCTGTCAGGATTCATTTGGGGATTTTCTTTCATACATTGTCCATTGGGGTTGCTTTGAGGGTTGCACATCCTGTTCCTAATGCGCAGAGCCTTACCGTTGCATCCAGATTCCACAAACTAATGCCAGGCCTGTTTCCTTTATTCCGAGAATCACAATGTGGTTTGTTCTTGGGTATGATCTGACAGTTGGACCCAGATATACAGAAATGAAACATTCTTATAGAGAAATCTAACATGCTGGATGCCATTTGTCTATGTACTGATATGAACAGAAAGCATTATTATAAATGGTCTTGCTGTTTCGTTCTTTCATTAAAGGCGAGCGGTGTCACCTGATAAAGATAAACTGCAACATGTCTAAGAAATCTCACAATATATTTCGATAAAGCTTGTGTTATGGCCCTCGGCTACGAAACGATATCAAGGAGCACCACGCTCTTTGTTCTCTGTTAAATTAAGAAATGAACCTAACAATCTACTCCCAAAATAAAGAAACTGCCCTCATTTCAGTGTAGTGTTCTCAGTGTAATCGTTTTAAGAAACACATCTCCAGCATTAGCTGTGTACATGCATAGATTTTGCAATGGAACAGTTCGACTCATGAAATGAAAGTTTTGGTGGCGAGTCCATGGTTTGAGTTCCATTTGTGGAGACTACATTACATTTACAGAGATGTATATAAAGTTAAAAGAGAATTTAAACATATGTAGGTAAAGTGGCCTTCAGAGCAACCTCATGTGCATGTTTCAGATGAGTAACTTTAATAAAAGCCTTTATATAGCTCTTAGAAAACAGTATTTGTGTGTGTGTGTGTGTGTGTGTATTTATGTGTGTGTATATATATATATATATATATATATATATATATATATATATATATATATATATTTATATTTGCAATAATGTGTGAATCTCATTATTAAAAAACATAATTTTTCATAAGTTATGATAAATGAAAAAAATTACATTCCCCGAACTCTGCTACCTGAACACATTAAATATTAGAATTTCATCATGTCACATGCTCAACAGTTAATAATAATTATAAATAATAGTTATTCATTTTTCTTTATTTTTAATGATTTTTGATAGCGATTGATTAGGTCATTTTGATCATGTAACTTTGTTGCACACATTATAGATCGAAAGTAAATTATTCATTAAAAAATATTTGAAGTAAATTATTAGCAAGCCATTAGCAGTGTCCTCGTACCATTAGTATGGACGTAAATGAACCATATTTGGTGTATTTGTTAATTTAATGCTAAAAAAAAAAGCGACACTGTTACTCATTTAAGAGTGAAATGCAGCCAGCTAGCAAAGAAATCAAGATTTCTTTTGTTGCCTGAGATATAACACACTGTTGATTGGTTAAATGCATGTTTTTTTCTAGATTTGTTGTTGAAAAACGATAAAACCAAGTTTTCATTTTTAAAACTCTACCCTTAGACCATGATTGGCCATGTGATTGTGGTCCAAAAATATGGAAAAGCTGTTTGTTTAAGAAAATGGAGTCATAATCAAGTGAAGGTTTGCATTTTAAAGAAGAAGAAGCCTTTATTTGTCACATGTACATTACAGCACAGTGAAATTCTTTTTTTTTTTCACATATCCCAGCTTTTTAGTAAGTTGGGGTCAGAGTGCAGCGTCAGCCATGACACAGCGCCCCTGGAGCAGAGAGGGTTAAGGGGCTTGTTCAAGGGCCCAACACTCGCAATCTACTAGTCAGTAATCCAGACTCTTAACCATTGAGCCACCACGGCCCACAGAAGACAAAGTGGGTACATAAAGCCCGAACAGGGAGTAGAACCCTGGACTCTCAGGTTAAAAGTTTGATGCTCTACAGACTGAGCTATTTTAGGATAAGAGGAACAGGCCACACAGTCTGCCGACTCTGTGCTGGGCTTATGGAAATCACGTCAGTCATCATCTCCCTTCACATAAGCAGTGCTTCAGTGCTCTGTGTTCTCCATGAGTCTTCTTCAAAGAGCACATTCCTGGTGCTTCTCCTCAGCTCCCTCAAATCACTACTTGACCTCACAATTACTGCTAAATAGTGGGGCACTAGTTCACAGGCTAATTTTAATCACCATCTCTCTCCCATGTACCTGATTGCATGCTCTGTAATATGAACCACAAGTTATGTTTCTGAAGATAAAGGACCACTTGCCACTCCTAGGCCTGATTTATACTTTTGCAGAAATGCACGTTAGGTTCTGCGTTGGGTCACAGAGAAGGGGTCTCGCAGAAGAGTCAGTGTTTTGGGGTAGCACTGGGGTTTGGACAAAGAACCAAACAATGCTTGACCTAAATCATAACTAGAGTAAACACATATTGTTGTTAAAAAAAAATAAAATAAAAAAATCAGGTGGTTAAAAAAAGTACAAAATCTGAGCGTATACAAATCATATTCAATACATTAAAAAAAAAAAAAAAAAAACAGTACATTTTTGTAGAGAAATGGCAAAAACCTTGAGTGAACATATATGGGACTGTGCATGACAAAAGAAGGGAGTGCAAAACAGTGTGATCTCATCATAAATGATTCTCGAATACAGTGTAAACAATTCAATTCATCATCACATGCAGAAATTGGATTTTCTCTGCAACAGACAAATGATTTTCTTTTAATAAATTAAATTAAATTAGATTTCATTTATGTGTGCATTGGTTTAATTCTTGCAACACTAGAGCACACATTTAGATTACATGCAAGTATGAACACTAACATCTGTACACAAAGTTCGCACATATTTGCAGATTGACAAATGTCGAGGTAAATCAGACATCAGAAGTGATTTGCATAGGAATTTCAATCCTAGTGGAGTCCTCTTATCTTAAAATGCGTAGCTTATATTCCATATGAAGGAGGCTTCTGTGTGCTCTACTGTGCTACATCTAGCTTTCAGGGCTTTGAGAGGCAGCCCTGCATCCACCTGCTGTTTAGCTGACATTTTGGCTGTTGGTTGAAGTAGGGCACACGGTTATGTGTGTAGAAGGGTTTGCAGCTGCTCGAGGCAGCAGTGTACACGTCTCAAACTCATGCTGTGGACCCTGCTGCTCCTGGCACGGGCCTCTCCGCCTGCCAGTCCTCGCTGTATAAACAACTCGACCCTTCTGTCTCTGTTGGTTCTGTCCTCTTGAGTGCATGGACTGAATCTGACTTGAACAGGTTTTTTAAAAAAAATTTAAATTTTTTTTAATAATAAACATGGCAAAACATGGAGAAGCAGGGACCAGAGTGCACTAAGGGGTGACACTGTGTATTTTATGAGACAAGTTTGCATTTGAATAATGTCTGATTAGATCCTTGGTGCAAAAAGAACAGCTACCTGATAATGTATTGGCTTTATAGTCATTCTGCGTTTTTTATGCTGAAGGAATTTGGCCAAAATATCTACAGCACTATAATGATTTAAATCAACATGAGCTATTAAGTCTGCTTGAATTGCTTAGGATTAAAATGGTGGCATGGCTTAATTCAAGATGGCAGCTGCCAGCCAGTTGTCACTCGCTGATGGTGTCCAAAAGTAACAATGAAACAGTAATACCTCATTAGCAATACCAATATACAATCAAGCTTTTTCTCATTTAATCAAACACTGGTGCATTAAGCAATCCTCTGTGTGAGGGAAAAAAGTGAGACTGCTGCAGCTTGATGTGGGTGGGATATCTATGTTAATACGTTAATATCTACTGATCTCGCCTCATTTATTTTTTTTTTACTCATACATTATAAAGAAGCTTTAGTCTTCAGCTCTGATTATCCATTATCCATTACCAAAGTTCTCCAGATTAGTACTGAAGTGTTTTTGAAGAGTTGTATATGGAAGGAACAACCAAATGTGAATCCTACTTTAAGATCTTTAAAATAAATAAATAAATAAATAAATAACAACAAAAGCTCTCGCATATTACTGAGAATGTCACTTCAAGGATATTGCCCGTAAGATAGCACCAATAAATAACTCAGTCTTAATAAAATGGGTCTCACTGGCCGTGTTAATTCTTCAGAGTTGACATGTTGTTGAAAAGTTTGTTGTGTCCAGCTCTGTATTTCTATGGAGGTGCAAATGCTGCTGGAACTTATAATATGCCTTCAGAGATAATGTGCCTTCAGCCAAGGAGGTGATTAAGCACACAGCACGTCTTCCCACCAAGATGCATAAAATTTAAAAAAAAAATGGCAGATGTTTCACACATACAGGCACACTTTTGGCTGCCCTTACACACTTGTAAGGTAGAGTGGCTGAACCCTGGCCTCCTGTGTGCTTTTTCCCCCTGAGCTCGACAGTGGCTAAGTCCGTCATCATGAGTGCCAATTAGCACTGATTAGGAGGCGTTGTGGAGGCAGTCGACACCTGCACCATGCCAACCCTGCCTCTCTCTCTCTCTCTCTCTCTCTCTCTGTGTGTTTTGTGTGTGTGTGTGTGTGTTGGGGGGGGGGGTCTAGTAGCTTCTCTTGAATTCCCTGCTCAAGGTCAAGCCAGCAGTACAGTGAAGACATCCTGAGGTTTACAGCTACACCTCAGAGAGCTTGCTTTTAAAATTTGTGAATGTAACCTCATTATAACCTCATGTTTTATTTAAGCTGCAGTGTGTATATTAGTCAGTAATTGAGATTTTCTTCTCGGACCTGGACTGCACAATATACATGCATTATTTTTTAAAATCACTATTGGCCTTTGCAATGCTGAGCTTTTGTTTGTCATCATTGACTTGTTGTTCTCATCATCTTCATCTTCATCGTATTCCTCTTCATCATTGTCATGGTAATCTTTGGCTACTACTTTGTCATTGTCTTTCTTTCTTCTTCTTCTTCTCGGAAAGAATCATTATTTCATTCACCCCATCTGATTTCTTCTCAGACTCCAAACTGCTTAACAGTACATTAGCTCTGACTTTTGTTAAAAAAGAACAAAATTTTTTGCCATTTAGAATGTTTTGATTCCCAGGGAGGAAAGGCAAAGGTCATGTCTGCTTGTTATTTTACCATTTAATCATAAGAGAGGGCCCAGTAGGTGTCATGTATACAGAACAACCCCCTGCTCCTCCTCTGCCAACTTAAACATTAATAATCCACATCCTCATGAAATGAATCTTGCATCCATAGCTGGCATGGCAAGTTTTATATGGAAAATAGAAGCATAAATATTGCTCCATGCTATGGGACAGAGAATGTGGGAACCCTGTAGCCTTTCCTCCTTATGTCATACTGACTTCTCAAAACAGGCTCTGGCCAACTCTGAAGGTCAAGTGTGAGCGTGAGAGCGAGGTAGTTTTATTGAAAGAGAGGCAGGTTTGGGCAACCATCTCATTTTTGATGAGGAGGATCTCTTTTAACCTGTCTTCATCCCAGGATTCATTGCCCTCTGTTCCAGCTTCCCATCCTTCTCCTACTCTTCCGTCACCTCTTTCCCTAGAAAATGTCACTCTTCCTGGGGACAGGAGTGTCGACCGTCTCCTTCTCCCTCCCACTTCAGCATCTGAGATGCAGTAAGTAAGCCGATCCAGCAGTAAATCAATACGGGCCTAATTCTGAATAATTGAGGTTATTACAGTGCTGTCACACTCACTGTGTGAATTCCCCGTTGTTCTGAGTCACCCTCCTCTCCTCTCCCCCCATGTCACATATTCAGATAATTAAAGAATGAAAAATGCTTGTTTAGCCTTGTTCGCGCCTCTCTCCAGTCCTGCATTAATCAGATGTGAGCGTGCATATCCTGCTGGTGCGACAGTGCGGTGTGGACTCTCACCCCAGCCTGCTCTCACTGCTGCATATGATTTCCTCTTGTTTACCCGCTAACCGCCCTGCCCAGTACCCTGCACATGAGCCCTGATTTTTTTGAAAGAGGCTGGCTGTATTTCTGGGCTTCACTAGAGGGCACAAGCTGCATGTGTAAGTGCTCTCAGCAGTCCTCAACTCGACAGGCAGTACTGTTTAAATGGCTGAACTTTACAGGGCTTTTTTTTTTTGTATCAAACAATTAACAAGACTCAAACCAAATGGACGTATTACAACCAACAAGAGCAGTTTTGGCTTATGTGTAGAGTAAAAGCATTTTTATGGTCCAAACCTCATGAATGCACTTAACACAGAGTGACAAGAAAAAATAAAGCCTTTTTTATATTCACTGAAAGATGGGTTTGAGCAGAAAGGCTTGTCAGTGTCTAAACAACCTCCTTTCTTTCGCCATGTCTGGCTAGGATCTTCCCTGCCTTTGACTTGGGTGATGCATAAATGAGATGAAACAACGTGTTGTTTGTGTCATGGTGTTTCGAGCCCTCAGTTGATGCAGAGTGCTGTCAGATTGGAGCTACTCATTGGAGCAGACAGACAGACAGGACAGTGACAGCTAAACTAGCAGCTCAAACGAAAAAAAATCAATCAGCCGGTCAGGGAAGTGGAAACAGGCAGCCTTTGTTTTGCAGTTAGAAGTGTGTCACAGCCTTGGAGATGAGGACAGTGGTTATGGTGGAGCACATGAGCAAGAATCATTCATGATGGCTGCCACCATCATTGGTGAACAAAAAGCTATTGCTGTAGATACATGTCTAAAATCTCTAGTCTGAATGCAATATCTACCATGTTGTGATGTGGTAATGGAGAAAACTCTTTCAGTGACATGCAGAATAATGATGGGTGAATATTTTTCCTCTGGAAGAGAAGTAGTGACTGTAGTCAAGCCACTTATCAAGTCAGCATCTCTCAAGTCCTCGTTGACTCGTTAAATCATCTCACCCGCAATATCCAAGTCAATACTGAAGTCCCTAAACTGCTACTCAGAAGTCCAAGTCAAGTACTAAATGGGGTCTCAGTGGAGGGAAGAAAGTGACATTTTTAACAAATTACACCTTTTGGGTAATGCTATTTAATGCTGAAGAAACAATTTTATGCAGTGTATTTAAAATCAGAGCATGCAATATTTAGTAAAAATATATAATTCAAATCTGAGCTTATCCAACAATACAATATTATCTACTAAAATCCTGTCATGATTCACATCACTTTCAACCACACTGCTTAAATCGACTAAAAACACTAAGCCTATTTCACTTATAAATGCACTATATATCCAAAGGTTTGTGGACACCTGACCATTACGCTTGTATATGGTCCTTCCCCAAACTGGCACAAAATTGGGAGCATACAACTGTATAGAGTGCCTTTGTATGCTGTTGCATTACAATTTCCCTTCACTGGAACTAACAGACCCAAACCTGTTCCAGCATGACAATGCCCCTGTGCACAAAGCGGCATCCATGAAGACATGGCTTGCCAAGGTTGGAATGGAAGAACTCGAGTGTCCAGCACAGAGCCCTGAACTTCAGCCCCACTGAACACCTTTGGGATGAAAATGATGTGCATGACATCAGTGCTTGACATCACTAATGCTCTTGTGGCTGAATCAGCACAAATCCTCAGTCATGTACCAAAAGCTAGTGGAAAGCCTTCCCAAACAAGTGGAAGCTATTATAACAGAAAAGGGGAAATAAATCTGGAATGGGGCATTCCAAAAACATATGGGTGTGATGGTCAGGTGTTCACAAACTTTTTCCACATAGAGAGCATGGCATCTTTTGCACCCAGAGAGCACGGACAGTTTTCCTTACTTCCTTACAGTCATGGATGGCTGTGCCAATGATGTGACAACTCTCAGCCTCCGGACAATAGGGTGATTGGTTTTCTGTTGCACACCTTAGGAGCTGACAGCACTTCTTGTTTCATGCCACTCTGCAGGATAGTAACTGAACATTGTTATGGGTGTTATTTATCTGATGGCTTCTGTTCCAAACCAGGACTGAAGCTGTACAGACCACAATGATGGGTAAAAAGCTGCAATCATTTGTGAGTCCTAGAAGTAGAAGTCCAGTGGTGCAGCAAGTGTTTTTTTTCTTGTTTGCTCGCTCACTTAAAAAAAAAAAAGTATTTATTTATTTTTTTTTTTATAAAACACATACATACAGATATCTATGTGCACTGGAGGATACACTTCTTTATTGCCCCTGGACCATTGTGTTTACCTGTCCACCACTCTGCCAACAAGTGGGCAAACACCACGCTTTTTACTGAGGCTTGGATAAAACTAAAAATTCAGAAATCACTCTATCTCTCACACACTCTCTATACATATATACCTCTCTGTAGATCTCACATACACACTGTCCTTATTTTTGCTAGTGCTCTTGTCCCACGCCAACCCATAAAACCAAACTTCACACAGAGACACATTCTCCAGAGTCTGCTTAAGTGCTGTGTGTGATTTATGTGTGTGCTGCATCCTGTGGAGTGTGTTAATTGTTCTGCTACAGTGTTGGGATGCTGGAAATCCCCATCAGAGGCCAGCACTAGCGCTCCATCAGGCCTTTCTCCTTTGTCAGTCTCGATCTGTCTTTGCTGGACTAGTGCTCAATCCATTTGAAGTCCTGGCCACAGAACACTTAGCACGGATGGAAAGAACATCTGGAAATGGCAACATGTATATTAATTATCCCTGCCGAAAAGAAATAAAACCAACAGAACAGAAGCGTACAATTTTAACCGGGATGTCCATTCTGTGGAAATATCTATTAACTCGGTTTGTGTCTCTCCTGGTGGATAATGGCTTCTGTGGCTGCAGTTGAAGGGTAATGACAGGGCTTTCCCTTGAGGCTCTATCAGTCAAGACAGACTGACCTGCTGCCAGTTTTGGGCATTTGGGCAAGTGAGCTGTTTTTGGTTCATTGACGGTGCGCTTTGGGGTTTGAGAGGGTGGAGCAGACAAAACTCTTCAGCCTGTATCTCTTAGGGCTGTGAAACATCAAGCTGATGTTGAAGAGCTAGTGCCAGCGGAGGCTGACTGATGATCGCCTCCTGTTGTCTTGCATCTTCTGCGAAATGTTTCACTCGAACACACTGCAAAGACAGCTGACAGCTAACATGGATTTATGTTATGAGTCTGTGTGAAACCAATATGTCTCCGTAACCCCGAATTGCAGAAAGAATGTATGTTCTGAATTGCACACTATTGTATTAAATAGTTTGTCAGAATAATGCACCATCAGTTTTTCCATTGCAAACAAATACTATATACTATATACTACTGCTATATACTACATACTATATGGCCAAAAGTATGTGGACACCTGCCCATGTTTGTTTAACATCCCATTCCACTGATGCAGAGTGAGGAGGTCTAGGTTGCAGTCAACCTAGATTTGGTTAATCCCAGAGGTGTTCAGTAGGGTTGAGGTTAGGGCTTTGTGCATTCTACCTGCAATCTTCCGTACCAACCTTGACAACAGGTGTCTTTTTGGACCTCGGTTTGTGCACAGGGGCATTGTCATGCTGAAACAGGATTGGGCCTCATGGGAAATCTTAATGCAATGTGCAAATGTGCAATTGTGTGCTTCCAACTTTGTGGCAACAGTTTGGGGATGAACCACATATGGGTGTGATGGTCAGGTGTCCAGAAACCTTTGGCCATATAGTGTATATACATTCTTGTCCCCTCTATGTCTTACTATATGTTTTAGCTGACTGCTTTGTTTGTCAGGGGACTCTAACATAGGAATTTCACTCACCTTTATAAATTTTTACTGTGTAAACTGTGTAGAATAGCTGGCTACAGCAGTGCCTTGCTTTGTTTGCTTCACGTTCTCTCTTCCTGCACTGATTCTCTCAGTGGAATAGCTAATCGGTGAATGATTTCTCCTGACAGTCTCGAGTGCAATTAAGTAATTTAAGCAATTTCAATTGCTTAATTGGTACTGACCGGTATTGACAAGTTCCAACTACTACCAACTAGTGCCAAACAAACCCCCCCAAAAAACAGGTAACAATCATGCAATCTACCAGTGTTTCTCAGAATCCAATGGATGACATTTTTGACTTTGTGTCAGAGTTATTTCTTAGACTTATAAATGATGGACACTTTTGCTTTTCCTCTGTTTTAAGTCACTGCTCTGTTTAAGCCATGATTTCTTCCATAGTCTGTTAAACTCCCACTCTTTAATCTCTGATGATAGAGTAGAATAGGGGTTCTGCCCTACAGCCCTGCTTTTGATGCAGTTGAGCAGGGCCTGTCTGCTCAATTTCACTGCTGAGGAACCTCTGACCCTTACCTCCACCTCTGGCCTACATCTATTACGCCCAGAAAAGATTTCACTCAAAGTCTGATAGGACCCCGAGTCACTGTTTTATCACTCACTTTATGTCTGATGAAGCGTTTGTTTGTTGAGTCAATGAGGATCATGCCGAGTCACAAATTAGTCAGAGATTTGCAGCCTTAGAGAAACCCGTTTATAAGTGCATTGTTGATGAATAATATACTTGGAGTGACCTGTTAACTATTAACTTAATCAGTACTTAAAAGAGCAGTTTGCTGCCTTTAAAGTGAAATACAATAGATAGAGACTGTCCGCTGCCTCTGTATGCCCTATGAGATGTGTTTTGATGAAAGCGCTATATAAAATGTAACTAATTATTATTATTATTATTATTATTATTATGATGAAAAGAGACAGTCCTGCTAATACCGAATCCCAGTCAGAAGTCTTCAGATGTGTCTTGTCATGGCCAAATTCAGCTCACAGCTGCAACAGAAAACACAAACCTCCCCACACTGCTCACTTTTATGTCTTGATGTACAAATTTTGCAGGCAGTAAAGCTGCCGTTTTAGCCAGTGGCAGAACACGGAGGTGGCCAGCTAGTGAGGCGGTGATACTCTGTCCATCAAGTAAGCAGTAAACAGTCATGGCTTTCTTAGCTTCTCGGCGTTTCTCATGTTCACTTTTGCGTAATACCGTCACCACAGGCGAGGTCTGCTATGTTTGAAATCTTTCTCTTTTTTTCCCCTGCATCTTTTTGCACTTCTCTTTTCTCCCTCTCAACTGCAGCCTGCTCTCAGGTGAAGGTTTTAATGACTAATATTTTATGTATAACACACAGCCACCATGGAGGACGATTATTTTGGAAAGCTGTACATTTTGGGTTTTTCAAGTGTTAGCACTGGAAGTATGCATCAGGCAAAAAGGATGGGAAAGTTATTAGATGAAAGTGTATATGGGAGAGGGTGATTTTATGTATGAATGTATTTTTCTTTCTTTTCTTTTCTTTCGTTTCTTTTTCTTAAATTTGTGTAAGGCATAGTAATTTGAGGGATTCATTTCTAGAAGGCCGCTTCACAAGAGCAACACCTACATGTACTTGTAAAATAGGCCTAGTTATATTTAGAGAGCCTGATAAATCACAGCACAAAGGAAATCAATAGGGAGCATCATAAACAATGCATTACTTAGCCAAGGCCAAGTCCTTGTTAGAGCATTACTGCTTATGCTTTCAATATATTTAATGTAAACAAGGGAATTGTGTCCTCCCACAATTTATACTTGTAAGACTGGCTTACCTTTACATGCAGCCTGAAATACTGATAAGCAAATGGCATGTGTGCCAATATTTTAATTGGTGAGTCAAAAAATGTATGTGTGGGTGGTAACCCTGAGATGTACTGGTGCCTCGTTTCTAGTGTTCCTCGGATAGGCTTTGGATCCCTTGTGACCATGACCAGGATTACTAAATTACTGAATGGCGACTGAAATCTCAGCTAGCATACTTAACTGTTGTTAGGTACTTATTTCTTACTGGCAGTATAGATGGGATTTCTAACATTGTTCATGTTGTCAGTACAACAAGTCTCATGATTTCAGTTCAGTTCACATGCAAGCTTCTATCGTGCTTAAGTAGAAGAACCACCAGCAGTGTTGTCACAAGCCCAAATGGTCCAAATGGATTTATAAAAGACTGGACTCAAGATAAAGAGTATATATCTCCAGTCGAATTTTTCAATAGCATTCTTCGTGATCCTTATCACGTTTCACGCTCTGCTGCTCCAACACCCCAATAATTTGTACAATCGTTTTCCCTCTCTTTGTTCCCCAAAGATTCTCATGCACCACCAAAACCTCTTACAAGCCCAAGGCTGTGTTTTATTTCTGCTTTGAACAGAGCTGTGGTTATAAAGATGACCAAGGGTTTATTGGCGTAATGCAGAGAGAGAAAGTGTGTTTGGAGTTTTTCCCACTTTGTCAGCAGTGCGTAGGTCGCAGCAATACATGCCTGTGAAACTGCGTTTACATTTTTTTCTTGCCTCCTGCAGTTCAGGAAAAACTTCAAAGTCTGGGGAGGGAAAAAAAAAAAAAACTCTCGCCCAAGTGGATTTCAAAGGATGAGCCCCTAATCTGTTTAAACTTTCCTTGCACTGTATATTTTCACATCAAATTCTCCGCCTCCCTACCTAACCCCAAATCTTTTCATGCTTTATAGAGGAAAAAAATATATATTGCCACGTTTATGAGTTGGAAAGTAATGTGTAAGAAGAAAAGAATGATGACATAATGCTCATGGTAAATAGGTCACTATGATTTGCTTCTGTGCAAGCCTAAACGTCCAAGATTTTATTCAATTTGTGAGTGAATATTCCCAGCCGGTCCCGTTTTCGGGCAGCTAGGCTGTTTGATTTTTGAAACGTCAGAAGATTCCTGTTGGTCATGCAGTGTTTCATGGTTTGGTCACTACCAGAAGGACCGAGTCTGAGAGTGAACACTTCCCTTGCGGCAAACCTTTTGAAAATGAAAACCCTTGGAAACAGGTGAAAGCATTTGGCCAGTTGGCTGAATATTTGATGGTCTTAACGAGAACTGGAACAGCGCTAAGCACTCAGTGCTAGTGTATGATGAAGGCTGTGCTATGGAAATAATAGATGGATGAAATGAAATATTTAAAGGCTGAAGTGTGATGAGAAGTGTTCACTAAAGCATGACCAAACAGGGCTTAGCTTCACACTGAAGACTTTTAACTGTGCGGCTTCTGCTTGACCTCAAAACTTGAGAAAAATTTTTCCTTCAATTTATTTTTAAATTTAAAGTGACTTTTCTCTCATAAACCCCATCAAACTCCTCAGTAACTAGAGCACCAGACAAAAATAGTATGAGTTTCCTTGTTTTAATATAAATCTGTCCATTTTGTTTCAATTGCTGTTAAAACCTTCGGTACTTATAAATGTCGTGACAACACTGAGAGTGTAGCAAGGATTTCATTACAACAGAGCAGACCTGTTCAAGAAAATCATATAGATTCCCCCCTCCCCCCCCCCCTTTCAATTTCGAGTTACTGACTCTAATGTTTTGGGTGAAATATCACTTTAAGGTTTTTATATAACCGTAAAACTGGGAACAAAAAGGTTTCCTCTAATAGAGGGCCTCATTTTTGTGTCAAGGCTCTTTCTCTAACTGCACATTAACAAATGAAGACAGATTTCAGGTTTTGAGACATGCGAGATAGGTTGGCTGCATGAAGGAGAGATGGATGTGAGAAGGGATGGATTAAAGGATGAATAAGGACAGTCTTGGATACTGAAATGAAAGAGGAGGCAGTGGGCTAAGCTGGTTTCGCAACTTTTCAAAGCTGAGGAAGATGAAATGTTATTCATCCCTGGATGCCTTGGATGCCCTTGTAGAATAAATGATGACAAGTACTGGGCAGTATAAATATGAGCTGAGAGAGAGAGAAGGATAGATGGAGAGAGGCATATTGAAATGAGAAGAATGTGTTTATATATATATATATATACACAGTATCTCACAAAAGTGAGTACACCCCTCACATTTTTGTAAATATTTTATTATATCTTTTCATGGGACAACACTGAAGAAATGACACTTTGCTACAATGTAAAGTAGTGAGTGTACAGCTTGTATAACAGTGTAAATTTGCTGTCCCCTCAAAATAACTCAACACACAGCCATTAATGTCTAAACCGCTGGCAACAAAAGTGAGTACACCCCTAAGTGAAAATGTCCAAATTGGGCCCAAAGTGTCAATATTTTGTGTGGCCACCATTATTTTCCAGCACTGCCTTAACCCTGTTGGGCATGGAGTTCACCAGAGCTTCACAGGTTGCCACTGCAGTCCTCTTCCACTCCTCCATGACGACATCACAGAGCTGGTGGATGTTAGAGACCTTGCGCTCCACCTTCCGTTTGAGGATGCCCCACAGATGCTCAATAGAGTTTAAGTCTGGAGACATGCTTGGCCAGTCCATCACCTTTACCCTCAGCTTCTTTAGCAAGGCAGTGGTCATCTTGGAGGTGTGTTTGGGGTCGTTATCATGTTGGAATACTGCCCTGCTGCCCAGTTTCCGAAGGGAGGGGATCATGCTCTGCTTCAGTATGTCACAGTACATGTTGGCATTAGCTCCCCAGTTCCGGCAGCACTCATGCAGCCCCAGACCATGACACTCCCACCACCATGCTTGACTGTAGGCAAGACACACTTGTCTTTGTACTCCTCACCTGATTGCCGCCACACACGCTTGACACCGTCTGAACCAAATAAGTTTAACTTGGTCTCATCAGACCACAGGACATGGTTCCAGTAATCCATGTCCTTAGTCTGCTTGTCTTCAGCAAACAGTTTGTGGGCTTTCTTGTGCATCATCTTTAGAAGAGGCTTCCTTCTGGGATGACAGCCATACAGACCAATTTGATGCAGTGTGCGGCGTATGGTCTGAGCACTGACAGGCTGAGCCCCCACCCCTTCAACCTCTGCAGCAATGCTGGCAGCACTCATACGTCTATTCTGCAAAGCCAACCTCTGGATATGATGCTGAGCACGTGCACTCAACTTCTTTGGTCGACCATGGCGAGGCCTGATCTGAGTGGAATCTGTCCTGTTAAACCGTTGTATGGTCTTGGCCACCGTGCTGCAGCTCAGTTTCAGGGTGTTGGCAATCTTTTTATAGCCTAGGCCATCTTTATGTAGAGCAACAATTCTTTTTTTCAGATCCTAAGAGTTTTCTTTGCCATGAGGTGCCATGTTGAACTTCCAGTGACCAGTGTAAGAGAGTGTGAGAGTGATAACACCAAACTTAACACACCTGCTCCCCATTCACACCGGAGACCTTGTAACACTAACGAGTCACATGACACCGGGGAGTGAAAATGGCTAATTGGGCCCAATTTGGACATTTTCACTTAGGGGTGTACTCACTTTTGTTGCCAGCGGTTTAGACATTAATGGCTGTGTGTTGAGTTATTTTGAGGGGACAGCAAATTTACACTGTTATACAAGCTGTACACTCACTACTTTACATTGTAGCAAAGTGTCATTTCGTCAGTGTTGTCCCATGAAAAGTTATAATAAAATATTTACAAAAATGTGAGGGGTGTACTCACTTTTGTGAGATACTGTGTATATATAAAATGGTTGTTAATATAGTCAATTTTATTTTAATGGCAATGTGGAAAAAGTTTCTTAAAAGCATTTCAGGAACTATGAGCCCTCACTTACAATCAGTTGTGAATGTATCTCTAATTTCTGGTTCCAGACAATTTTGTCATAGCTAGAGATCAGGCTCTTTCTTAGAATCCTGGTTTTAAACCAGCCAATTGTAATGATTTCTAGACCCACTTCAAATTGCCTGTCTTCCTTAATAAAATAGGACAAAGTAACCCATTATTATAACCTTTATACGTTTTCAAGGCGGTCGACATTTTTTTAAACGTTTAAGCCAGACTTTTTCCAAAATCATAGCAGTGAGATATGTGACAGTTTTTTTTTTCTTGGCCTGTTTTAATATTCACCACCAAATTTTTCTGATTTTTAATGAGAAATAACTTTCTTTTAAACCCCTGACAGCATTTCAAGGGTTTTTGCAGGAAGTTCCTGATCAACTTTATTCTAGCTTTATTCCAGACATTTATTCATACCAGGTAACTGTTTTTTGTTTTTCCATTTGAGAAATGTTGCCTGAATTAGATGTGCCATGTCCTTTTAGGATGCAGAAAAGGTCTCTGACTATTCCATGTTATCATGGTTGGTCTATTTTAATGCATTATTTACTTGCCTCAGTCAAGACGAGTGGCACAGCAGAAAAGCATTCGGCCTCTGAGACTCCTGGCCGTGGATGGCCATGGCATTGAACTTACAATCTCCCAATGATACTACAGTTCAGGAGTCCATGAGCATGACTGACCATGTTCTTTGGGTGGAAAAGATGGTGTTTCTCTCTTTCTCTCTCTCTTGTCAAGCACAGGGACACTAGACAGTCATGGACATCTGTTAGCTCTTGTATGCAGAAGAGGGCAGTTAGTTATCCAAGTGTGTTGCCCTGTGATGCAGCATGAGCAGCAGTTCGAAAAGATGCAGTGGCTGGCTTCATGGGTCTCGGAGGAAACACATGCTAGCCTTCACCTTCCCTGGTTAGTAGATGTCATACGATAGGGGAGAGCTAGCTACAGGGTAGGAACTGGTAAAGGACCAACATTAGGAGAAAATGAGGTCTTAAAAATAAAAACCCTTACATGGCTTTACATTGTCTAAAATTGTCTAACTGTCTATAATGCAGGAACAGTTCTAACAAATTGGAGTATGTCCATTTTTGTTAACTGGTTAATATTGAACTGTAGAATTTACTTTAAGATTTTAGATCTTATTTACCCAGCTTTAAATTTAAAAATCCCTGATTATATTTTACAATTATTTGGAAGCAAGGTCCTTAAGGTTGTTGCCTGTGCTTCTGAACATTGGCACAGTCTACTAACATTGTCTATTTCAATCGCCTCCTTTAAGTAGAGGCCGGTGACCACTTTTTATTTTAATGTTCTGTTGTGAAGAACGTCATTCACTTTAGAAAAAGTATTATAAATAATGTTTCCTTACATATTTACTAGTTATGCTGAGTTGGTCAGGAAAAACAACTCTGCAGATCATGAAATCTGCTTTTTCCTCCTGCTGTAGATGTAAACATTTACTTTATAGCTCAATTGCAATGGCTGTCATTAATACAGTTCAGCACAGTTGATCTGTAGTGGCACTTTAACCTACACTTCCACACACATATACTCATTTTTGCAACCTTCATCAGCCTTAATTCTCACTAAATTCTCTGACACAGTACTGAAGAACAGGCATTCACCTCTGTTACCTGCACTCGACTGTTATTTTCTTAGCAGAGTGGTAGTTTTTGGAGTAGCTGCTGCGTACCTGTCTGTCTCTGATTTGTGCTGTTATTGGTAATTGCCATAATGCATGTTGAGTCAATGGAAAGTGAATGAGAGAGGAAAAAGGAGAGCGCATGAGTCATTTGGCAGAGTGGGTTTATTGGTGGAGGAGAGCCCTTTGGCCAATAGAATTATGACCCACTACTAAGTTGTTGCTATGGTAGAACAACTGCTGTTACACTATTAGCTGTTGAGGGTACGCCATATGTTCTGTGATGGCCCTCTGTTACGAGTGGGCTCCGGCTCCCATGGAGCTTAATTGATTAGGAGCCCATCAATTTGATTGCCTGTGACAACCAGGAAAATCCACAGCAGCCAGCCTTGTAGAGCAGCACACATTTCACCAAAGTTGAATTAGACGGATTAAGGTGTGACCTGGATATTTGGTCTTGCAAGAACGTGCGCAACCTGAAACCACATAGTAAAATGCTTGAACAAGGACCTGGAGCAAAAGTTCGAACTTGTGCTTCACAGATAGTTAAAACCCCTTTTACTTTATTTTTTTATGCGTTGTTGATTTGTGAGGCTTGAAAATGTAACAAAAAAAGTTAGCGTTAATATCTCACCCATGGACTGAATATCATTATCTGCTGCTAATTGCACCTCAGGAGTGACGGGATGTCAAAAGGATGGCGTCTAAAGGAAAACATTTTCTTTCTTCCTTTTTTTCTTTTGCTCCCATTCTATCAAATGCCGCGATGAAACAAAATCATAGTCTCTGAAGAAAAGGGATTGTGTAACTGGAGGGAGTTGCAGTGCTTTGAGACAATGAGATCATGTTTCAATGTTAATTCTCATCTGAACCTGGGTGGAAAACTGATGACCAGCCAAAGACTAATCAGGTTTAATCCAGCGAAATGTTCCAGTATGCTGAAAGAAGGATTTTGGTAATGTTAGATACACAGCCATGGAGTAACTTTAGTCAAATTGATTTGTTATAGAGTACAGTAATAAAATCATGTAAAATCGTCAAAAACGAAAAGAAAAAAATAGTCTTGCGTTTGTATTTTACAGAGTTATATTACTACAGTCTTGTGTGTGTTGTTATTACTAGTGTTTCAGTCAGTTAGACCATTTTATACTTAACCCTAGTCATTTTTTGTACACACACTGACTCAGTGGTTTATAGTGTTGCCTAAGGCTTACAGATCAGGTGGCGCATGTTTTAAAAGATTTTTCGGCTTAGTGTTTCTGCTTGCATTATTCAGCTGCCTGAAACGTTTGTGGCGCAGGGCTGTGTGTGTGTGTGTGTGTGTGTGTGTGTGTGTGTGGTTGTGGGTTGTTGTCTGCTGACGCTGCGGGGTTGTTTGGTTTAAGATGGTGCTGTGGCCCACAGTGTTCGAGGCGTCAAAAAGCAGAAAAGAGAGGAAACTCTGACCACTTGTTTATCTAAGTGATCACTCTGGTTTGAACCAGCCAGCTAATCAAGGTGAGATGCTAACCGAGATGAAACACTCGGAACTTTTTAGATTTTGTGTGACATTTCTGCTCGAGGGTTGCACGGCCACTTTCATGACCCAGTCATAAAACATTGGTCATGCCCAACACTGAGATGTGGTTGAGGAGTGAGAATGTGCTGTGAAATAAAACTTTATTAATCCCCCTCTCTCTCTCTGGGTTTGGGGAGGGGCCGGTGTTTAATACTGCCTGGCAGGCAGGCGACTGCAGCTCCCACGGTATAATTGAAGTTGTTGCAACAGAAATTTTCCACACATTGCTGTTTGAGCTGAATGAAAAACCTGACTGTTTTGGGATATTGCTGCTTTTGCTGGGCGTTAAAGGATTAGACTAGCAGCTGACATGGGTTCTCTGTCTAGCGGGCACGGTTGGCACTTGGGTTACGAGGTCCGAGTGGAGTTAGATGTGCCAGTCCGCATGCCAGCGTGATGAGGCCGATCACAGGCCGCTGTGCTATGATGTCTAATAGAACAGGATTGAACATCAGGCTCCTGTTCTAATCACTCAGCGTTTCATGCCAATGGCTCAGAGATCAAACAACGCCGACATGAAAGACACTGTCAAGATTCACCTCATGTCTTATCCTCTCCATGTTTCTCTCCAGATTATTTCTGTATCTCTCTTTCCCTTTCCCCTATATCTCTGCTATTGAGTGAAGCATATGCAATCTAAGTTGCATACTAGTGTTATAGTTTTAAAGGTATATTAAAGGAAAATTCCACCTTGAAACACATTATATAAGTTTAGTGATTCTGGTGCTATTTTGTTGGTTGGTGCTGTATTTTCATTATCCCTTTTGAGATTTTTGTAGTTCGTGTCTGCTGCACTGACGTCACAGTGGGACATTGCTAGATACAATGCCATTTAATATGAGAAACAATTTCAAATGATCTTAAACATAAGGGCTATTCTACAGATGTCACAGCACCTAAAAACAAAAGAGCTTCTTTTCTCGCTCACCATTTTCCAGCAATGTTCAGTGTCGTATCAGTGAGAACTGCAACATAGATGTAGCATTACAGCAGAGACTCGGCCCAGCTAGTTAGCGATACACGAAATGACAAGCACAAAGGCACTGGCGGAGATATTAGGTGAGGAGGTGAGAGAGCTGGACGGAGTAGAGCACTAAAGCACTGCTGCATCACTCTCTTTAGGTAGAGATGAAGCAAGGGATGAATCTCACTAGCGCCATTAGCGGAAAGTCAAACAGCATTGTGGTTAACGTAGGAAACCATTAACCGAAGTGAAAATAGACCACCGTGTTGATAATTTTTTTTAGTTGAAACTAAAAAAAAAAAAAAAAACGTTAACTCAGGATTCCATTACAAAATAAATCTTTGATGTTACTGAGGATCACATGTTAATTATAAAGATTAATATGTCATTCAGGGTGTATTTTCAAGGTATCGCACCAAAAGAACATCTGCAAACTCTTATCATCTACTACTCCTTCTTCTGTTTGGGAATATGTGCTTCCTAAGATGATGGAAAATGGAATCGAAAATCGTCAAAAGTTGAGAGAGAGAGAGAGAGAGAGTGCGCTTCAGTGATGAGAAGTAGGCACTTCTACCCAGATGCAGAGCCAAATATTATTTCCCTTTGACCGTAAGCAGAGTAGAGAATCGGTGTAGATGAAAGTTAGAACTTTCCACAGTTCATTTTATTATGGAAATGTGTTTTTCACACTCCAGATGAGTCGAGGAAGTAAACAAGCAGCACATATAGCCAAGAGCCCATGAATTCTCCTGAATGTTCTACATTTTTTTTCTCTAAATATTGAAAATTATTGTGATTTGTAGAAGATCCAGTTGGTAGATATGCTTTTACATCATGTGCCCATTAACAAGAACCTGAAAGGAGGATATGCTGCCATAGCAACTAAGGTCTACCATTTGTGCTGCCTGCAGCTCTTATGGTTCAAGTGCTAAATGGAGGGATTTTTTTTTCCTCCTCAAAAATACAGAGGCCTGGTTTTAATCAGTGAATCATGTTGTGCAGTGTTGCAAAGAATTTTTTTTCCAGGGGGGGAAGGGGCCACGGGTTGGGGAGGATATAATTAGACTGCTGAAACATATTTTTTTTTGTATTTTAATTTCAGGTGCACAAAAGGATTAGCATGCTGCAACCTGAATGAGCTGGTTTCTGGTTGCATTTGCAGTGCTAGAATCCAGTCTGTGGTTCAGCCCTAAAATGTTGATTAGATGCCTCAGTTTGCTGAGAATGCTAGATCTCTGCATATTTGTCAAGTATCCATTTTAGCTTAATCAGACTTTGAGTTTTGGGGGGAATAAATCATGCATGTTATCACACAGTTACTCTTATGGAATCATTCATACTCACAAGATTCACATGAGTCGTTAAATACGAACGAATCATTCATGAATCAACCAGTTTCTGTATCTCGCATCCCAAAAATCGCCATTGAAGTCTGTTTTTTCCAGTTCAGCTGATGATGAGTCTTTGGGAAGGTTAGTGTGTGTGCCTTCACCCACTTCTCTGGTCTAGCTTGTGCAAAGAGAGGACCAGAGAGGATGATGGGAGGAGGTGGCAGGCTGTCTGTGCTGTGTGCTACATACAACCGCAGGCCATCTGAGACCTAGAGGGAGTCATAAATGCTGCATGATGGCTCTACAGCGGCCAATTTAATGACGAGCGCAGGACTTTATGCAAGAGCTGGGAAAAGTGTTTAAGGGTGTGTGGGCTGTGCAAGCAGTATGATAAGGTGTGTGTGTGTGTGTGTGTGTGTGTGTGTGTGTGTGTGTGTGTGTGTGTGTGTGTGTGCATGCTTTATGACTGAACTTTATGTAAAAGCTTGACATTGATGTCACAAAGCAGAATGTGTTGGGCAAAACATTAGCCCCAGGAAAATGGCTTTTTACTTTTTAAGCAGGCTGTCTTTATGAAGATGAGTCCCTTTATTTGTGCTCAGTTAAACATGATTGAATGCTTGTTGGGATGCAAGAGTGAAGAATCAGAGAGCAGATGAAGCTCTTTAACCTCCCCATATGGCCTCACACAGTTCGCCTTAAGTGTTACTACAACAACGGTCCGGCTGTTCATTTAGTTTAGCCTTACTGCTTTCAAGAATTCTACAAGAATTATAATGACAATTATAATGAAAAATGTCACATTCTATATTACACTGGAGTCACAAATGGTATTAGTTTTACCCAAGCTTGGGCAATGTGAAGCTACACATATAATTATTTATAAAGTATACATACACTTCTGAGAGTATTGTTAGCATTTCTTCAACAGCATCAACCGTCTTAACAATACCCAGTATGTATTGCAGTGTTTATTAACAATGTGTCAACAAAACAAGGGGGAATATTGTTCAAATCTAGTTTAAAAATTAAAACGTAAAAGTTTAAAAATATCTATCGAGCCGTCCGTCCGTCCGTCCGTCCGTCCGAATGGAGAGGAATTCACAGTCCAGTCATCTACTTGTTGCACAAGTAACAATAAAGTTCTAAAAGCACTGACGCCTCACAAGGCACGTGATACATTAGAAAATACACCAATCAACCATAACATTAAAACCACTGACAGGTGAATTGAATAACATTGATGATCTTTGATAATTTGATTATCATTGATTAACTTTTTCACAAATTGCTGAAAAAGTTCATGCTGGCTGTGATAAAGGTGTCGGAACATACAGTGCATCGCAGCTTGCTGCGTATGGGGCTGTGTAGCTGCAGACCGGTCAGAGTGCCCATGCTGACCCCTGTCCACCACGGAAAGGACCTACAATGGGCACGTGGGGATCAGAACTGGACCGTGGAGCAGAGATGTTTTGTTGGCACAAGGGGGAGCTACACAGTATTAGGTTTTAATGTTATGGCTGATTGGTGATTATCACAATGTTAATATGTTCATCTCTGTAACACTATATGAAGCATCACGTATTGTGATTTCCTTTCTGCAATATCAAGCAGAGAATTGTATTTATTTTGTTTGTTTGAAATTCAATTTAATTAAATGCAAGCCCTAAGGCTCTACTTCTTACATCCCTGGCCAGATTTTTAAAAGCCATCCTGAAATAACTTTCAATTCAAAATGTTCTCAGTTATAAATGGAAAAGCACATGCTATACAAATAATATAGTGTACATATAGACATGCACACAAAATGGGACATATGGGACAAAACAACTGCCGCAGTCAAGGTTAATCACTAAAGACGAAATAATAAATACATTAAGAGGAAAGGGATAATCTCCTGGAGAATAGAAATATGCCAAGATGCTGTGAAAGATTGGTTTAGTTTTAGACCAGTTCAACAGGTTTAAAAAAAACAACAACAACAACAAAAAAAAAAAAAACAGTTTCTGCATCTGAGTATAAAGCAGATTATGTACAGAACCGACTGCAATCATCTTTAGTGTATTTACTTAATACTCCTCAATTAGGCTTTAGAAACAAATGACTTGTCACTTTGAATTAGAGCCATCATAAAGCACAGCAGAGAGAGAGAGAGAGAGATGAGCAGGAGCACAGCAGAGAATGGAAAGGAGAAATAGGGAAAAATATCGAGTGTTGTGCAGTCACTGTTATTGTGGCTCAGGTTGTTTAAGTAGGTGTTAGAAAAACGCAGGTCTTTCTGTGTGCACCATGTAAACACATACACCGAGGTTGTCGGTGCGGCTTTCCACTCTCGGCTGGTTGCTTGCACACTCATCTATGAATACAGATGAATAAGGGGAATGCAGATGTGGACGGATGCTCGCTGCTAACTCCTCATTGCAATTTTCCACTTTTGTCTGGAGCGTGGCAGAATTATAGAGTACACTGTTTACGTGCGCAGCCAGGAACGCCTGCTAATCACCCGATGTGTGTGACCGTGTGCTGAGCTGTGTGCGTCACCCCCATACCCTGCCCCTCACATTTCTCTTTTTCTCTCTGATCCTTTTTCTCTCTGAACTTCAGCCCACCGTGTGTGTGTGTGTGTGTGTGTGTGTGTGTGTGTGTGTGTGTGTGTGCACGCACTTGCTATTGTGTGTATGTGTGCAGCATGGTGCTACACTGGTATCTGTATTTGGCACAGGTAGAGGCAGCAGCAGCAGGTGGGACAGTGGAATAAATTGCTGGCTCTGGCGTTATATGCGTGATCTTGGCAGGACCAGTGTGTTGGCATGAACTACACAAGAATGGCACATTCTGTTCTGAAGGTGGAAAAGATTACCGCTTTGGAAACTGGGAAGGACGGGATTCTTGTACGACGAGTTTTTGAGACACACCATAAAACAATGACACATTCGAATTTTTTCATTTTTGTTTATTTAATTTCTCAAGACAAGCCAAATAAAGATTCAGAGCTAGTTGGGACATTAGCTGTTTTTGCATGGAAGCTGTTTTGTGAACCGAATCTGCTTGTGACGTTGCACCGTTTGATTCCTCACTGTATAGTGCTTTTTTTTTGGTAGTTTTTCCTCTGGTTTCTTTCACTGCCATAATGGAAGGGAAAAAACATCCACCTTTGTGATGCATTAAGTGTACAAAAGACACCAGTGACCTCTTTGATTTACGACCCTTTGAGTAGTCATTTATAGATCACAATTTAAAAAAAGAAATATGTATACAGATATCTGGCATTACTGTCCAATATTTTGTGAATATTTTGGTTGTATCACTGACCTCTAGCGTGATGTTCCATGGGAACTCTCCAAACGTCAGTAGTTAACGGATGTTGTAGATTCGCGGATGACGAATGTACTGCGGCAGAAATGCTAGTGCCGGGTTGAATTTTGACACGGTGTGCGATTACAGTGAACACTGAGTGACGGCAAAAAAAAATGGCCGCCTGAATCCCATGAGCTGGTTTGATGTTTTGCTAGTAGCAGATGCAGAGTAACTCGGACATCTGAAGTATTTTTGTTTTAAAAAGACTTATTAAAGCTCAACTCTGTGTGTGCTCTGTGTGTGTTTGTAGCTGGTGGCGGTGTATGATGAGCAGGACCCTCATCATGGGGGAGACGGCACGAGCGCGAGCTCCACGGGCAGCCAGAGTCCGGACGTGTTCATCAGGGGAGAGCTCAGCTCCGGCACACCATCTGCCTTCCAGCCGTACCAGAACAGCAGCGAGATCGAGGTCACGCCATTGGCCCTGCGCACCAGTGAGTCTTGCACATGCACATGCACATGCGCACACACATCGGGAAGAGGTAGGAGTGTGTAGAAGTTGTGTAAGATGCTGGATGTCCAGGCACAGACTGAGTGGAGTAGGCAGGTGAAATCACAGGGGGAGAGATGCCAGAGAGAAGAGAAACACAGAAACATGCTCACTCAAGCAGAGACAGATAAGAGAAAAAGAGTAAGAATGAACACATCTATGAGCAGAAGTTGCAGGTCTGCTAGATCTTTATACAATCTCTCACACACACACACACACACACTTATCCATTGGGCTTGATGGGAATACATTTGGTGCACTCTGCCTGACTCTTGGATGAAGGTTTTTTGGGAAAGCAGCCTTTTCCCAATGTGTTTACTGCTCTGAGATTTATGGAGATCGATGCAGAGCGCAAACCACTGAGGAAATATATATGAAAAAAGTAGATGCATATGTGTGAAGCTTGATGACTAAAAGAAAACAGGCTTTCCCTCTTTCTTTTTCTCAGACAAACATGCACACAGTAATGAATGCTGAGGTTTGGGCATGTTACCAGGCTATGGGACCATTGATTTGACTTATTATTTCTCCCTCTCAAAGCGAGCACAGAGGGGAGGCCTGAACTAGAGCACAGCACACCAAGTCTGTGCATTCACTCTGTGATGTGAGAGCTATCAGCAGGACGCCCATTCTTCTGTGTGTGTGTGTGTGTGTGTGTGCTTCTATTCTCACTACCAGGCAAAAAAAAAAAAAAAATAACAGCAACGTTCTCTAGGACCTTTCTTGTGAGCAATGAATAGCCTTGTATACTGAATGTTCAGTGTGGAGTGGTTTGTTGTGGTGATCTCACAGCCATTTCCTACGCTAGTCTGATCATTCTGACTATAACTTGGTTAAACTGGGTTAGTGATGCAGTTGCCTGGTCAGTGCGTACTATCAGGACACGATCAAGGCTTTCAATGAGAAAATGTATCACAAATTCTATACTCAAAAAAGAAAAACACACACACACACACACACACACACACAAAAAAACCCAAAACCCAGAGTAACCGGTGATACATCTGTTGTGTCTAAATTGCTCTTCCAATGGTGATGTAATAGTCTCACTCACACTGTGTCTGGAATTGCTCTCTCACGAACTCCTTCACTATTTATTACTATTTAGGCTTTTTTTTATATATAGAGCAATATATATTGACCCCAGACTGACGTCAGACAACATGTTCTTCGGATCCAAATCATCACGGATTACCTAGCAACCCAAAACCACAAAAAAAAGACAGAAGAATTAAAAGCATTTTTCTGTATTAAATACACCACTAACCCGTACCACTTGGCTTTAGTGTTTGTTAAAGGTCTTTGTTTTCTGGTAAATAAATGTCATGTTACAAGTGATCGGTATGCATTGTGGTACTTTATTGCAGTAGTAGTCTGCATCAGTTGTGCACTGGATTTATTGTGCACTACTGGTAATAATATAGCGCTCTACAAAGGGGAAATGTCCATCCATCCAGCCATTTTCTGTACCGCTCATTCTACACAGGAGCGGGGGAGCCTGGAGCCTATCCCGGAGGACTCTGGGCACAAGGTAGGGGACACCCTGGACAGGGTGCCAACCCATCGCAGGGCACCAACCCATCGCAGGGCATAATCACACACCCATTCACACACACTACAGACAATTTAGAGACATTTACAGATTACAGACATTTAGAGATGCCAGTCAGCCTACAACTGGAGTACTGGAGTACCCGGAGGAAACCCCAGAAACACGGAGAGAACATGCAAACACCCCAACCCCAGAGGTGTGAGGCAAATGTGCTAACCACTAAGCCACTGTGCCCCCTAAAGGGGCATTATCCTGGTCAGGGTCATGGTGAATCCGGAGCCTAACCTGGCAACACCTGGAAGATTCACCCTAGATGGGATGCCAGATTTGGATAACATGACATCCCAAATGATGGATAGATAATAACTTCAGATACATCAGAGTGAGATTTCCCAGTTGGAATAGTGGGAAATTTCTTTGTGAAAACTGTGTGCAATTAAAGGACTGTGACTACTTTGGAGTGGACAACTGCCTTTGAGCAATAGCTAGAATCACTGCTATTGAATCAATCCTATTTATTCCGTATAGGGTTTAGGAATAGGAATAATATCATCACCTACAGTGAACTGTAGCTAGATAACCTTATCTAGTAAGTTACTTGTTACTAAACATTTAGCTGCATGTTTGGTAATTGTGGTTGAATTAGACAGTTTCATTTTTTTTTGCAGTTGTGTCACAACCAAATGAAAAGATATAAGTACACTACATGTACATGTATCATCTAAGCCTTATGTGGTGAACTAATATGTCCAATATGGTCAGATCACTATATATATAAGTGCACTAGAAAGTGTATGAAGTAATGTCTTCTACCCACTATGTAATGCACCATATGCTTAATATAGAGCCATTTGGGGGTCAGAGCCCTGTTCCCTGTATAAGTACACTACATAGTATATAAAATGGGTTCTACACCCTAGGTAGTGCACTCTATATCCAATAAGGAGTAATTTGGGGGGTCGTATCCCTATTTGCTATATAAGTGCACTATAGAGTGTATGAAATAATGACTTCTACACCTTATGTAGTGTACTGTATCTCCAGTACGGGTCAATTAGGGTTCAGTTATATAAGTGCTCTACAAAAGGGTTGTTCACACTGCGCTTAACCCTGGGTTATCATCGTTCAAACTAACTTATATCAGCAGTATCTTCTCCAGGTAAAGACTCAGTCCCATAATGCATTGTGGCCTGTCTTTGGTTCCCAAGCCCTACGTATCAACAGCTAACAGGATAGGTTGATTATGGAAGGGATTCCCAGTGGACTTATGCCACTAGTTTTACACCAGAAGGCCTCTTTATACAGTGTTAGACAGGTTTCTGTTCATATAAACTTCTCCATATTTTGATTAAAAGTGACATGAATTACTGATTATGTACCTTATAGTGTGCAAAAACTGAGACCCTTGCCTTGCCTTTCAGCCACCATTGGTCATTGTTCATTGTTCTTACCCCATTCCACAGTAATCTGAATTGACAGCATGAATCTCTCTCTCCCTCTCTCTCTCTCTCTCTCACGCGCATACACACACACTATCCAGAAGCCCAGGTGTTAGAGCTCTGGCTCCAAATGTTGGGTGTGTTACTAATTTACAGAGCTTTGTCGCAATTGCCAATTTAATTATGGCCACCCGGCTCAGTCTTTCTCCCTCTCGCTCTCAGTTTCTCATCTGTTTTTTGGTGTGTGTGTGTGTGCGCATGTGTGTTTGCATGATTAAAATGTCTGGGTTGTTTGTGATGGGTTTATGAATCCGACCCCAGGAGGAGAGATGAGCACATTAACATCGGCAATATCTGGAATCAGCGCTGCGATTGCACCAGCGACGCCCCTCGAACTTGCTCGCCCCACTGCACAATCGCAGCTATTCAAACTCATCAGGGCCCAGATATCCTGTGATTGTTCTTCCTCTCCTCTCTCTGCACACGGCTGATTATTAAAAAACATGCAGATGAGGTCAAGCAACTAATAATCGAATTGGAGATGAGATGTAAATTGCAGTAATGAATGTAATTTGCTTGTAATTATGTGGAATCGAGGCACGCTTTGACTTGCTTCACATGCAAGTCTTGTCTTGGGAAGAGGAGAAAGAGAAAACTTTTAATGTTACAATATTTTTGTCTGGTATTGAATCTTAATGAGAGTAAACCCAGGCCTGATTACAATTCTGAAAAAAAGAAAATCCTTAATTCCTCTTGGGTAATGTTACATGGGAGCATGTTTATCATAGAATCATAAAACTTCCTTTACTTTGGTATATTTTCCCAGTTTGGAGCAGAAATTAGTCGTACCACAGTCTGCCAATCTGACATTTGAGAAGATGTTCACGTGGCAACCATAGCAATTTTATATATATATATATATATATATATATATATATATATATATATATATATATATATATATATATATATATATATATATATATATATAAAATGTTTATTTAACAGAAACTGGTCTAGCACAGTTTTATTTTATTCTCACTCATTCGTCTGGATTATAAAAAATGCTTTGCTTGACATCTTTCACCATTTTCCCTAACCTGGTTTCACAATTGGCCAATTGGCAGACTCCTTGGGAGTAAGAATTGGTAGCAAGTTCTGTTATAGGCCACTTCTAATAGTAGCTCAAGAGGTGGAATTTGCCATAGTACAAGTGGAAAAAATAATGCTGTAGCCAGATCACTCGGAACTTGGATCCCTAGGTCCACATTTTCGGTTCATACCACCTCCCAAGCGACTTCCTGGTATGCAAGTTTCAATAGTTAGTTATTGAGATAAAAGTCAACTCTTCTAAGTCAACTGGTGATCTGATAGAAATTACTTTGCATATCCATTAGACCTCCATTAGAACATTCTGGGTTAGCTGGAGTGAGCTGAATGGTATTCATAAAGCCTTGTGTGGGTGCAGTAGGCAAGTGCTTGAGTTCTACAGGTTTCAAGTGGCCTTAGGGGAATCAGAGGTGCTCATTAGGAGAGGAGAATGCAGCTCTGAGGTACCCTTCCCTCAGGCACTCTGGCTTCTGTGCTCCCACAATAATGCTTCCCCTGGCTCTCTTTAGTTTGCTACTTACACTCATCTTTCTCTACGTGGCATGCATGCATGACTTTCCATCATGCCTTTCACTTGATTGTCCACTCTTTTCAGTTCTTACCCACCACACTTGAAGATTTCCCTTAATATTTATTCATTTGGCTGATGCTTTTATCCAAAGTGACTTACAGTTGTGATGGGATGCTGAGCAGTTGAGAGTGCCTTGATAAATTGCAGCTTGGCAATGAGAGGATGTGACTTTTCCATCAGTTGCCTAAAGCCATAACCACTGATCCATCACTGTCAATGGTGAACAGTTAGACATGACAAGTAAGCAAACTTTCACCACAACACAACTGGTTAACAGCCTGAAAGTGTTTTATTGTTGGCGTTAGTGTTCCCGCTGGTATGGATTTGATCTCTCTGTGGTTTTGTAGTTAGCCCAGCATTTGGCCATCACAGTACCTGCAGGGGGCCACCTCCCTACAGGGAGTATGAGTAGAGGGGGCAGCCTGGGGACGTCATGCTGGTCACACACAGGCAACTGGACCATTAGGGTAATGCCTGCAGGGAAAATTGTGGACACCTATGGCTCAACCACCATTCAGCCAATCAATTTGCTTTTTGGCTTGCTACCGGGACGTCTCTCTCTCTCTCCTTGTGTCCATGCCTCCTGGATTGGGGCATCTTAGAAGTCAGTGAAAGGACATGGAGGGACTCACGCTCTCCACACAATTTCAGTGCAAGTATTGATCCACGTGGATAAGAAGAGAAAAAACACTACAGCGCAGGTGGTCAAGATTATTTGAGCTACTCAGAAGCTTCTCTTGGATAAATTTTTAGAAATGGCTCTAACTTTTGTAGTAGTTGTTGATGTGCTTCTAACTCTTTCCTAATCATTTCTGGTTTGCAGTCTCCCTCACTGTCTTGCCTTTATTGTTGTCTTTAGTCCTGAATTTGAGGGCTGAGCTGTGCAATACCATCAGCAAATATAATGTGAAGAATCATATCTCTGGGTAAGCATAGCTAAGGCTGGACAATTTTAATTCGGCTGCACTCAGAGGATTGAAAGTTTCTCTCTTAGGTTGTCTTTATTGACAGATCTTCCCCCAGCTTAAATGAAAACGTGGTCTCATAAATGCACGTTCAAACATTCGCACTCTGGCTCAGCTTTATCTGACATTGAAGGGTCTTTGCAGTAGTGAGTTAGAGCCAGAGTTTATTAGTTATGGCATCTCTTAATCATCCAGGATTCTTCCATTAGAAGCTCAGCATGAATGAGCACACATGGAGACAGATAAAGATAGAGAGGGACACAGGGAGAGACTGGGGTTGGGCTTCATGCTTGTGTGAGTTGCAAGTTCATCTAATTCAAACTATCAGTCATAAAACTATAAATTTGCCACAATTTAATCCAAAGCTTATTATAGCTAATTGTTGTAGCCATTGACACTGTTAAATGGGTAAAGAACCGATCCAGTAATGAAGTGTGAAGCGCGCAGATGGATAAAACGTCCCTCAGCACTGATGGGAGTGTATTTAATTGATAGAAATGGCTGTCTGAGGTGAATCAGAGTGTCTGTGTATTAAAGAGTTAAAGCTTCTCATTTGCCCTGAGATAAATTCATGCAGTGCCAGAATGACATCAGAGTTCTTCCTGTTCCTTTTCTACACATTTTTAATGTCCCTGCCATAGTACGTCAATTTAGTGTGATCGCAGGTCATGTATAATCCTCTAGATCACCTGCAGACTTGCTCTAATCCTTCATCTTCCTTGCCCTGACAAGCTGAAATCAATGCACTTCTCTAAAAAAATGTGCCAAGTCTCAAACTATACTTGCAAACCCACAGAGTGTGAGCTGAAACAGAGCTGCAGGCCTGTCGCGCCCTCTCGAGCGTTTCTTCCACGGAGGTATATGCATGTTAGGATCATTAACAGCGTCACCCAGTCATTTGCCATTCAACTGACGTAGTGCCTTTCAGGCTCCCTAATTCAAAGCTCTGACTACAAAGCTTTTCCTTCTTCTGAGGCTGCCGCTTCATGAATGCAAGCGAAGGCAAGATCTGATAAACGTCCTTGCCCTGTCAGTCCTTGTGGCCCCGTCACAAATACACCCACATGATGTTTGTGTAAAGCATTCAGATTAGTAGGCAAAACTTCAGAGTTTGTTAGACTTCTTGCTAACACTCCTGTCACTGCTACCCTGTTGTCTTTGTTGTGTTTGGGTTGCGGAGTTACAGTAGGTCTAATTGGGGCCCAATCTGTTCAAACCTCTCATTATGCTCCTGAGTGACTCGTGATTCATTCCCCACC
Source organism: Cranoglanis bouderius (assembly GCA_023630585.1). NCBI lineage: Eukaryota > Metazoa > Chordata > Actinopteri > Siluriformes > Cranoglanididae > Cranoglanis > Cranoglanis bouderius. The sequence continues at coordinate 8,699,328 of CM042564.1, forward strand.
TGACTTTCACTGTAGAATCTTTGACAAAGCAGGGCATCAGGAAGTTACCCGTACTAGCCTAAAGTCTACAGAATTGGGGGGGGGGGGGGGGGGGATGTAACCACTCACCCAGACTGGCTGCTTTGGCATCATACAGTCCATAAGTATTTAGACAGTGACACAATTTTTGTAATTTTGCCTCTGTACACCACCACAATGGATTTGAAATGAAGTAATCCAGATGTGATTGAAGTGTAGACTTTCAGCTTTAATTCAAGGTATTTTACAAAAATATTGCAACAACTGTTTTGGAATTACAGCCATTTTGTTTGACAGAGTCTCTCCATTTTCTCAAAAAGTAATTTGACTCAAAAGTAATTCGACAAACTACCCATAATTAGAATTAGTTGGATTATTTTTAATACTTGGATGCAAATCCTTTGCAGTCAATGACTGCCTGAAATCTCTAACCCATGGACGTCATCAAATGCTGAGTTTCCTTCCTTGAGATGCTTTTCCAGGCTTTTACTGCAGCCACCTTCAGTTGCTGCTTGTTCGTGAGTCTTTCTGCCTTTAGTTTTGTCTTCAGTAAGTGAAAAGCATGCTCAATTGACAATGATATGCCTACCTCCTTGAGAGTGTTGTTAACCTGACTAGATGTTGTGAAGGGGTTTTTCTTCACCAAGGAAAGAATTCTGCGATCATCCACTTTAGTTGTCTTCCGTGATCTTCCAGGCCTTTTGGTGTTGCCGAGCTCGCCTGTGCATTCCTTCTTTTTAAGAATGTACCAGATTGTTGATTTGGCCACTCCTAAAGTTTTTGCTATCTCTCTGATAAGTTTTTGTTTTTTCGGCCTAATAATGGCCTCATTCGCTTGCATCGACACCTCTTTGGGGTCGATTTGGAACACTTGGAAACAACTCCAGACCACTTATCTCCTGAATTTGTCATGAAATAATGAGGAAACAGGCCACACCTGGCCATGAAACTGCTTATCAGTCAATTGTCTAATTACTTTTGAGCCTGTGAAAATGGAGGGACTCTGAAAAAACAAATTAAATGGCTGCAATTCCTAAACGGTTAATGCACTATTTTTGTTAAACCCCTTGAATTAAAGCTGAAAGTCTACACTTCAATCACATCTTGCTTCATTTCAAATCCATTGTGGTGGTGTACAGAGGCAAAATTATGAAAATTGTCACTGTCCAAATACTTATGGATGCAACTATATGTGCTGGCTCACCTACATACAGATGAGTGGCAAATGAAAGAAAACTCCTTACTGTCACACTTTATGTTGGTTTTTCATTTTAATTTTTCATCCGTCCTTATATACTGTGACAGTGAAGCATAGGTTTCATTGGCCTTGGTGTGAATGTCAAAAAAAGCTACAGCTACCCCTGAAGAAAAGCTAACCCTGTATTTTGTTTTACCCTTGATAACTTGGATTTGTTGTTGTGAGATCATATTGGTGTCAGTGCCTGGTGTTAGATGGCTCAAAGGTTAGAGTGGTGCTTCGGTAGGTGTTTGGAGTGAGTGTCTCACTTATCACCCAGGTATCAAACTTTGCTTCTTTGTACATGGTGTGTTAGATGTATGTGCAGAGAGATGCTTTTTATGCCTAAATTTCCAACGCTGTGTGTAAGCTACGACAATATAAGCGGGCTAGGTGGTAGCTGCAGTTTGGTATAGTGTAATGTGTATTGCATTTTTCATGAAACTGCTTCAGTACAGAAGAAGGCTATTTTTATCCTCTTTGGTAAAGGTTTGAGGGCAGAAAGGGCATGGCAGGATGAGACATGGGAAAGTCTGCTGGAATTTGCTGATAGTGATGTTGATCTGGCCTCTTGTGAGTGCTATTTTTTCTGCCTTTGCTATCCCACCCATTTTCTTACATTACACAGACTGGATATGTCTGGACTCTTTGCCTTGGTCATTATAAATAGCCCAAATCCCTCGTTTAGTGTAAAAACACAGTGCAAGTAATTAAGTCGAGTGCTGTTTTGGCCCCAAGATCATGTCTTTGATCTTGAGAAAACATTTTCCCTGCCATTTTTTATGTTGTTATTTTAGTACTTTGGCTCCATCAGCCTAATTCCCAGTACGTGGCTGTGTCCTATTCAGGACCCAAAGACTAAAAGATTTGACGGACTTGGGCTTGTCAAATCTGTTGGAAGTCATGAAACTTGTGTTTTCTTACCATCACGATAATGTAGTAACACAATTATGACTTATATTTTAGTTGTGTTGATTCAAATGCTATATAGATTATAACCCTTACGTTGGTTTGTGTTGATTTGATTTGATTTGATCTGGTTATTTGTTACATTTCTCCCTCTTGAAAGTCCTAAATCCGTTATAAGCAGCATGCATGCAACAGAAAAATGGTTGAGTATGATGCTGCATCTTGAGCTAGCATTAGTCCCCAACTCTCTTCTTAAATTGCTAGCTCCCTGTTGTTCCGTGTTGATCCCGGCACGCTGAATCACAACAGAACCAGTAGGGGTTTAATTGTGTCATGACAACAGTCATCACTTTTGATGAGCCCAAATTAGAGCAGCAGAAATTGGTTCCTGATGACATCACAGCTTGGTTTCCTGGAGCCTGATGACATCACAGCGGGGGGTTCTCGATCCCAATGACATCACCGCAGGGTTTCAGCATCCTCATGACATCGCAGTGGGATTTAGACCTACGGAGGGTGCTGCTGTACGCACCTGACCTGGCTGGCCCACTTTGGCACAGTGCCTATACTCATCATAAGGCCACAACTGGTTCTGTAGTGTTCTGCCCTCAGACTCATTCCTCATAGTGCTGAGATTCAAATGGTTCCTGAAAATATGACCCTTATATTCATGTAGTAGTTCTGTGGATAAATCTGTGTAGAAAAAAATGCTTTCATGTACCAGGGAAAAACTGCGTTTGAATTGTAGGAAATTCAGTTGATCAGCAGGACCTTCAGTGTCAAACACTTTCATGTTCTATTGCTACACTCTCAGAAATAAAGGTACCAACCTGTTCTTTTAATTTTCGCTGAGGTGGTACGTTCGGGTGTATCTTTTACATAATTTTACTATACATTTGTATATATTTGTGTACCTTTGTACATGTATATGTGACAATTCAGGCTTTTTTCCTTATCATTTATACTTCACAGAAGATGGATGTATCTTCACTGTAGTTCAGCTAAATTTGCTGTGCACCTGTGTTTCTCTGATTAACTGCTTTGATGTATCAGAGTAGAGAAAATAGTAGCTTAGCTAGCTAAATTTTTTAGTAGCCTTCCGCAGCACTACACACACACACACACACACGGTGCTGGATGTTGTCTCGGCATGGTGCAGTTTTTGTCCTGCCAAAGTCTTTCTCCGGCTACAGACCCCTCTTTGTGTTCTGCATCGCTGTCTTTGAAGTGGAACCGTCCTTTCAGGTTTGATCAGAGATGAAAGCTCACTGTGGCACAGATCGGAGAGTTCCACCACCCTACACGCCAGTATCCGCTCATCAAGGCAAAGACAGCCAGTCTGAAATAAATATGCTTTTTTTTTTTTTTTTGGCTCACCTCACTTCACCGGACAGACTTAACGAGGCAAATCAGTTTAAATCAATTTCTCCTCATTTTTTAAAATCATTGCTTTATGCAAAAGCCATTTTGTAGGATTCCATAATTCTTCCTAGCAAATACTGCTGGGAAAACCTCACTATGCTCCCGATATTGAAGCTTACATTACAAGTATCTATTTACAGATGTTGAACAAATGTGTGAATTTCATAAAATTGGCATTAGGGGAAGTGATGTATGCCGCTTCAGAGCAATTCAAGTGATGTCATGAAGCACCTACATAAGCAGCAGTCTTCTTCTTTCTGCTGCTTAGCGCCACAGCGGATCATCTGTCTCCATCTCACTCTTGTCCTTTGCATCCTCCTCTGTCACACCAACCACTCGCATGTCCTCCCTCACCACCTCCATAAACCTCCTCCTTAGTCTTCCTCTTCTCCTCTTTCCTAGCGGTTCCATCTTCAACGTTCTTTTCCCGATATACCCTGCATCCCTCCTCTGCACATTCCCAAACCATCTCAGTCTCGCCTCTCTCTCTTTGTCTCCAAACCAAACCTCATACCTGCGATGTCCCTCTAATATACTCGTTTCTAATCCTGTCCATCCTCGTCACTCGTTCATCTTTGCCACTTCCAGCTCTGCCTCCTGTCTTTTTGTCAGTGCCACCTCCTCCAAACCATACAACATAGCCGGTATCACTACCGTCTTGTAAACTTTCCCTTTCACTCCAGCAGGTACCCTTCTGACACAAATCACTCCTGCCACTCTTCTCCACCTACTCCACCCTGCCTGCACTCTCTTCTTCACTTCTCTACCACACTGTTCATTACTTTGGACAGTTGACTCCAAGTATTAACTCCTTCACCTTCACCACCTCTACTGCTTGCAACCTCGCCGCCCTCCCTCTCATTCACGCTTATGTACTCCGTCTTGTTCCTACTGACTTTCATTCCCCTTCGCTCCAGTGCATACCTCCACCTCTCCAGATTCATCTCAACCTGTTCCCTACTCTCACTACCGATCACAATGTCATCCACGAGCATCATAGTCCATGGGGACTCCTGTCTGATCTCATCCGTCAACCTGTCCATCACCATTGCAAACAAGAAAGGGCTAAGAGCCGATCCTTGATGCAATCCCACCTCCACCTTGAACCAGTCCGTCATTCCTACCGGACACCTCACCGCTGTCACACTGTCCTCATACATGTCCTGCACCACCCTCACATACTACTCTGCCACTCCCGACTTCCTCATACAGTACCACAACTCCTCTCTCAACTCTGTCATACACTTTCCCTAAATCCACAAACATGCAATGCAACTCCTTCTGGCCTTCTTTATGCTTCTCCATCAACACTCCCAAAGCAAATCTAGCAGTGCGATAGAGAATTAATGAAAATTTAATGTGCCTTTAATGCTATTTCTTTCTTTGCTTTGTGCGTGATAGGTTCTTTTCTGTTCACATCACCCTGCCTTTCAGTGACGAGCTCCAGTGACGTGACTCGTGGCCCTGATCCACACAGCCCACTTTGAAATGGGGTGACATTGCTGATTATGACCGACAACAGGGACTAGATTTACAGCTTTTATCTTTATGTTGCTTATCCAGTGAGGTCCTTGTCTGAGGGACGAATAGTTCTGTGGTATTTACACTGAGCAATGGAGCTATGCAGGGATGTTTGGTTAGCTGATTAGGACTCCTTTAGGGAGTACAGATTTTTAGGGAGTATATTCAACTCAGCCAGTCTGCTCTGGATGTTGGGATGGCATTCCTGAGTGTCGTGTTAATTATCCTCCCCTGTGTAAGAGCACTTTACGTCTCCACCATGTGGGAAATGACGGCCTAGATGATGCAGGACTTTATTTTGGAGTAGGTTTTTCCCCCTTACTCACATCACTAGAGGATAGGGGTGGGAATCTCTAGGCACTTCACACTTCAGTTCAGTTGCTATTCATGGAGCCATGATGCAATTATTTATGCATCTGTCTTCATTGATTTTATTTATTCATTTATTTGTAGCCTACATTAGGACTAATAAAATATTACCACTTTGCTGCTTTTAAACATATTCTCAGTTTTCAAATTGTCTATTAATTTATACATTTCGTTGAAAAAATATTTGTAAATCATGTGATTTACATTTCAATGCACACAGGGTTCTTTAGAGGTTGATTAATACTAGTATGTCATTAAAAAAAAAAATCAAATAAAATAATAAAAAAAGATAAAAACGTGCAGTTCCCTAGTATTAACATACTATGTATACATTACATTGTATACAGTATAGTCTGTATTTTTCATTTTCAGAAATGCTTGGTATTATTGATGTTTTCCTTAATAAGCATATGTAAATGTCTATCATGATGCTTTCTGAATCATAATAAATATAAATTTATAATACATGAATGTAAAGTCCGCTTCTCCAACAGTCCGACTCTGTTTATCTTCTCAGCATATATGTCAATCACTCTGTTCTTCCATTAATGTCTGTGTTTTGTTTCGGTTCTTGTAAGCTCTGGTTCCAGCAGACACGTGTGATAGATTCTCCCAGTTTCTCTTCTAATCTCCGCCTTACTGCTGTTTGAAGACTGTTTGTTTAGTAAAACAAGCTGCTTTTCGCTACTCTTATCTGTAAAAGGCCTTGGCTCCATTATATCTTACTTGTTCATAAAATCGTATTTTGAAATATGAGGCTTGAAGTGGTTTGTTTTCTCCGAGCAGTGTGATTAGACAGCGAGGGAAACATGATGCTTCTGTCCTAAATGGTACACGCTGTTTCTCAGACTGAGCCAGGAAGCTTCACTCAACTCAGTAGGGCCCTTTTAGAGTACTCCATACATGGTTAGACACATTCAGTCTCTTTTGCTGTCTTGTGGGTTGTTTTTTTTTTTTTCCCTCTCATAACCCCCCCACACCTCCCCAATCCCACCTACATGCTGGCTCACTGTCTACGTCTGTCTGTCCCATGTCTATTTTTATTCCACGCCGCCCTGTTCCAGTTCTGCGCTCCCCAGCCTCTCCTGTCCTCCCTGCTCTGTGCTGTGTCCCACCATCACAAGGAATTTCTCATGCAGATCCTCATCCATGCTTTAAGTGCCTCCCTGAGCTGCTCAGCTTCAACACTCCTTTCTGCAGGTCACAGGTCTCTGTTTACACACGGCGATAAAGTCCCCCACTGGTGCTATATTTAGAGCTCCTCTCCCACAAGGCCGTTCACTCCCATGTCCAGTTGATGCCAAATCCTTAACGTCTGCTGGACATTCCTTAATTCCTGCTCTGCATGAACGGCAAATTCCAAGCACTGAAAAGTTTCCCTAAATTTTTTTTTTTTTTTTTTTTTTGGACAACCTTTTGTCCTCTCAATGCAAATGCAGGTTGGACTTTGCTTTTGAAGAGGTCCCATGCATCTCCAGGGACATCAGTATGGACAAAGCATTGACAATTGGCGCATAAAAAAAAAGTCCCATCAAAGACATTATTTCATATTTTATTCATTCCGGCAGACCTATACCTATACCAGACCAACTCTATTTTTCCAGGTACAAAAAAAAAAAGGGAAAAAAAAAACACCACATTATATTTTTTTTCCATTAGAATACCAAGGTCATGTTCTTGATACCATACTGAATCCATAAAACTGTGCCCAATTTATCCAGTCACCATATTTGCATAAAGAAAGGAGAGATAGTGAAAGAAGCGAGTGATGGAGTGAAATGGAATTAGTGCGCTGGCCTTCGTGCTGCTCATCACTTTCTTTTTTTTTTTTTTTGCGTGTCCTCTGGCCGAACCTGATCTGTATTCTGCTGTGTGACTGACCGCTGCTGGCAGCCAGTCAGGGACGCTTTCCTCTGGCAACTAACTGGCCACAAGGACAAAATGCACACTCGGCCAATTTAAATGACTGGAAGAACGCAGTAATGTATTGGAGCAACCTGTGTTTGAAAAGGCAGATTCAAGCAGTGCGCCGCTAGTGTTGCTCAGCCAGGTGGAAAGTTTTATCCTAACGACATTCAGAGTTCATTTATGGACCTGAGATTATTAGTGAATGCGGATCAAACGGATTCCAAACCTGGCACCACGTGCGAGGGCTTATTGCAGAAGCCGTCACTCGGACGTATCGGACTGCGACACGTTCGCTTAATCTTCATTTGCTAATACTGAATTCATTGGGAAAGTATTCTACTTCAAAAGTACCTTTCATATGGTATGAGTTTGAGAAATCTGCTGCATTTGCACTGGAATATCAGTTCAACATTCCACTAAGGACTGATAGATCAGCTTGCACGTGTGAAGTCACATGGATTTAATGTGATACACAGACACACTGGGGTCATGTGTGTTTTGTTTCTGTTGTGTTTCTCTCTGTGTGAATAACTCTTAAATAGATATAAATAGCATGGTTTATGTAGGTTTATGGAGTGTGCAGAAGTTGTAAATCTTATTAAGCCTGCAGTATTTAAGGTGCTTCTGATAGCACTTTGTTTTCCCATCCATTCACATTTTCATGAAGCCGATATTAGGATCTTTTACATAACACTAAGTAATGAAATTAGGTAGATGTTTTTTTTTTCCCGTTCTTGTGTATCCTTTCTAGACATTTGCACTCTTTGTGTTAATTACAGATGAATCCCCTGTTGGACTGTCTAACTAACACACACACACACACACACACACACACACACACACACACACACACACACACTGCAGCCTGAGGCAGTAGATTAGTGATGTAAATATGAGCTTTGTGAGTAGTGCTCCTGCGAGTTGAACTTAGTCTCTGGTGTATGGGGGTGGCAGACTTCTTAAGCGCTCACGCTGGGGCTGAAATTGCCCTTCCATCTCGTTAGGGGCCCTGGATGTCCCCCAACACACCTGAGATTGATGGCTGAGGAGCTTTAAGTGGTCGTCCGGGTTATTAAAGGCAGGGGAAGCCAATTTCTGTGCAGCGAAGAGCTAATCCGATCACACATTAGGAGTCTATATTGGAGAAAGACTGAAAAGGAAAGAGGGAGAAAGAGCAGGGTAGGGGTTTGTATGTGGGTCAATCTGTACTCACAACCAGGCGAATATTTAGCATAATGGAGTCTCCAACTCAGACCCTCGTGTCTGCACAAAAGCCCTCGTGTTCATGCCCAACACATTTCACAAGGCAACAGCAAAATCTCATTGTGGCTGTTTTCTGGATGACGTTGCAGATATATATTTTTTTTACTAGAAATAACCATCTGACATGAGAATAAACATCATGACTTTGTAGGAAAACCCCACTTGTATCAGTTATTCCATGACAAAAATGGGTCGAGACAAATCTGCACGTTTTTCTTATAAGAGAGCACATGATGTGCAGCAGTAGTTCCAACCAATGCCACATGCTGCAGGTGATCGTATACGGATTGATCCACTTAGAGACTTGTTTAAAAATGAAATTCTAAACAACAGAATGAACATAAGCTCTTTCTGAACACTGCCACCTGTTTAAGGGAACGTTCAAAGGCATCCGTGAGTTGACTCGTGTCCTAAATTTAATATTTCTTGCGCGATCAAAGCCTGCCAAGATAAAAAAAAGACAAAGATGAAAAGGAGGATGAGGAAGAGGGGGAATGTCGTCTTTTGCATTTCATTCAGTCATGATCTGTAGCTGGCTCCAGCACATCTGCTGAAGGTTTGAGTGTTTCCTGTGTCTCTGCTGGACTTCCCAGCCAGATTCGCTTCATTACAGAGATGGCTTTTGACCGGCCTTGCTTTAAAGGGGGGGAAAAAATCTCTCTACAGGATTTGGAGGCATTTTGCAGATGGGGCTTTGTCCAAACCAACCGTCTCCTCTCGTTAATGTTCAGTGGAATGTGTTTTTCCCCATTTTCAACACTACCCCAGAAGTATTCTCTACAATTTCATGTACAGTTCATGCCAGACCTTGTTATTACATGTCTGCTATTAGGGTTTTATAATGACTTTTACTAAGGTCTGTGCGTGTAATTGTAATTTGATCTTTTTTTCTTTCCTCCCTAACTCATACTTTTTGTGTTTGTGTTAGCCGTTTTATATTGACCTCTCAGCCTAATTCCTTACTTTAATCTAACACGTGGGAGGCAGTTAAGCAGGTCTTGATGCCTCAGAGGCCCGTCACCTAGATGTGAACTGGACATGAGCTGACCACAGACAGTAGAGAGCGTATTTAAAAATCATTACAGAGTTCTGGAAGTAATTTCAGGCCGATTTCAGACTCACACTGCCATGGCCCCCCCGGGTATCATGGTTTTCAGGCAGCCCCCAAGGCTACACATGCTGCTTCTTCAATAAGTGTTCATAAGAATTTTATATGACTCAGTATGGCAGCATATGGGTGCATTTCTTGAGTCAGACGGAGAACTCAACCATATGCTAAGCGCTGAAAGACGGCAGGTGGTTGCTACAGTGTTTGCGTGGTGAGTGAATGTACCAGCAGTAGTTGTAAGTAGCCATAAACAGGATCCTTGTCATCTCTGAAGGCCTGCATACCCCCTCCCAAAGACTTGTCATCAGACCCCATTTTTGGCTGTTGATACTGAAAGGCTACCATTTGTTATATAATCCTAACCATAACTCTCAGGCTCAGTGTAGCAGTGTTCATGGTTCATAGATTAGTCCTGCTCTAAGCTGGTGTGTGAGCAAGAATAGCCTATTTTCCACTGTATAGCCAAATGGTTCTGAGCATGGAGAGACATCGTTGAGATGGAATTTCCACATGAGCACGGTTAAGCCTGTAATACTTTCAAACTGCTCTCATCACTTTTTTTTTTTTTTTTTTTTGGTAAGGCATGGTTAGCTAACTGTACTGACACAACAAAACTGGTGCGAAAGCTTGACATACAGTAGGTGTTCACCTTACATGTAAATGTAGACACTTTCACTGACAGGAAAGTTCAAGAGTACTTAAAATAAGGAACAAGAATGAAAAAAATTAGCTAGACCAGACAGCATTCTTAAGTAAATAATTTGATATTCTGTTAATGTTGACCATTACATCCAATTAAGCCATTTAGTTGAATATTGCCTCAAAAGTATCCCTATTTAGTTCCAGCCATTTAAGACGATCACTTTATAAATATACATCCATAGGCCACGCCTCCTTCACGGCAACAGTCAAGCTCTGAGGCTACTACTTTCTTACTGACAAATACACAGGCCACACCTCCTTCATTAGGCACCATGGCCAAGCCTCCTTCACTGTGACTGACAGGCAGAGGACATGCCTTTTTCATTGGTAATGACAAGCATGGAGACCATGCCTCTTGGGAAACACAGTACAACGAAAAATTGATTTGATTCAGTTTGTTGCGAAATGATTATGTTGTAAATATTGAATCAGGTCCACAGATTTTCAGACTCTCTGTGACGATATCAAAATCGGTTCTGATATAAAATTAGAAATAATTATTACCACAAAATGGCCTTTGGGTATGTGTGCTCTCTGCACTTAATATTTATGACTAGAGGTTTATGACTTGTGTTTATAGTTTGAATCCCAGGTAATTAAAACTCTTTATCTTATTGCTGCTGGCCACCACAGACATGCATTAAGAAGTTTCCTCTGTGAAAAAGAAGGCTTTGTGTGAAAGAGAGCACATCAGTCCCAGTGCCTGGCTGGACCTCTCTTACCTGACCTGTAGTTCAAGTCCATTACACTTACCACTTCAGAGGCATGTCTCTCTGTCTTTATTCCTATCCTAGTCTGGGTCTCTCTGTACGGGGTAACAGGCTAAAGCATGGCTCAAAGATCATCATTGTCGAGGCTTTTTTCTTTAAGCTGTGACGGGCCAGGCTTTGTGTCTGACACGAGTATACTGCTGTTTTGCCGTCCTGTGTGAGCGCGGAACTGAAATGGGCTATCTGCACGAAACAAAACAGCCGAGCTGAAGAGCCGTGGGTAGAATCAGCACGGCCATGTAGGACATGTGCTCCTCTTCACTTCACTGAATGGGGTTCCTATTGTGCAATGAGACAGCTACATATCAGGACGAAGAATGTTATATTAATCCTCTCTGTGTCTCTGTCTGTCTTTCTCTGTCTCAGACATGCATCTGCAAGTGAGGCGCAGTAGCGATCCGGCTCTTGTGGGTCTGCCAGAGACTCCACTCCAGCCAGAAGAGCCGTCCAGGAAGAACCCGACACGCTGGTCCACCACGGCTGGTTTCCTCAAACCCAACGTCACCAGTGGAACCAACAGCTTGGAGCGCAAGGTGAGACTGCACAAAAAAAAAAAAAAAAATCATCCAAAACCTCCTCTATGATGAACCATATGTTGCTTGATGTTCCAGTTTCTCAAAAAAACAAAAAAACAAAAAAAACAAAACAGACAAAGGCACAGAGATCAGGCCTCGTTTATCAGTCGTTTAATAAAGTTGTATGTAAATGTTTTCGTAGGTCAAACCCAACTATAAATTCCCGCCCAGTTTACAGAAGTTTGGGTAACCCCGGTTTTTCTGATCTTATAAATATGCAAGTTGAACACACCCCAAACCCTAAAGTTTTCGCCCCCTTTACCTGGTCTATTAGTGTATCATGTGCTGTTCTGTAATTTGCTCTTCTGTTTTAGGATGTAATAACGTTTTCCTGTCACATGGTCAATCCTCAACTAGTTTTTGACTCTTTTCTTTGACCAGCGTGCTCAATCAGATTAACTCACTTAAAAAGGTTTAGTCATGTTTATTTTTATTTTTATTTTTTTATTTTTTATATATAAAGTTAAAGCGGCTATAAGAGACAGAAGATGACCAAAGATTCTTTGCACATGGAATATTTTTATCCCCTTGCTTATAGACTTTATATGTTTGTACTGTATAATGTATTCTGGCTTCCACTTTATGGTCAACATCTGCAGTCTTACTCAACTAGGCCTCACGAAAAGCCCGCTTGCTTCCGACTGAAGTTGTGCAACTCGTCTTATAGCAAATTCCTTTATCTAAAGCGTTTCTCTGCGCTATACCGAATGGAGAGCGCTCCTTTGTAGTGCTAACGTTTGCTTTGTTGTGTGGCTCACTTTGGAGGTCAGTGCCTTTGGCTCCTAATGAATCATAGAGATGCTCCTTCACTCTCTCCTCCCCCTGACCCCCCCATGGCAACGAGTGAAGAAGAGGCCAATTATTCTCTCAAAACGGCCCTCCTTTCTCAGCGATGACAACTCTTCAGTGCCTTAGAAATGGTAATATAGCGAATGAAAGGGTGGAAGAGAAGGCAGTGGGGTGGATGCTGTACTCTGAATGTGACACGGCAGCTTGCGATGAGATTAGCGTGTCTCGCTGTTTTTGCTCGTAATCCTATTTAAAAGCACTCCGCTTGTCAGGGTCTCCATAATCCAGCGCTGTGCTATCATTTGACTAAGACTGAAGAATTAAGGTGTTTTTTTTTTTTTTTTTTTTTTTTTTTGGCGCTTTGCAGCAGAGGCTTGTTTGTGTTCTTGAAGACGCAAAAGCTGGAGATGGTCGATAATGCCAGACTGTATATTTACATTGCCCTGTAGTGCTTTGATGAAAATAATGTGAACTTGTGAATCAGTGTGAAATGTGAACTTGGATTCACTTTGCACTGAGTTAATGTGCTCCTGATGTCTTTATGATTGAGCCAGTGTAGACTACGATATCTTTATGGCTCTTTGGGATTTCCTGGATATATACCTCAACCACATATTTCATATGAAAATCCAGATGTGCTCTATTTAAAGAGGTATCTTTGTGTTTTTCTGGCTCTGTTCTTGGCCAGCTGACTGGCCTTCCACGCATAATGCCATCACTCTGCGCTTCGCTATGTTACACTGATAGGCACAAGCAAGGTCCACGTTTTCCTGGATGTTTTTCACACGTGACTGTTTCAGCAGGCTGCATTGGGACTATGGGTGCTTTTTCTCAGATCTGCCCACATATTTAGGTATAGGACACATGTCTGGAGGGTGTCTTGATTAATAAGACTAGACTTATACACTCTTCACCAAAAAAGTTCTCTTTTTGCTTTTTCCTGTTTTTTTTTTCTTCCATCCAGCTCTCTGTTTGAGTGCTAGTAGCAGAGACAGTGGATAGCAGATCCACCCTTCTTTACCACTGATTTATATTCTCCATGCCTGTCTCTTCGTGTCATTTACTATGTCATAAAAATTAATAACCAGGCTTCTTTTATGATCCCAAGCTCTGAGAAGGACTGGGATGACGATCAGCGGCCATGATGACCCATTCCTTTACATTCCCGTCTGCGTTTCATTACCACATGCCCCAGTTAACCATATGGATCACTTTTCCTCCGCTTTGTGCAAAACTCCTCATGTGAATCGTCTGATTCTATAACCGGAGCCGGTTTTGTTTTTAATGCAGAGACGTCTGTAGCCACGAGCCGCTTTGCTCGGCGAGCTTTCTAGGCCGAGGCCCCCGATGTGTGAAACTAACCTGCTTTATGTCTGTTTGCTCCATACAGCCAGAAAGTGGAGATCCAATTCAAGCGCCTGTGCTTCAGGGCATTTGATTTCACCTCCAGATGAAATAACACTATAGCCACGGTGTGAATTAGCAGTGTGTAATGGAGTTAATTAGCGAGGGAAGGAATGAGTGCATGTCGGAGACCTGGCTGGAATGAACGCGTCTTTGTAGGGCTCAGGTCCAAAACAAGCTTCCTTGGCCTGCCAGTCATAATATTGCTAATAACAGCTCAGCGTGACGAGTGTCTGTCATATCCACGGGTGGCATTACTGTATTCCATATATATTATTTTATGTCAAACATAGATAATTTTAATATCTTGGACCAGTTAATTAGAATAAGGCTCAATGCAGAGTGAATGGCTCTCATTTAGAGATATGCGAGTGGATTTACTGTAGACAACATTTTGTGTATTGTGTGTGTGTGTGTGT
>CM042564.1:8718741-8938741 GCA_023630585.1 Cranoglanis bouderius
TAGCACATATTTAGTTGCCGTTTCTTCTTCAATCCATTGAGTCACAGTTGCAGTGCTTAACTTGGCCCATTTTTAACTGTAATCAAACCCCCATTACTGCTCATTGTTGTTGTCATGGCGATCCTAATGTTACTGTGTTCCAGATCTGAAACGATGGAAACTGCGGAAAATAGTGAACTGTGAGATCAATACCAGCTCTGAACCAGCACCTTTTTCCACCAACAACGTTGATGAAACAGGTTTTTTTGTGGCTCTTATTGGTTCTGATTTAGACGTGGCCCTAGGATGGGCAGAAATGGGCCGTATCGTTTCCTCTTTTTGACTTTCGAAGGCGTGCCCAAATTAACTCATGCTTAGATCCTGAATCACGACACCAGTAAAATAATTCCTCGATATATTAAGGGCTTTTAAGGTTTAGCTATGGGTCTCTGTTGTCCAACATGCTGTAAATCATAAAAAAATGCATAACACTTTCTCATATTAGGATTAAATTTGGGGATGGATATTAACACATGAAAAACTTTCTCTTCCTGCCCTTGTCTGTGTTTTTGTTGAAGTGGAGGTGTTTTTGTTTTTGGTGAAAGTGTTGAAAGTGTTGAATGGCAGCCGTATATTGTACTGCGAGTGTGGTGAATGCGTATTGACATTTGCGTGTGGGCTTGTAGTCAATACTAAGCGCTGAATTCTGGCCTTGACTAAAGTGCTCCAAATGCCTGTTCACCTTGAGCTGTAACAGCGTAGTTAAAAAGCCTTATTCACTGAAACCTGAGTGCCAGAACAGTCATTACTTAAACACACAGCCTTGGTAGATATTGACCTGGTTGCTATGCTCTGCCCAAGCAATCCATTTCTGTAAAGTTTACTTCAGTGGACAGGACTGTGGCGGCTGTGTTAATCAAGGCCTAAAATGGCAGAGCTGTCAGTCATTCTGATTACCCAATAAGGACCATTTTCCCTCCTTTTCTGATGTTCTGATTGGCCTCAGTCTCAGGCTGTAGAAGTCGGCCATTTTTCTCAGCTTCGTCATTTAGCGAACAGACCGGAACTGAGCCTTAACTGCACAGAGCCGTGCGTGAGTGAGGTAGGCAAGCAAGGAAGAAAAAGAAAAGAAAAGAGACGTGGAACAGTCCTGGATTTTGTTCATGAATTGAGCACCTTGTCCAAGCCTTAATTATCTTGATGAAAACAGAACACCAGGCTGTAAGGAGTCCAGTGTCCTGCTTTGCTTTCCAACATGAAAGACGAGCCAAAATGGATTTATTCATTTATTTTAATCCTAGAAATGGAGATGCCAGGGGTAATTTTGGTGGTTGATTTCATGGTGTCACTTAAAGCATCTGATTATTCTCCTTCTTTATGAAAGAAGTGTGCGTGTGTGTGAGAGATGGGGGGATGGATGGGTGGGTTGGGGAGTTGAGATGTCCAGCAGGTGGGCTGGCTGGCTGGCTGGTCCACACAGGCAGAGGGCCGTTGGCATGCTGCAGGCTCTCATTGCCCAGTCAAGTGTAATGAGCTCTGTAAGCACCAACACACAAACATAGCAGAACACAACTCAGTCACTCAAACACACACAATATATATATACATACATACCATGATATTAGTCATGAAACTTTGAAAGTTATGAAAGTTTTCAGAACATTGCAGGGATGTTGATTTGGTTGATCTGGTCACAACCTAGTCTTCTTATAACTTATTACAAATGTTCTGATAACTCAGGGCTGTAAGCTGAAACTGTCCACTGTGATCTTTAGAAAGGCTGGTGAAGTACATGTAAGAATTTGGACAATAGTCCTTGGTCTGCATTAGAAAGGACGAACATGGTTTTATCCTTCCGCCTTGGATTAGCATGGCAGATTCCCATGTCATACCAGTTCTAACCTTTCTGTTAAAATGACTCGTATATCTGTTTTTGCTGTCCGGTCTCTCCATACACCCGTGTCTCTTCTGAAAACAATAAAAGAAAAAATGGCGAAAATGCTCTATTTCTCTGCTCCACACCCCCACCACACACACACACACACACACACACACACACACACACAGTGATTATTCACAGTGCAAATGGCAGCCCGCTAGAGAGAAGCTCCCTCAGAGCAGCCCATGCTGAAGCCCAGCTTTGCCTACCTTAATTAACTAGCTGCTTTGTTTTTTTCCTGCTAGCAGGCCTGCACAACACACACACACACACACACACACACACACACACACACACACACACACACACACTCGCACTCCAATTCCCCCCATTTATCCTTGTAAATGACTGAACCCAATTACGTTTGCCGTTTGTTTTTGTGGAAGAACACTGGTGAGTGTTTAAAAGATGTCGGCCAGCTTCCACACAAACGCTCCACTAAATCTTTCTTCTTTCTTCTTTATTTTCTTCTTTTTTTCCTCACCCTTTCTCCCTGTTTATCTCATTATTTTTCATTTTGTCCACACCTCAGCTGTAGTGGAGCTTCCGTTAGACGCTGTGTGCACCAGGTATTAATGACCAACAAAGAACATAATCCACTGGAAAATAGTGACAGTTCTTCTAAACCACCATTACAGACTTATGTGCTGGACCGATGTGTTAAATAAAACTGTTTTACCTCCTTATTGCTCTCCCCTTGACAATGTTCAATGGAATATCCAAGTGAAAAAATATTGAACATTAAAATGCATATGAAGTATTGTTGCCAATTTGCTCTGCTCTTTACAAAAAAAGCTAAAAAAATTAAAAGCTAAAAATAGAATGAGTCTTTTCACAAGTTTTTTTTTTTTCCTTCCCTTTGTCAGGTTTGTTTTTTTTTTTTTTTAACATGCAAAAAAGCATGAATTCATGTAAGTTTTTCCATCACCCATTCCACCTCACCTCCTGTAGCTGTGGATCATTCTCCTGGAATACCTCAAAGACTTCCACTTTCCATAAACTGCCTATGTCTATGATTAACCTTCCTGCTTAAGTGGATAATCTCACCTGAATACTGTATTCTTGTACCTTGTAGAAGCTATTGCTATAATCATAAATACCATCTTATGCTCATCCCAGGACTTTTATTCACTGCATGAACTTACCGAACATTGTGCATCCTTTCAGCACAGTTAATACTTATTTAAAGACTAGTTAGTCTTTTCTCTACAGTGTAATGATTTCGAATCCGGTGTTCCTTTTTGAGGCTTTTTGATTTCTTCAAGTTATCTCAGGGAGTTATTTCAGATCTTATTATTGGATATCTAAATCTATATCCAGAGGTCTATTTGGTAAAAGCACTATAAAAATAGAATTATGTGAATTGAATAAAACACGTCATGTACAAATGGCACATTATTGTTTGACATTATTGTTTGCTATGGTTGTTGTAAATAGATAAATAAAGAAATGACATTGTTGCTGTCCTAATCGCAGTATTATAAGAATTAGGATTTACTGTAACATAAAATATATTTATAATTATTATTTACAGGTTCTCTGAAAACTCAGGAACCAACGAGAGTGCAAAGAAGTATCAAGAAACACTGTCTCTACCCTTTCATCCAATGTTAAAGCCATTTTAAAAAATTATATAAAAATAAGTGTGAATAAGTAGGTAAATAAATAATAAATACAAAATCACCTATATGTAGTTTTTGCTCCCATTGGTTCCTGACATTTCAGACACCCTGTAGACTAAATCTTGGTTGATACTGTGCTAGATAGACAAGCTCAGCTTGGTGTCTGGTCTCCACTTTACTCCCGTGTCAATTGTTTTCCTCACTTCAGTCCGTAATGTCCTGCCCTGCTGTGTGAAGTCTCCTACTGTACCATCGCGTGTGTCCCTGGTCACAGTGTGTAGCGCACGCATGGCCCCCGTCTCTACACCTGTGTGAGGAAGAGAGTATGACAGGAGGTGGTGAGCAGGAGCCGTTCTGCTTCACTGAGCTGCCAGAGCCTTTAACACAGCCTGCTCCTGTTCACTGACCTCCAAAACTTTTACTCACACATGCACAAGTGTGCATGTTGTTTCATACAGCAAATACGAAGACTGGTGTGAACTGAAGTGTTACTATTTTTCCATACGACTTCATGTTATACTGATGTGACCGTTGACCCACAATCTTTTATGCTGGTGACGGACCTTTTATGCTGGTTGCTGTCCTCATTCTAGATGTCTTGTTGAGATCTTATAACCTAGTGTTTGTCATGTGACCCTCTCTCTTTTCAGATATGAACGGAGCTTCAAGTGAGGCATCTTTCAGCAGTATTTTCATTGTGTAGCTTTCCTACAACAAAACTTTCTTGGTGTAAGAAGATAACATAAAGTCTTTGATTAAAGGTAATGTTTGGGGCACTTAGATGAAATGCAGCTATTTATTTAGTTATTTATTTACTTACTTACTTACTTACTTATTTCCCCCCGTTTCATCACTTGCATTATACACATAATTAATCTCAAGGAAGCACCTTGTATTTGTGTATCGAGAGGAAAATGTACGTACAATACATTTTCACACACAAACTGTGTGTATATGAAATAAACATAGCTTTGTATGTTTAAAATATAGTATGTGGATAGTTTCTAAGATACGCAGCTGTCAATCTATATCTATACACAACTCCACTGTGTTACTTTCGTTACCGCATTATTGTTCAAAGCAGAACAATTTTATCATTTGAACCTGGACAAGCTTTTGATTTATATTATCTAGAAATATTCAGTTCAGCCACAACGATACTCACATGTAGCTGGGATGTGGAGATGAGCACCAGAAAAAGTGTCCTCATTTATACTACACGTATATTAGTATATTCTTTAAATGAACGGAGAAAAAAAACCCTCTAGAGCAAATTTTCTAATCCAGTCAGTTTCAGTAGGGAAAATGGAATATTTGTCACCTTTCTGGCTTTAAAAAAATCTGCTGTGGAGCTTTTCCTCAGTCTGACTAAATACAACGCAGAGTGCACAATTATATCAAGTAATGTTTTCCCCCCATTCTGGGAACATGGCTTTTTTTTTTTTCTGTGTTCTGACTTTAGTTCTCGAGGTGGACTGAGTTCGGCTCTTATCTCATTAGCACAGCAGAAGGACTGACTGGGTTCTCTCAAGGCTTAATTTTCCTGTGAGGCCTGGCTTCATTTATCCTGCTCTGAGAGATAGAGGGAGCGAGATACAACGAGAAAGCCGGAGAGAAATGCAGAAGTACAGCGAGAGACTGGGGAAAGGGAAAATTGGGAGGGTAGGGCTCAGGGAAGAGTAGATAACGCGGATGAGTGACAGACATATATAGATAGGTGGATAGAATTGACCTTTAGACGATGGAAATCATCCGAGTTTAACATGCGAAGGTAAAATAAAGTGCGTCATTGCCTTTTAGCATGGATAAACTGTGGAAAAGCCAAAATAATCAGTATCGTATTAAAAGTTATTTTTAAATGATCAGTATTTTTATATGATCAGGTCTATCTCCATGCATCTAATCTAATTTCTCTTGTGTCAGATCTCGTGATGCTGTTAAATGAGCTGTTGCTTTTGGGATCCAAGTCGTGCCACTGCATGAGCTGTGTGGAAGTTCATTTTTAAAAAAAATGTTATGTAGAAGCAGAGATGTTGTGATACAGGGCTGATTCAGTTAGAACCAGGCTGATTTTGGTTATTTATATCATCCACAAATAGGCAGTTGCCAGGTCATAAAATCCCCTGAATCAAACACAGTGTTATTCTGACGCACACTTACTGAGAGCTTTCATATTACACATAATTAAATTAACCAGAAAGCAAAAAAAAAAAAGAAAGAAAAAAAAAAAGAAAAGCATTGCCTGAGTGGTATGTAGGACTGAAAATCGTCTTGTAAAACACTTTCCTTCATTGATCTTAGCCAAGTGCTGGGAAGAAATCACAAAAGTCACCCGAGCACGGGAGAACACGGGGCTGCGGCTAAATAAAAGGATTAAATAATTATTCAAATCACTAAATCAAACATTTAAACAATTTTGTATGACGTCCAGCGTTTATTTTCTCGTTTTGTTTGTCGGTCGAAATCTCTACAACTTATATTTTTCTGCAGAGCTACAGCTCTATTCTTTGGCTCAGTTTAGCAGCTCATATCTTCACAAACTGCTGCCACCCACAATCTTGGGATGTTTTGTTCATGTCCTATGCTTGGGTTGATGATGTTTTGGTCAATACTGTGTTCTCACCTGTCTAACTGAAGTGAAGAGGTGGAAACACAGCACGGTCCCATTCAGAAGGAAGGCTAAACACTGCATGTGTGAAAACACCCTCATGGTACATAAATGTTTGCCTTCTTAATCTGCACTCTGCTAACCTGCTTACACATTCTTTGGAGTTATTTTCCTTCTTGTTTTTTTTTTTGTCTCCTACCATCCTGAGTTCTTCGCTTCATTTCTCCGTGTTAGATTACCACTCTTCCACCATCTCATTTTCCTTCAGAATGATTGTGGAGCGAGGGCTTTATCAGAGTATAATAAGAGTCTAATCCCCCCCCCCCCCCCCCCCCGATCTTCCTCTCTATCTCTATCTCCTCTCATCAGCCTTCTTCATCTTTCTCCTTGCTTTACATTCCTCCTCTTTTCTCCTATCTTCCTGTTCTTCTTCCTCTCATCACCTTCCCTTCTTCCTATTTCTCTTATTCTTCTTTTCCTCCATATTTGGACACTAAGCTCCATGTCTGTGGAAAAGTACCTTCTTTTTTTCCACACTTCAACACGCCACCTCTGATGTGCCTATATTTCACCACTGTATTTATTCTCCCTCATTTTTCCCCCCTCTCTCTTCTATTTCTATCTGTTGCTCTTTGTTTTTTCCAGACAGCTGATTATGAGCGTGTTAAGTCCTGATTGGAATTAGCGAGTGTGCTCCGTGCCCGGCTCCTTCGAGTGAGAAATCACTCCGTCAGTGAGAATAATTGAACCTAGGCCCTGGTGCCAGCTCATTACCCACAGATCATAGCGAGCCGGGGCACCTTAACAGGAGACAATAATGACTTTGGGGAATTTGGACTCCCGCTGTGGTGAAAACTCTCGGTACGGTGGAGTCAAAACAGAGACATGCAGCGCGCAACAAAACATGACAGTACTGCACGGGGAAGTCTTACTTATGCAGGATCAGACCGTAAAAAGTGTGTGCGTGTGTGTACAGGTGCAGGTTTTTGTGTGTGTTTGAGTGAAAAATATTGACCTTGCCAAACCTTTTGATTTGCTTTTGCCTCAACAGAGTTCAGGCTCTTTTGTTGCCCGAGTGCTGGAGTAGCCCTGCTTTACAAAGCGTTAACATCCACCAGACCATAAAAACTCCTTTAAAAAAGCACTTTAGAGTTAAGTTGTGGTTTTTTTCCCCCTCTGTAACTGACTGTTTCTGTGTTGAGTGATACACGCCTGATCAAATTTACATGCTCAGAAATTGTCATAAGAAGATTGCCGGTGCACCGCTGGCCACGGTTGACATCCATAGAAAATCCGGCAAATATACAGCATGACACCCAACGAGTCCATACTTTTCTACACCTATTAGACTAAATGCTTAAACATCATTTATTCGCCTGACAGAGTTGCACTGAGCTGGAAAACAGCTCAAACCTGCCGAATGTTTCATCCCTATTAATGCAAGTTTGTTCGTTTTTGCATTTTGTGGACGTCTCGGTTCTCCCTCTGACGTCCTCCTCGGTGAGCGGCTCTGATGCGCTTCTCTCTCTGCTTTTATTGGGTCCATTACAGTGTGATGCTTTCGATTTGCCTCAGCAATGTAATATTCAAAGCATCAGGAGGGGATCGGCATCCCATCTAAAACTGAAAGAGGCCCATTTAAACCTGAGACAGGCTCTTTGCTTTTGCATGAGTGGTAAAGAAAAGCGAAAGCAGTCAATCGAGAAGGGTTTTGTCGTGACATCCAGAATTGAAGAAGAAGAGGAAGAATGGACTGATGCCGTGGGAAGCGGATTGTGGTGGACTGCATGGTGGGCTGGTGTGTCCCCTGTAGGCTGTGAGATCTGAACATCCCAGAATCACACACACAGTTTCTCTGCAGATTAAACACAGTGAATACAGTACATGAATGTGTGTCTTACTGGGCACACAAATACTAGTCTCCTCTCTTTTGGACACTATTTAAAAAAAAAAAAAAAAAAATTCTTAGAGGTAATGAATGAAACACTTGGGGGCTTGCGGTTTTAGGAAAATAACCAATGATGTGGCCATTACCACCCCGAAGTTTTTTTTTCCTACACCATCACAACCTGTCGTGGTTTATTCCCCTAATACCATAACAGTCCAAACGATTAAAATTTTTCATTTATTAACAAGCATCGCATCGCACATTTAACCGTTCATAATGTGGAACATCCACTAAAGAATATTCATTTCTGTTACCGCTTATGTTAAAGCAGCTATAACAGTCATTCCTTCACCAGCCTCGCCTTTTCTCTCTCTCTTATGAAGGTAAAAATGCCAAAGAACCCAGCTAAAGACTTTCCCATGTTGGAAAACTTTCTGACTGTTACAAAGCACTGACACTGGAGACTCCTTCCATAAATATTAAATAACCATCTCCATATCAACAATTCTATACTTTTTTTTTTCTTTGTTAAATAACACAGTCTTAAATCTGTTTATTATTAGGTGTAGATTATATGGAGTGTCCTTGTGAACGAGCTGTTCCTATAGAAACAATAACACTATAGAACAAGCGCTTTAATATAATCCTTGCAGACACCGTTATAGAGTGCTGCAGGAATGAGTCCTAAAACACGGGAATGAGTTAGCATTTTTGCACTTCCGGTTCCACCATCCTGTAGTTTTTTTGTTAAATGACTGAAATAAGGTCTGTGGTTAACACAAGCTCAAGATATTTTCATGTTTTATTCTATGACATAAAGTACATCAGTAATACCCCTCGTGATTCGGTTAAGCTTTAAGTGTAACAAGTGGCTAAATGGGACTACAGAGGTTGTCAGGGACATTAAACGTCATCATGCCGAACAGGAAAACTCATCTACTACAGCCTCGTTGTGTTTATACTCGCGCACTTGCAAATTATTCCAAGTAAAACTTTCCAACTTGTAGATTTATCAATTTATAGTATCCCCCCAAATTGCTTATTGCATAATGTTAGCTTTTTACTTCTGTCGATTGTATTTAGGCTTCAAAATTCATAAAAGTTGTGTTCATTTGTGAAGATTATCTTGATGACCAAAACGTGTATGAATCATAAACGTCTGTTGGTCACAGAGCTTATTTTCTGCAATAATCCAAAAGCCAAGGGAAAAATCCTGTTGGCTTTTTGTCGAGGGAACCTGGGTGATGGGCCTACAAAAATATGCCATCCCTGCAGCACTCTGTTGTCAGAGCCGCTGACACCTTCTGACCAATCAGAATAGGGAATTCAACAGCGCTGTGGTATAAAATAGCATAACATAATTTTAAGTGACCTCGATCAACTATTCAATTTTATTTGCATTTACTTTACAGAAATCTGGATGTAGATTTAGAGCTGGAATGAAATGTTAAATGTCTGAGATGCTGAATTTGAAATGTGGAGCCTGAATTTTAGGTTTTATTTTCAATTACCAAACTTTAGTGCTGGCAGAGCAGTTTGATTGTGAACTCCTTGATAATTTGCATGTTTGCTGATGAATTCTGTTGATATTTCTATGGAAATAGAAAATCTATAAATATTCTGTTGCTACAGTGGTGTTTCACATAATACCGGTAACATTATGGTTCCTGCTGCACTATTACAGTGATGTATTATTCTGTAATATTACTGCACATGAACACGCATGACTTCAGGAGAAGGTTCATTATTACTGGTGCTAAAATGTGGTCATTTTATACCTTGACGCTTTTCCAGCATCAGCGTCTCATGTCGCCGTATTTTGTGTGATGGGAATAGTAGTGTGTGTTCACATATTAAATCAATGAGCTCAGAGTGTCTGTACAGCCAAGGTCTGGATCAGACAGGAAGGGGAATAATTTCCCAATATTTAGTCCCAGTGGATCAAATGTGTCTAGCGGTGTGATTACAGCTCTCTGCCTTCCTGCTTTTGTTTTAGTTTTCATTTATGTTCCTCTGGTGCCGTAAATCTTGTCGCTGTGTAAACGTGCTTCCATGGTGTGAACAGATTTTATTTTGTATTGTGCGGTGGAATAAAAGCCCGCCATCACAGGGGGACTAAAAAAAAAAAAAAAAAAATCGACTAAATTGTGTGTTTTTGAGACTGGTCCTTTTGAGTGTTGACACACAGATCTGCTTTCCTGTGAGCTATAAGCATTATGGGAAGTCTCACATCCTGTGCTGGACCATACCGGCTGGATACAGGGGCTGGTCACACCAGGTGAGATCAGTCTCGGGAAGTTCACAGACGGGACAACATCTGTGCAGTTTCCTTGCGCAATAGGATGATAATGGTTGAATATGTTGTACGAATAGACATGTGCTTGTGTTTATCTGCATGGTATGTTACGTCAAGGTCAGGCTAGGTCAATCAGATTCTGATCTGGATGTTGGAGTTTTACAGTAAATATTTGGGAAACATTTTGTGCAATTATTCCATTGCTAGGCCTAACTGACTTCAGGTTTTTGTTGGAAATTTTCCCTGCCCTTCTCTTAACCCATACTACATACACGCACACAAACTATATGCCTGAATGGGCGATTTTTCCCATGCTCAGAACTCGCCTCGATATCCAGAGCCTTGCCATCAAGCACTCCAGCTTCGAAAAAGTAAAGAGAATGAAGTCATGAGACCAGAGAGCCAAGTGCCAGTCTCTTACACAGGTCATTCAGTCAGTAATCATCCACTGCTGTGGTTGTACCCCGGCTTTATACCCTGCTAAATTATTCAGTGTGATATGGAGTGTCTTCAGTCAGAAACACCTCATTTATTGCCGAGAAGAGACGTAGATAGCTCTTCAGCAAGCTCATTATCAGTGATGACCCTAATATTGATATCTTACCTGCAGAAGCTGCTCTTGTTAGCTTTGAAAAAAGGCCAGAGTTTGCTCAGACCATTTCTTTTTCTTTTTTTTTTTTAAATTCCAGTAGCAATGAGAAACTATGTGAAATCTGTTATGGTTGTATGTATTTTATTTAATAGTTAATATCACATGAAATTTGAGGAAGAGCACCCCCAACAAACAGGCTGTAGAATTCATTGCTGTCTCAGGTATAGAACTGAATTATTATTATTTTTTTTTCTGTTTGCATTTTAGGTCTTTCAGTTTGTGTTCTTTCCATACGTAGTCACACACATGTTCAGTGACCTTCACAGCATAAACCTGGATTAATCACTTTAATTGTGGGTAGAGAAATTGTCCTCCCTCTTAATCACTTCCAAATGGTGATTAATTAAGGAAAGGCAGCCATAAGCTCACTTAACGCTCAAGTGAAGACATATTCAAGTGTCCGTTGCCTTTTTTTTAAGGATATGGTAAGTCATCATTTCATTTCAGCGTAAGTGAACAAATGCTCCTTCTCCCTCCCTCCCTTCGTTCTGGGGGGAAAAAAAAAAAATCTTATTTGAAACAGTTTTATTTTGGGGCACCAAGTACAATTTCCATACGAGATGTCATATGTGTTGAGGATCACAGTGTGACCTTATTACACGTTAACTTTAATGTGTCACCGTACCTAATGTCCTTTTGTTTCAGAAGCATGTGTTTTTTAAATGATAAAAGACACCAAACCAAACCCTTGTGATTTCCTAGCATATAAGCCCACCAGGTCCTTATCTGCTCCCTGGCCATCGGGGATCATGTCAGAGTGGCCTCGGACAAAAGCAAATTGCGGTAACTTGATTTTCAATAATTCATACCCTCGAAAAGCTCTGTGTGGTATGAGAGAGCGTTCCTGTCTGTGGTTATTGATGAGCGCCTGAGAGTTTTAGGCACGACAGGCTTTAGGTTTTCGTTATTGACTAAGTGATTGATTTAAACCCTCATAATTAGGCGGCCTAATTTAATTAAAGTGCAATTTAACGATACAGCCGCCCCACCAAAGCATGCCCTGGCATTGATAGATACGCCTGCGCGCGTATGAAATCGCGGTTGACAGATGATGTATTTGGCGCAGATGCGTTGCATTGACTGAGGGGGAGCGGAGGAGAAGGCGGCCCGTAGTCCTGCTTAGTCCCTCACTTCCCCTCTCCAGACTCTTGATCTGGACAAATGCGACCAGCTCACGTTTCTGATTTAATTTAACTAATAGCATTAAAAACCTGTTCAGCTTTAATTTTCTTAAAGTAATTCACGTCATAGCCCAACTTTTATACGCCATTAGCAGTGTCTTAGGAAACGAAATGCAGACAGATTTAAGTGGTGCCATGTCTCTGTTGATTAAAGTTGAGGGAATTAAGAGTGGCATGGAAATGAAATTAGAGGAATAAAGGTGAATAAAAGTAAAGTGAGGGCTTACGGGAAACTCCAGCCTTGTAAAAAGCTGACTATTTTTATGAGCACTTGAGGTTCTTTTGATATTTGTATAGTTTTAGATCTGTAGGTAAATCTACTAAAACAATATGTGTGTATTGACCGATACACATAGTACTGAAGATATAAAAAGAATGGAAATGGATACATTTCTTAAAATAAAGTTGTGATTTAACAGCATATTTCTATCCATTTCAGAAAACCAATATAAAGTATATATTCTAGCCTAAATATTAAGTGGGATGATTCCCTGATAACGCCGTTTAAAATGTACATTAGGCATTACTCTTACATAAATAATGCAATTGTATAGGAAACAATTTTGTGTGTAGCTTGATGCATTGAGATTAATTCATATTATATGTTTTTTCCCTATTAATTATTTATTGTTACTTTTTTTAAGCCTAAAAATACTTTTTACACTTGCATAGCTTGCCAGTGTGGGATCCCTTTACTTGTATTTGTGAGAAGAGATTTTTCTTTGCTCCCGAAAAACATAGCTCTCGGTGTGGCTGTGTAATTGCTACACACGCAGCTGTTGGAAGATTTCATTGATTGAAGTACTGTATTGACTTGGCATATACCTTGCTCTTTTTGTCATCCAGCCTTTCTTGTAATGTCAGACAGGCTGCAGAATGATAACGGGGTAAGTTGACAAGAGATTCAATCGATACAGAAGGCGACAGAGCCATGATTGAACATGATGTGAAGCATTAACGAAGATGATTGCTCAGATTGCCTGTTAAAATCGCATAACAGTCGAAATGATATGTTCCTTACTGACACAAAATATGCTTTACGTCTCATCTCAGTCCATACAGGACAAAGCAAACCGCAGCCAAATAGTATCCATGCCTCCAGATTGGATTACTCAGGCCCTCTCAGTATCCACTAATGATTTTTGGTCTGAGTTTAGGGTCTTTTAACGTTTGTTGGTCCAGCATAAATGCGTATAAATGTCTAAGAACTGCTGACCAGTGTGATAAATTGACTGCTGTAATAGGGGTCATTGAAATGGGGGATGAAGATGGAGCTCTGAGGGTTGAAAGGGTTAACGTGTGGCTACCAGTCAAGTCCAATTGAATCAGGTTTCGTCCATGACGCTTTAATTGGAATAATGGAAGTTGGCTCTGAGGGACAGATATATTATAATGGGTCTTTGTCAGGAACGGACTTGTCCATTTTCATTTGGGTTTGTCATGGCCTTGCGTGTGGAGCTTTGGCATCTACATGACAGTGTGTCCCCTCCATTTGTAACTCTTATCCATTTGGCCACTTTTGAGAGTTGGATCGTAAATATTCTCCTATGGTCAAGCCAAAGGTTTGTTGCACTCACACAGACGTTTGAGCCAAACGATTCTCTGCCGCAATAGAATAAACGATTTCCTAGAAAATTAAGGTGAAGCCAGTGTAGTCTCATTCGGTCTACTTTGAGCCATTTGCCCTTTTGATGGCTAAGTGAATGACTATTATAGGCCTGGTAGTACAAGGCTCATATTGATTCGTTCTCAACATTTATAATATGTACTGTACTTTTATCAAGTGTGTACATACATGTGACTTTGCTTGTAGTTACAAGGCCCTGATTTTTGACCATCTTCCTTGCTGCCCGTCTTTCCTAAAAGCTTTGTTTCGGGTGAACCCATCTGGACAGGGCTGTGTCCCAAGCACTAATTGAATTACACAGCACAGAGTGCACCAGGATATGTGCTTGAACATGACCTTAGGCACTCACGAATCATAAATCAGGGTGTTGAACTGATAAGGATTGAAAAGATTTGAATAGAAATGTATTATCATATTTTCAAAACAGCTGTGGTTGGTGATTTCAGTAGTGTGTGTAAATGGAAAATGCATTTTATTTCAATAGAACTAATTTCAATATTTTGTCACCCTTTTACCTTTACACTTTTGCTTGAATGACTTCACACACAGGAGCGAGCTGTTTCGTTTGGCGCTCTCTCTCTCTCTGCTGCTTTTCAGGTGGTGCACCATGTGTACTAATTACCACTTTATATTTTTAGTCCGGAGCATGACTGGGCTCTTTGTAAATATTTCAACAGTCATTGTTTCAGAGTCTGCACAAAAATCACCTTCTTCCTTCTGTTATTCCATGGCTCATTTACTAGCTCCTTATGTTGGATGTAAAAACAGATGCTCAGGCCAGTGTGGAAAGGGAATTCCAGAGCTTGATGTTTGGGTAATGATTCTGAGATATACTTTAAATGCTGACTGCAGTTAGATCCCTGAAGATAAAGACCAGCCATTATCGCTGTATTTCCGTGTCAGGTTGAGCTGCCATGTGGTTTGTTTAGCACTATTGTTCTGGGTATAAATGTGACTGCTTGACTTGTATGGTACAACCATCTGACCTGTGAACCCCAAC
The DNA here is from genome assembly GCA_023630585.1 of Cranoglanis bouderius. Taxonomy (NCBI): domain Eukaryota; kingdom Metazoa; phylum Chordata; class Actinopteri; order Siluriformes; family Cranoglanididae; genus Cranoglanis; species Cranoglanis bouderius. The sequence goes on from CM042564.1 coordinate 8,733,534, forward strand.
GGTTCTTATATAGGGTTTTAAGTCATCTGGGACATTCTGTAATTGTATATTTAGTGGAAATTCAAGGTGTGATATACAGCATGTTCTATAGTCAGTCAGGAGATTGAATTAGAGGGTATGAATGACCCTTTAAAAAATAAAAATTAAAAAATATTTAGGGTTGGAGAGCTAGATACCAACAAGCTAGATTTTTTTTTATTATTGTTGTTCACACACACCACACATGGCCTAAGTGTGTCAGCAAATGTGCCCCACTGACACCCTTAAACTGGTGGTGAAGGGCTCAGTAAAGGAAAGTGAAGAGATACTGTCCCCTTTGGGTGAAAACGACCTCTGATCATGTGGTACAAGCAGAACACATTGGAAATGATGATCAAAGCTTTCAGGGATGCTGCCGTGTCACCTTGTCTAAGTGGCTCTGGTTTGGCAGGTGGACAGAAGTGAACAGTGGAATGCCTGCCAGCCATCTTGCCTCTCTTAAACTATCTCTTGCTCTCTTTCTTCTGATTGCCTTGTTGCCTTTGGGGACAGACATAAACGGTTAGTTCTTTCTGCACAAAGGACTTTGGGACAGTTCCATGCTTTCCACCTGGACTTTCTGTCTGGATTTTGGGTAAGAACTATGCTTTCCACCCAAACTTTGGGAAGATACCATGCTTTCCACTCTGAATTTGGGACGATACAGTGCTTTCCAATCCGAATTCGGGAAGGTGCCCTGCTTTTCATTTGGACTTTGGGAAGACATCATACTTTGGGTAGGAGTTATGTTTTCCACCTGGAATTGGGGAAGATGCCATGCCTTCCACCCAGAATTTAAGAAGATACAATGACCTGTGGGAGGGTACAATGCTTTCCAACTGAATATTGGGAGGGCACCGTGCTTTCCACCTGAACTTTGGGAAGGTGCCAGGCTTTCCATCCAGGCTTTAGGAAGGAAGCTCCCAAAGATGGTTTCCATGTTTGACCTGAGCAACTGATTTTCGGAAATCTGGGTCTCTTTGGTGATCTACACTTCTCTCCTTCCATTTCCCACCTTTTTAAAAATCCAGTTAAACCAAACAGAGACACTCCACTGAGGGTGCATTCACATCACATAATGTTTTCACTCCACAAACAATGAACCTGGGAGATCTTCTCTCTCTTTCTATGCCTTGAGCAGCTTCTGTTACTGGAGTTAATGACTTGCCAGTGTCAGTGGTGATGAATGTGAAGCAGCCCAGCTCCTCCACGCCATCTTAGAGCTGTCAAAAACAGCGCAGGCGTGTGTTGCAGTCACCGACAATCCGCCCTTAGTGTTCTACCCCAGACATCTTCCCTCTGTTTTTTCTTTCTCACAATATATATTTACTGACTTGTGATTGTCTGCTGTCTGCTGAATCCTGAAGCATAATATGTGTGACTTGTGATGGATGAAGTGCCCTCTGTTTGCTTGTAAATGTATGCATGCAATTTAAATCAGCTTTTGACTCTTATTGAGTGAAGTGGGTGATTTGTTCCACGTTCGGAATTGAGTCTGAATTGAAATTGTGGAACAGGTTCACATGAGAGATCGTTGTCAGAACAAGTCCGTTATTTTCAGCTACTTTTCATATAAATTAATGTTTGGATGACATGTAATTAAGGCTCTGACAGTAGGGGTGTGTTTTGAGACAGAGGTGATTGACTCGTTTTTACAGGCGATGGTTCACTGTTTTTCCTCAGGTTTTCTGATGAAATTTTCATGACCTCTTTCTCTAATCTCTCCGACAAAGGAGTGATGGAGAGGAAAAGAGGATGGGAGGGAAAGGAGAGAGGGAGAGATGGTGATGAAGAGGAAGAAGGGAGAGACAGAGGAGGAGAAAGAAAAGGAGAGAGAGAGGGCCAGACAGGCTCTCCGGGCTGCAAGACGCATTTTGTAGAGGATGATTGTCTGAAAAGGCTGAATGCATTTCCATATAAAGACGACGAAGCGCTTATTTAGCTGTGCTTGACATTTCGGCGAGAGGCGAAGGTTAAGGGTGAGACTGGCGGAATATTAATATATGTGGCTAACAAACCGGCGCAGGCTGTCGCTTCGCGTCTAGACGCTCACTTGGCCTTGGAAATGATCTCCAGTCAAGGGCTTGAGCGAAATTTGAGGGAATTTTCACTTGTCATTATGCAGATATTTCCCAATTTAATGCAAGCGCGCTTGATTGCGTATTAAGCTTCTCTCTTATTCTCTTAGGAATAGAACAAGGCACAAGCAAACACAACCAATGTCATTTGCATGTGATGTCTGATAGTAATATGAGTGCCATAGCTTTGCGGACAAAACCTCTGGCTGTATTGCTGATGGTAATGGCATCGGATATGAAGTCAGAATTAAGAGACAGGGCTAAGTAGGATATGATGCAAGACAGAGGGGGAGGGGGGGCACCCTTCCCTTCCCTTCCCTTCCGTTCCCTTCCCTTCCCTTATATCTGATTAAATGCAAACTCAAGCCCTGGTGACCTACAGCTGATTGATTATGAGTAATCGATTACAGACATTTGCTCTAGTGTTGCTGCAATGGAACCAGTGAAACACTCAGTCACTCCTCTCATGTCTTACTAAATTAGATTAGAGTGAGAGATAAACCAGGAACATGTCTGAAAAGTAACAAATACTGCCTACACAAACTGTATTCAGCTTGAACACTTGCATAATACTGCCTGCTGAAATCCCTCCATCTGACTGTTGTCCTATCCATAATCCACTACAAACAGATATTTGCAATTGTTTTGACTATTATTTCTGAAGATTTTTTTTCTGATAGGCAACCCCTGCCAGCTTGTCACATATTTGCTATATTATCAATTATCAGTAATTATTTTAATCTTTTGCATTTTATGGCTGGAGTATATTAGCTAAAGTTAGCCAGTTAAGTAACTTATTGTTTACTAGCATAGTGGACAGCTGCGTTATTTGTAAGTGGTTTTTGTTTGATAGTTTATTTCTGACAGAAAATAGCTGATTTAATCAGAATATGATTATGAAAATGATTACTTTATTCCATCTAGCCCTCTAGGGTTGTTAGAGCTAGCAGATGTATGTGTATGTTAGACATCTTGCTAGCTCATAGTTTGTTTACAAATTGAGTGGACTGCTAGATTATATGTGGTACATTTTTTGTTTCTAGCTAACAGCTAACATTACTCTGAGGTAGCAGTCACTTGTCTTGGTAACACAGTGCTGTATTGCTGCCTTTGAAGCTTATCTGAAACAATTTGTTTACAGGTGCTTTTGTAACTATTGAAGTGCTGTCTCCCAAGACACTGACTCATGAGATATCATGCACTTAGAAAAACTGGTTCCTTAAGGCTACTTTGGATAGTTATGGGTTATACTTGGAACCATTTCTGGCTTGGTTCTGCATCTAAAAGGATGAACCAAGTAACTCCTTAAGACCTTGTGTGTGGGACATGCCTCACTTTCTGTTTTCCATTCTCCACAGGATGAAGAGGAAGAAGAGAGGAGGAGAGACGAAGGCAAGAACGGACGGATAGAACCCGTGGGCCGAGCGGACTCGATCTCTCTAGAGTAAGCTCAAAAGCCTAGGCTGCATAATGAAGCATTATAAGGACCATTTGTATCTCCATTCTCCTGTCTAATGCAGACTGTTAGCCTTCAGTTGAACTAGAAAGCATTTATGGCATGTGGTTTGATTAATTTCAGATTCAATACAAACAAATGCAGCACGGGGCTAATAAAATTGCCTTTAGGTTATTGGAACACACTGTTCTCTTCACAGTCAATCTCCTGTGCAAGGATCTGACTTGTGGGCTGCTTTTCACAAACACACACACACACGCGGCCTGCTGCAGGCCTCAGTCTGATTGTAATCACTTAATTGAGGTGTCTATTTGGGTTTCTCATCGACCCACATGTCTTAATGGCTGTCTGGATTATAGATGGCCCTGTGTAGAAAGAGATCCAGACTAGTCGAAGTGCACAGCTGCGAGCCTTTTCAACCTCCCACCTAGAAAAACTGCTGTGTTATCCTGTTTTCTTCTACTATCCTTTGTTGTGTGGTTTTGTTGCAGTTGTTGTTTTTTTTTTTTCTTTTATCTGTCCTCCGTGGTTGTCTCACAGTGACCTGCTCAAACCGGTGGAAGTGTCGAATGGCGGTGGGCCGCTGGGAATCCACGTAGTGCCCTTCAGCTCCAGAGACAGAAGGTAAATTTCAGTTCATCCACGACAAACCTCTTACCCATTTAGCTCGTTAGCCATAACCACATGTGGTCTTTTCTTCCAACTCTATTACCCATCTTTCTTTCTCTCCTTTCATGCTGTTATTGAATGTTGGGAACGCTACTGCGTTAGCCGCGTCGCTCCATGTTGTCCTCGACCCTCCCACTTCCTTTTCTCTCTTTTCTTCTTTCTCACAGCTCCTCTCGGGCTTTTGACAGTGACTGACATTGTTCTGCATTTGTTCTGTCTGTCTGCGTAGCATATCTTATCAAAGGGCTTGCTTTTCTCCAACAGTGCGAGGCATATTTTCTCTCCTCCTCAACAATGCACTGCTGAAACATGCACGATTTCTCCTTGACTGCGCATGCCATTTTCTTTGGCTTCCTTCCAGAGCTCTCACTGAATAATAAATTGAAGATTCAATAGCTGGGGTCTTGAGAGAGTTCACTCAGGGTGGCAGGAATGATTCTGCCACTTTGCATCCCTCTATAGACTGCGAGAGGGGACACAGGACTCGTAGCGCAGAATGAGACGCAGCTTTATGGTCATAGAGGGGCGCGGAACACGGCCAAGCCAATCCAGCTAAAGCGCCAGACCCAATCAGGGTAAAAGCTCATCTCGAACAGTGACAGTGGCTCCTTCAGTAACGGCCCTGTGTTTGCCCAAGGTCGCCTTGAAAATTCACTAACAAATGAACGAAAGTCTGCTTCGTCATCAGATGTCCCGGTTACGGATTTTTTTTTTCCAGGGTGTTTCAGGGACTTTAGAATAGGAGCTATAAATATTTGACCTTTTCTAATGGAGATTAATGTTGCAAAAAAAGACCTCTTTAATTTAAAGCCTATATAAAATAGAAACATGCAAGACTTAAAATAAAGAGGTCTTCCGAATATTGTTTAGATGTGACCTCTTTAGGATGTAATATTAGATTAATAATAGATGAATAATTGTACAGGGCAGTAAGCCTTCAGGAATTTAGAGAGAATTTTACTGAATTTATTTATTTATTTATTTTATTTCTTACATTTAAATTGCATTACGTGCCTTCCAGAAGTGAACAAAAGTGATTTCATTTCGTCCCTCCCTGCCTGAAATGTGTCTTCAGATGCTGCATAACTCCTGCATGCTCTATAATCAGTGTCAAACTAGCAAATATCTCTAACCAGCACAGTCAGCTGTGCATCACATCCCGCTAATGGCTTCATCAAGGCCTATGGCGGTGTCTCTCAGACTGCTGTCTCTCATTAGCAATCGGACAGAAGCCAGAGGGGTCAAACCAATAGCGCAAAGAGAGAGAAAGAGTTTTGAAATAGATTGTCTTCATTCTGAGACTGGAACCAAGCATCTGCTGATAAGAAATACATTTTAAATATGCATGTGCGCGCACACACACACACACACACACACACACACACACACACACACACACAGAGAGACACACACATGCGTGCTCACTCCAAGGATTGTGAATACATTATTCCAATAATGAGATCTCATCCCGTGACCAGTGTGAACTGTAAACAACCAGCGGTGTAATTGCGGCGCATAAATGGATTCTGATTGCATTATTATTCAATTAAAGGCAGTAGAGGAGAACAGGTGGTCTCCTTCTCGCTAAGCATTCTGGGCCATCACTCAAGCGGCGGGCGGCTCTGCCACCGATCGGATAATGATGGAGCTGCAGATTCAGCCAGTCACGTCTGAGTGTCTCCTAATGACTGCAGCTGGGACAGCTCCAGATTGAGATCCCGCTACCCGACTGAGAAACCTCGCTCATATTCCTGTTGTTAGTTCTGAAATCATTTTAATCAAACAAGGGACCGAAAGGCTGGGCTGAGCAGGGTCACTTCAATCTTCTCTCACTTCAGTCCAACATTAATAGCTTATGAATAATGAAGCACAGCAGATCATGGATCGGTCCTGTGGGAGTTTAGCTCACACTCCTGGTCAGTCGTTGTCTACTTTATGAAGATAAAGCATGTGTGGCTCCACTTGCACATAATAGTACATCATTACTCGGTATGTGTGCGAGTGTTTAATCTCCTAAGGCTAAAAAAAAACAGCAGCTGTCTGCAGGAGTTGCGTTACACCTCTGTGATGATGCTGTGGGGAAGTTTGAGACCATTTGTTTATCTGTAGGTGTCCACTCTCTTTTTCTTCCTCTCCGTCCCCGCTTTTCTCCCTGTCTATGTCTATATTTATATCTTAAATTTTTCCATCACACCTCATTGCTTTGTATATTTTGGTTACAGTAATTATTGATTGATTCATTCATTCATTTAAATGGCTGGCCTTTGGTTATTGTTTCGCTTGTGTCCCCGTGAATACTTCTATTGTTAAAATGCCAGCGTGTTGCAAAGGTACAATAGTATTTTCAAACCTGATCATGGAAACATCATCTTAGCGCATACACAACATCCGAATCATATTTTCAAATGCATTCTCGAAAGTCCTTTACCATGTCTTACAACCCGGTTGTCATACTTTAATTATAAGTGCATGACTTTGCACTTCCAATTACTTACTAAATACATCTAAGTGAATTCAGTATTTTTTATATATAAGAAACAAACAACATGATTACTAAATGTCAATCAGGAGCAACATTGATATCATAGAGATAAGGAATTAATTAATGGTTTTTAAATCATGCTACAAAGTCACACACACACACACAAATGATACATGTCTTTCATTTTTTATCCTGAATCGGGATAAAAACCGGGATGACCCTAACAACATCCACAGGACACAAGGGCCCGCTGAATGATTTGATGCGAATGAAAATGATGTAAATCAAACGTTATGGCCTTCACGCTCGCCCGATCTCAACCCCGTTTAACACCTGTGGGAGATTTTGAATTGATGTGTGTTAGACAGCGCTCTCCACCACCATCATCAAAACACCAACCAAGGGAATATCTTTTGGAAGAACGGTGCTCATTGGTCCAGTACAGTTCCTGAGACTTGTAGAATGGCGAGGAACATCAAAGCCATTGTCCCATTGCTCATTGGCAGCTTGTGGTGACCTTACTAATGCGCCTAATGACGTTTTCTTTCTTTTCATTTGTCAGCTTTCTACATAAGTGAAGTTATTGGTGTTTCTCACACCTTCATCTCTCTGTTTTCAGTAAAGGGTATTAACAGACGGGTCTCTATCTGTGCCTTAGCAACCGCTTTAAACCTTTAAACTTGCTGCAGGGTTTGACTGCCTGCGAGCTCATGATATCTTTCATTTACCCTTACACACACACAAACACACACAAACACACACACATCAGAAACCTAAGAAGAGCATCTGATTATTTTTACCGTTTGAAGCGAAAGATAGGGTGTTGGCACGGAATACCGATGCGGCACAGACTTTGCATGTGTCTTCTTAAGACCTGCTCTTCTTCCTATTCACTTTTTAAACTTGTCAAATGTGACGGTGCGATGGAGCTGCCTAGAAATGATCGCATCTCAGGGTTTGTGGATTACTCGCGACAGTGCCCTTCACAACACACAGCCGAGAATCTGACACCACAGCAGCTGAGCGAATTTCTATATGTCAAACCTCAGCTCCAGTTTCTAGTGTCAGTTTTGATGTGTGAAGATTCATGGCTAAGCCCCTGAGCAGCTCAGTGGAATATAGTTTGGCTGAGATACATTCAATCTGACTCATATTCGCAGCGGCGCATCACCTTCATATCACCTCTGCTTCCTTCTTAATAAAGTTTGAAGATTTACTTTTGAAATTCGCCAACTCTTCATTGCCCCTTCTGCCCTCTTTATAAAAGGATGAAGGTGCAGACTGTTTTCTGAATGTTTTCTGTCCATCAAGCCTGTGAAGCTCTAGTACACGGTTCTATATCCACGTTTCCTGGGTGTACTGTTCTGTGGTGATTTTTGTGATTCATTTTTTGTTTTATTGTGTGCTCTGGACTAGGCGTGTGACTGCATCGCAGTAGCATATGATAAGAAAATCTGATATAATTACAGTTTTGATGTTATTCTATACCAGTATACATAATAATGTCACCTGTACACATACACATACATCTACCTTTTGGCCATAAGCACAATCACTTGATAAAATGGGTTTTACTGTCATACTGTATACCAGTAGTATTAAAAGTGAAATAAAATATGGCTACTTTCATTCACTCAAACATATTAAACAAAAAAATTAGTATTTTAACTTGGTATGTTGAATAAATTAACTGTTAACACAGTACCAGATAAACTCAAGTAGAAACTGGAACTATAAATAAAGAATATGTGTAATCTATTTTTTTTTTAATATATTTATGATGAATTAAAAGATAATTTAAATTTAATTTCAATGGGTTGAATTTGAATTGCATTTTGTGTATTTTTTAAAACCACACTTTTAAATAAATTTATGAAATTAACATCTCAAGTTTAAAGTCATGACAGTTTCATGCTATATTTTATCTTATTGATGTATTTAAAAAAAAAAAAAAAAACAACCTTTTTTTCTCTTTCAGAAGATTTATGAAACTTTTTTTTAAATATCAACAAAATGTCGTGACAATTGGAATGCTATTTCTATTTCGTTTTAATAAAAGAGTCATTTACAAAGTTTCTTTAAACTTAGTTAACCAGAAAATCGAATTCTCATATGTGGCAACATGTAATATCTTGATGAAAGGACGAAATTGTGAGCAGAAACCACGATATCGATGAACTGTCCTAATAAAAACAGTGACGTCGGGTTGTATTATTATCATAGCATGAATCTTTCATGTTTTTGCGGATGATCAGTGATGTCTGAGTTTGTGGTCAGCTCTTGGTCTGTGTGTACCGTGTATTATGTGGTGTCACCGGTCCTGAGCTGCTCGTCATTAACATGCGATGTGATTGTGCAGGACTCTGGGGCTGCTGGTGAAGAGGCTGGAGAGGGGAGGAAAGGCCGAGCGTGAGGCTCTCTTTCAGGAAAACGACTGCATCGTGTGCATTAATAACAACGACCTGCGCAACATCCGATTTGAACAGTAAGCCTTTACTCCAGTGTGCGCTGGGTGAAGTTCCCTCTCCTCTCTCCTCTCTCCTATAACGCTGTTCCCTATAACATCTCTCTACTCTCTTCTCTGTAACACCCTGTGCTGTGTTTACTTTCAGGTGCTCACATCTCCTCAGTGTCAAAGAAGCTCTTCTACTCCTCCCTCTCTGTGCTTTTTGTTTTATGTCTCCCTCTCTGTCGGTTTTCTTTCCCTCTGCACATGCACAGTGATTTAGAGAAAGTTGAAGGTTGATACTGTCATTGAGGTATCAGATTTTAAATGTGCAATGCATGTTCAAGTCCCCTGCTCTGTTAACTTTCAGTAATTTCACAGTGGAAGACTGAGCCTGTCTTTTAACACCCCCCCCCCCCCCTACACACACACACACACACTACAAGGGCCACACCTTCCTCTATTGATTTACTGCTAGCCCTCATTTCCCAACATGTACTAGACATGCGAACACCCACACAGACCTTTATCCACCGTATGATACACTATGACTGCCCCGACCCTCTCTTTTTTTATACACATGCACATTTATTAGCACCACCTGTATACACACACAGTGTGACAATATAATTGTGATGAATCACAATCAGTAAAAAAAGGCACATCACTACATCACTAAATCATTAAATCATGACAATATATTTCAGGTTAAGACAATATTCTGATTCCCATCCCTTGAATATGCCTGTTTTAATCGGAAATTTGTTGCATGTAAACACTTTATTCAGAAAATCCACTGAAAGGAGATATATGCGCATGCTCAGCCCACAAGGAATTGTGGGTGCTAACAGATGCTTAGCTGTAGGCTAGGTATTTAGGAATAGCAACTGAGGCATACTTACTACAACAGTGTACACAGGAATTTTCCGATGCCTGTACACATATAAACATCGTATTCAGAATATGGTTGCAATCCGAATATAGACCTTAAATGAAATATCATGTGCATGTAAACGCAGTCATTGACAAACGTTTTTATTACTTGCACAAACAAATAATTAGATTTTAAACAAATTTTTGTGCCAGTTTAATTGTACCTCATGATTGTACCTCCTTCTGGGAAAAGAAAAAAAAAAAGTTTAATAATTAACTGGTACTGGGTTGCTCTCACCTCATTAGCAAAGCCAAATGTCATACATATTATGTGCTGTGAAAAGTTTGTCCACCCTAATGAGCCTAATTATACCATGTGGCCACTGTTACGCCTTTAGAGTAATATCACTTATGTTTTGTTTTTATTTTTATTTATTTATTTTTTTTTTTAACTTGCTTAATACCTCTGTCAACTGCATCTGTAGTGTATGTTTGATCACCACACATAATAATTTTGACACACTAACTCCATAAACCGCCTTTATATTTCTCAGTACAGTGAAACTGATTATATATATATTTATACCACAGCGCTGTTGAATTCTTGATTCTGATTGGCTGACAGACGTTCTGATTTGTGTAATTATTTTTCAGTAAATGCACAGCTAAAGTAGTTCCAGTCAGGTCTTGCCCGCATTACAGTTCCATATCACTTCGCCAAGTTAACTGAACTAACGGAGAATTCAACCACAGCGCACACATTTAACAACAAACAAAATGACACAGGATTTTCGATTTTCCAGAAATAAGTAAGGAATAATTGACGACGGGCCGCAGAATTATTCGAAAAATAACGCGCACCCGTGGCGGTAATGTGGCCACGAGGCGAAGCGGAGGTTTGAGCCATTGATATGCAGTTATTGGAAAGAGAGCGAGCAAGAAAAAAGAAAGAGAGAGCACAAGAGAGCATGTGTGATTGCAGTAATGAGACAGAAAAGCCGGTGAACAAGTATCGATATTTATTTATTTGTTGTATTTTCTGCAGTAATAAAAAAAAAATGCTTTGAACAAGTAGGCTTATAAATATTTATTCGTTCTATTTTCATATTATCAGCATGAAAACTGAAAAAACAACAACTGTGAACTCTCTCTCTCTCTCTCTCTCTCTCTCTCTCTCTCTCTCTAATAACTGCACATCAATGGCTCAGGCCTCTGTCACCAGCTCTAAAATGGCGTTTTGGAATTAATAAATGAGTTCCCCACACACGAGCATTTTGAAGACAAAAGCCTGACAAATGTCTTGAAATAAAACATCTGAACAATGTCTTGAGGTGTGGTAACTGCGATATAAGCGGAATAATTGACACCAGTCGGTTGAATTATTAGAAAATAATGCACACCCGAGGTGTAACCGATGTATTACCACCTCAGGGTGTGCATTATTTTCTAATAATTCAACAGCCCGTCATCAAATATTCCTTACATATACAATTATTACAATTATATGTGTATGAAATGACATTTTGGAGCAGTAGTTTTAATGATGAGTCAGATGTGAGAGGAACAAACAGAAGCTCCGTTCTCGTATATACCTTATATCATCTCCCGTTCCTCTCTGGTTCTGGTCATGCTGGCACTGTCCACATGGTCAAGTACTGATGAATGAATAGTTTTCGCTGGGTCACGGAGCACTGAATGGACAGTAATGTAGTCTAATACTAACTTCCACACAGTGTGAAGGGACTTTACGCAAAATCCAAAACAACAGGTTTTCCCCGAATACAGTTCAGTGAAACAGTTTACACACACACACACACACATGCATACACTCACTGAAAAATCCTTGCCGTTATTTTATGATTTCTCATCTTTAACATCATTTATCTAAAAACTGTCTGTGTAGGATCCTCTGCCCAGGGCAGAGGGCCGACACAATTTACAGATTAAATCTACACCTGAGCAATTCTTTAGCTTCAGCCATCTTTTCTCTCTGCAGCTCACAGTAAACAAGGCGAGATGCCGATAACCCCGAGATCAGAAAAAAAAAAATCAGATTCTATCTCGGTGCCTCTTTTCTTCTCGCCCCCTCTGTCATTTTCTCACTAACTTCTTTCATCCCTTCATCTCTCTTTTCTGACTGGGTGGCATGCAGAGTTTCAATTCAAAGAGATATTCTAATCTTTATTGGATTGTTTTGCATGGATAAATATTTAGTGCTGCTTAATCTAACTCGGTGTAATGATGCATTGATGGAGTCGTTTATTATTCAATCAGAGGCGGGGAGCTGTGTGATTAGCTGCGTGCCACGGCTCTGCTCGTTAACACACACACGCATAGACACTCACACACCCATGCATAGACACACACACGTGCACACATCCCCACTGTTGTTTACTTGATTTTGGAAGGGTGAATTAGCATAAGAATGAAGAGAGGTCTCTCTGTGACGCTGCATTACTCTCTCGATGCAGAAGCTGAACTAAATGAAGAGCTTATTACAGAAGCTGCTCAGTGCATGTCACATACTCGCATTCACGTGGGTCACATTCATGTGTGACGGCATTTTTTCCAGTGCTCTTTCTCTCTCATAATCCTTTGTGCTTGTGTGTTGTATAGTGAAGGTAAGCGTCTTATGTGCTCAGATATACTCGTGTATCTAGGATCTCGACCTTGTGTAATAAATTGCAAAAAGTCAGATTACCTCATCATTGAACCATGAGAAAACTGACACAAAAGAAACATCCTAAATTCTGGCCTGAATGGTTTGGTTGTAATTTATATTGTGGGGTGTCATGTCTTTCTTGCCCATGGTGTTGGTTAGTTTGCAAAAAAAACAACAACTAATACATAAATAAAAATCCAAACCACAGGGCAGTCTGTGTCCACTGAGTGCAGTCACGCTCCAGCTTTCCACACTTCACTGTTTGATGGTTCTTGTATTTTATCCAATTTTTGTCTTAAGTTACATGAAGCTAGCTGTTTTAAAACTTAAAATCCAAAGTCCTCCCGATTAGTTTTTTCACTCGTTCATTTTCAAGAACTGCTTCATGCTTGTCAGTCTCGCGGTGGATCCAGAGCCATTTCTAGGAAAACTGGGAATGAAGCAGGAGTACACACTGGATGGGATGCCAATCCACTGCAAGGCACCATAGAGACACATTCAGACCTAGGGGAAATTTAGCATAGCCATTTCACCTGGTAGCATGTTTTTGGGTACCTGGAGGAAAACCATATAGATACGGGTTGAACTGGGGACCCCGTAGTGTTCCCTCCAAAACATGCTGCCCAGTCTAGAACGCCTGAATGGTAGTGCAAAACCTGGGCATGTATGGAAGGTGCCTCCTTGCCCTGATTGGTTGAATGTTGCTGGCCCATGTCATTTGGGTCATTGGCTTTTCCTCCCATTTACCGAACCTGGGGCTTCACAGAGAGAGTTTCTCCTCTGAGCAGATATTTCATTAACAACTGCCAGAAAGTACACAAACTACACATTTTGTGACACAGTTTTTGCTTTATTTTCCACACACATTTTTTTTTTTTTTTTTTTTTAACTGCATGCTCGCTCTGTTACATTTAGCTCTTTTTGCATTTCTATTTTCCTAATCCCCTTTTTCCAAAAGTTCAAATGTTAAATAGTTGTGCAATCACCACTCACAGGTTTCTGAAGGTTTCTGTTCGATTATATGCAGTGCACTTGTTCTCTGTGAGGACACAGATATTGGCCTTGGGCTCTAATGCATCCCTGCTTACTCCCCAAGGCTTTGTGATTATGTAAATGGTAGATAATGTAATATGTGAATTAGCCTCATTTCCAGCTGCAGCAGCGCAATTAGCCAGCGATTAGTAATGCTGATTTGCTGACCTCTGACTGTGTCTTCCTCTTAACTGTAAAGTGTCTCCACTACAAGAAAAATACTGTTTGCCACAAATGTCTGTGACCAAATTGAATGATTTGATCTATTGGTGTGCACATGGGTGCATCTGGACATTTTACCGTGCCTTTTTGTTGATTGATCTGTTTCTCCTCATTATTTACATATTTGTTTTTCACTCCTCCAGAGCACAGGACTTATTCAGGCAGGCCATGCGTTCCCCGTTCATCCTGTTCCATGTGGTTCCAGCAGCGAGGAAAATACAGTATGAACAGTTCTCCCAGAGTGAGCTCGGTGTCCAGCCTGGCCCTGGAGTTCTTGGCGCTGGAGTTCCTGTCCCTGGAGTTCCTTGTCCTGTTCCCAAACAGCTACCCGCTGACCCCAAACCTGGTCCCGGTCCTAGCCGACTAACTCCTGAATCCAAACCTGGGGAAAGGGGTAGTGTGGTGGTCGGAGGCATTGATTACAGTCCTAAAAGAATGTCTAAGAGCCGACCTCATCCTAATTTTAATCACCAGACCCCGTCTTCCCAAATGGAGCAAAACCAGCCTTGTCCTGGATCAGCACCCATCATTAGTCCATCCACCAAGAGTACGACCTCCACAGGCTTCACCAAAAAGATCGGTCGCAAGTTCAACGTCCAGCTCAGAAAAGGTGAGAGGAAAGAACCTGACACAATCCCAGTGGTCCTGATGTAGTAGTTAGCAGGTTGTATTTATATGTTTCTCACAACCTTGGGTAAATATCCTGAAGTTATTGAGAACTTAGAAAAGTATGAAACTTTCCTTATTATCCACTGAGATTTTGATTTGTGTATTTAGAGATTAGGATTTAGGAATTTGCATGCGATGAAATATGCAGCTCTAGTGTGAGATCCATGTGAGAGCAATTTACAGAATTTCTTCTAAAGGCAGGGCAACAAGAATGTACAGTAATCTCCTGTGGCCCGTACTGTTACGAATGAAGATGCAAGTCACAATGCATAGACAGATTCAAACATTTAAAATCCAAACCCCAGTTCAAGGTTCATGTTGTATCCTAAACAGCTGAATACTCGACTGCGTAATGCATTTATCTGTCAAACAAGAAACCAGCTAGTTAGCTAACGCCACCAGTTATCAATACAATGCATTGACCACCTGTAATTTCCTCTTCCTTCTTAGCAGTATATTTTAGACAGCGTTTGACTTATTCCAACATTATAAAAGCAAATATTTCCCAACTCTCCGCTAAGAAACTAATTGTAAACATCCGAAATATGATACACCATGTTGCTGGTGTGTACACACTGCGTATCAACAAGGTAATGATACACATCAAGTAGTCACTTCAGGTAAACATTTTAGGTCAGCAGAAAAAATGTTTTCTCACATTCTTGTTCAAAGGATTGGGAAATGACAATCAGCCGTTTATTGTTATTTTGTATATAAAGTATCTTGTTGGTTTGCTTTTTTTTTTTTTTTTTTTTTTTTGGAAGACTCAAGCTAATCATTTTGTTTTGATAGCGTTAAAAATTAAACTGGACATATGGAGTAACTAAATTCTTTGAGGGGTTTCTCATTAATTGTTTAACAGCAGCACCTTTTTTCTTGCTATCCAATATCATAGCACTATGGCGGGTCCAACTGTGTGACCCTAAATTTTTGAGCAACAGCTGTCATTTGCATACTATACTGTATAATGCATGGAAAATAATAACCCCTGACTTACACTGATTATTTTTCGCTGTGTGAAGCAGTTTCTTTGAAGCCATCTCCAATTTCACCTCCTGTTAATGGCTGATGATATCTGTGTTGTCAGCGCAGGGATTGTCTCTATGTAACTAATATAATTAGCACTTCAAAGCACCATAGTTGCCGCAGCGAGAGATCGTGAAGCTCACGCTTTCTGTCAGCCTGACCCGCTGCACCAAATCCTGAACGCCAAACTTACCGCAGCATTTCACACTGCCTCAAAGCCTCGCGTGTCTGTCAGAGCCTCAGCATGAGTACAACTTTAAATTGTACAGATAACCACACACACATGCACGTAATCACAGGACACTGCGTTGTCTTTTACTGTGTAGTCTGACAAGTCACTTATGGCACATTTCATACAGAAATTTCTATAATGCCAGATACAGACAGAAAGCTTAAGACCCCGCCCACACATTCCAGCGTGTTTAAATAAAAGGGAATATTAAAAGTCAGCAGGTTGGAAGCACAGTAAGAGAGAAGAGCAGCAGAGACGCAATTACTCCCCCGACAACAAACAGCAAACCCCCGACAAACTGTCCCACTGGGAGAAATATTCAGAGGGCACGCATATCACACATTTAATTGAAAAGACAGCTGCAGGCAGGGAGGGGACTGTTAGCTTTAGCTGCGATTAGGATACACGCTTGTCATGCACTGCCCTGTGTGGTAAATGGGAATTGCACAGTTTTTGTAGTTGGTGTGCTCAATTGTGTTTTTCCTTACCCCGACCCCCACCCCCACCCCGATAATGAGTGCGTGTGTGCGCACTCCACGACAATACTTGAGGCATTGCTTGAGTAGTGTAAAAAAAAAAGTAAACTATTACTTGTTACATAACAACCAATGATGATTTAGTACGTAATTAGTACGTAAGCACAGATTCTTATAAAACATTTATTGTCTCTGAAAGAATGTTAACAATATACATAGCATGTTCTGTTTGCTGTTTGCTAGGCCACGCAGCTAATTGACTGCAACATTTTCACAAGTTTGACATGAGGATTTTTACCCCATTTTTACCCCACATGACAGCTGCCAGCCAGGGAAGGGTGACGGATGGCATGTTCTTCGAACGACAAACCAGTCACTGTATCTTTTCATACCGTTGCTAATGCTATGTCACAGGGCAGCTGAACATTTGGAGGAAAGCTTCCACATACCTAAGCTCAGTCAGTCACGATTGGGTAGTCTGTCACTGATTGACAGGGGAAAGTATAGTCATTGCTCCCACATAGAAAGCACGGCTAATTTTGCTCTCTTGGACTCCAGGCAACGGATGGCTGTGGCATAGTTGGGATTTTGAACATGCGAATCCCTGAGGTTGATACCTACTATTTTTAACACGAGGGAAAAATAATTTTAATATGCAGACGGCGATGTTCTGCTTTTTCATCGTTTCCTCCATAAATGAATCATAGTCATTGTCGACTAAGGTGTTGTTCTCCCAGACTTCATATTTTGCTCAAGGCAAACTTGAACGACTGCCCCGAATGCTTCTTGCTTAAACTAGAAAACACACACCATCATGTCCTTCTCGTTTCATCCCAGTGATTTAAACTCAAGTGAGGGAGAGTAAGAGAGAGAGTGTGTATGGCGGTATGCCTGTTGGCATGTCCGTTCCTGATGCAGCAGATGCTGAGAGCTGGTGATTTGGCGCGAGGCTTTATCAGAGCTGGCGGGAGGTGCTGAAGGCAGCTCGAACACAAGAGGGCCATGTTGCAGGCTAATCTGAGGGAGTCATCGCATGCCAACTCGAGCTAAACGAGCGCTACACACCTCTCCCCTTCTACCAGCCCCACAGCAAACAGCCGCATTTACACAATCCTCTCATTTATAGCGGAGATGGTGAGATCGACCCCGTGAGTGCAGGCCTGAGTCTCGTATAAACCCTACAGTCTGCCAGCTCTGACCTGGTTCTGCTCCAGTGGATCTCCTGCCGGCTGCGCCTTTATTTACAGTCTAACAGCAGAGCTTTCACTATTCTGGGAGAATTACTGTAGGTCATTTTTTCTTCATGTCAGCTCAGCTTTTGTTGTTTATTTTTTTTAATTCTAGTTTTATGGCCTAAGCTGTTTTACTTGTTCAGATTTCTGACGTAGGCAGTGTTTCTTTTTCCTCCAAGGCTGGTTTCTGGAAGGCCACGTGAGATGGCCAATTTGGGCTTTTTCAAAACCAGACTCATTTTGGTCATTTATTATTAGTTTTTTTTTCCTATTGTAAAACAGCATTTATAATGGCTAGGGCTCTAAATCTCTCTCTCGCTCTGTCTTTCCTTAATCTTTTTCTGTCTCTTAGTCAATGTGTCCTAATCAAATAATGGACGCTGCAGAACCCAATTTTCACTTTGGTCTTAACAGCCCCTTTTTGCCTTATGACCAAAAGTTAATTAGATTGTTTAAGATCAGGACTTTTTGCCTAACTCGGAAAGGAAAACATTTTTTTCTCCCTCATTTTACATTCGCATTACCAAGATAAAAAAAAGGAAGTGAAGACACCAGTGATTAATTAGCTGGCTGTTAGAGAGGCATCTCTGTAATTACCTGATTGAGCACCATTAGCACTGGACTCTCCTAATGTCCTAAGAGTTGGAAAAAGGACATTGGATTATCTCTAATAACCTTTCAGGCCAATATTGTTGAATCTGATTGCCTCTCCTCCGCAACAGAATGTCTAAAATTAGACCCATGAACAGCAAAGATGGATTCGAATGAGCCCGCTGTAGGTTTTAGTGCTGCATGTTTACTCTTCCCCTGGGTTGAGAAGTCCAAGAGCAGTGCTTTCTGAGTGGCCCAAATGGTGAAGAAGCCTGACTTGATGGCTATAAATGTGTCTTAAAATGAAGATACACGTATCCCGGTGCACCTATCGCACTTTGCATCGTCTCTCTTGCCCGTCTGTGCTCTCTGAGTAATGCAGGGCCGCTCTGGTGATAAGGTCAGTGCCGCCGTACGCTCCCTGCTCTGACCTGCTCTATAGCGCTCTCCAGCTTCACTCAGTCGACCCATTTATATTCATTTGCCTCTCCCAAAAAGGTCGCTTTGTGGATGGCGAGCAAATTGCTTTAGAGACCCCATGCCTGAACCCTTAACAACGTTTCCCTAGGATTTAGTAGCGTCTGTGGCAAGCTGTAAAGCTCAATTTGCCTAAAGCTTCAGTGCATCAAGCGCCACCAAAAAGAGCCTGCATTACCTCGGCCTTGTAATGAGTGGCTCGTACTTCCAGCGCTAGACTCATCTGACTTAGAGATTTAAATATACACTGTCACGATCCTGTTATGCTCATAAGCTCTCCTTGTTCCAGCACTTTAGACAGAGCTAAATTTGCCATGCTCAAATGGGAGATGGGCCTCAAACATTTAATTAGGGTTTGCAGTTTGGTCGTATGTTTAGAGTGTTGTATGTTTTGATATGTATATTCACATATGGGCAGTCATGCTCTAATGGAGCACATGGCAACCTGCTTTTTTCCCCCCTCCATTCGCCTGAAGGTTTTGAAAATAGCCTTGCTGATGGACTCTGATTGGTTATTAGATACAGTAGCTTTTAGGCTTTAGCTTGGGCTGTAATTTTACTGCGGTCAATATAATGCCTTTGGCAGTGGTTTTAGTAGGTAAGTCATAGTGTGTATGCATGTGTGCATATGTCTGTGGATGTGTGTTTATATTAATGTGTTCTCAGGGAATCCTGGGAAAGCAGTATACTGACCATAAGAGTATCAAATTTTAGAAAGCAAGACATGCCTTTATATTTGCATCAATGGTTAGGTTGCACTGTTACAGAATTGCATCAACAGATTGTTGCTGTTTTAAAGTATTTCTAGCTGAGTTGAGGTCTTGATGTTTTTTTTTTTTCTTTGTTTGTTTATCATTTGCTTTTCTCAGGTCCTGAGGGACTTGGCTTCAGTATCACATCACGTGATGTCCCCATAGGAGGCTCCGCCCCAATCTACGTGAAGAACATCCTTCCTCGTGGAGCAGCCATCCAAGACGGCCACCTGAAAGCCGGTGACCGGCTGCTGGAGGTGAGAAAGAGGAAAGCTTGGCAGCTGATATCACTCCACCGAACTTCCTATTCCTTACCACAGAGGAGCTTCTTGCGTGGGTTTACACCTGTTGCTTTTAAAAGCATCTTTCTCTTAGGCATTTCCTACTTCCTCATCGTCATGCTGGATTTTCTGAAGTGCTTCCTGTCCGAGTCAGTCTTGCTCAAAGCCTTGGTTTGCTGAAACACTTGAGACCAAAGTTGTCCACTTGAAGATAGCACACACGTCTCACTAGTAGCTCATAAAAGCAAGCAGAGCAATTTTAAAAAAGTGCTGATTCTAAAAATTTGATCAGTACCACAGTTGTAATTGTATCCTGACAAGGAGTTATATGACTATGATTTGAGTTTGATGAAAGACTGTAAAGTATTCCAATTTGAATTACTCCAAATTGATTTTTTAAAAACAGTTTAAATAGTTCTGATATGAGTAAGATTTGTAATGTCTCCTAATTCAATGAAGGTGTGTTTTGAGCTGTTTTTGGCTGCTGGCAACTACAGTCATGTGAAAAAATAAGTACACCTTAAAGAAATTCTTTGGACAAGCAAATGTGTAGTAATTTTCACAATGTAAATTAACAAAAAAAAAAAACAGATCAGTCACATGGAAAAAGTAAGTACACCCCTACATTTATCACACCTTCAAATCCATAAAATTAGAATCGTATGTTAAAGATTGGGTGCCAGTGATCAGAACCTGCTTCTTTCATATCTAGTGTCTGCTGTTCCCTTTGTTATTGAGGTGTGTGGTGTCATCATGCCAAGATCTAAATAGTTCTGTAAGGCCTTCAGAAAAAAAGGTCGTGGATGCCTATGGGTCTGGCAAGGGATTTAAAAAGATCTCCAAATTATTTGAAATACATCATTCCACTGTAAGGAAAATAATCTACAAATGGCACAGATTTCAAACGACTGCCAATTTGTCCAGGACTGGCCGTCCCGAGAGCAGACCGTCTGATGCAAAAAGAAGTCTCAAAGAACCCCAAAGTTTCATCACAGGATCGGTTAGTAAGTCTTGCAACTGTTAAAGTGTCAAAGTGCATGTGTCTAAATTCAGAAAGAGATTTGGGAAAAAGCCTTTGCAAGACTACAGGGTGCCAATGAGCATATAGGCAAAGACCAGGCCTTTTGGAATATTGTGATCTGGACAGACAAATCAAAGATAGAGTTGTTTGGCCATAGTAATAGCAGGCATGTTTGGCGCAGACCAAAGACAGCTTTACAGGAGAAGCACCTCATACCAACTGTGAAGCCTGGTGGTGGAAATGGTTCAACTATGAATTCTGCATCATATCAAAGAGTGCTTGAAGATAATGTGAGGCCATCTGTCAGAAAGTTAAAGTTGAACAAAAACTGGCCCTTTGAACAAGGTAATGAACCTAAGCACACTAACAAATCCACCAAGGAATGGCTCAAAAAGAAGAAATGGAGGGTTATGGAATGGCCTAGTCAAAGCCCGTATTTGAATCCTATTGAAATGTCGGGGGGTGGGGGGGTGGTTTGAAACGGGCAGTACATGCAAGAAAACCCCCAAACATCTTGCAACTGAAAGAATATTGCATGGAAGAGTGGTCAAAAATTCCCGCAAGCCCGGTGGACTATTATGCAAAACACCTATAAGATGTTATTTCTGCTAAAGGGGTCAATACTAGCTTCTGAGGCCAAGGGTGTACTTACTTTTTCCACAGAATAATATCACATCTATTGATATTTCTGTTGAATAAATGATTGAAAAAGCCATAGTATATCAACTTCATTAATAGGCACTGTTTCAAAGATGATCAAATGTTTGTTGGCTTTTTTGACCTATTTGGACAAGCAGTTTGCATGGGGTGTACTTATTTTGTCACATGACTGTATACCGTTCACTGAATTGACTAAAACAGATAGACCAGATTTACAGCTGTGTTTATGCTTAAGGGGTAAGGAATACTGTGACGTGTTTGGAGTGAAGAGTGTCTTTTTGGTGCTAAACAATGAAACAATTATGTATACATTCAAAGGAAAAAAATGTCAAATGTAGCCTTTCTGAGTATTTAAAAAAGAAAAAAAAGGTTGAAAAGAAATTGTGTAGGCCAACTTGTAAAAATGGGCATTTTATTTAGCAATAAAGTGGCACACCTGCACACCTGTTCTTGTGCCACTGCTGGAGCTCGTGCCTGAAGCCATGCCTTCTGCAGAGGCTGACTCAGATCTCACTGGCCTGCAGTCACACACTCACCTTCCTCCATCAACACACCGCTGTGCACACACTCACCCTGCGTCAGCATCACCACAGTCATGCTGGTGTGTAAATTAGACCAGTCAGAACACTCACTTATGCTATGTCTGTAACCATGTTTGGGCGTGTTGGGTATCAGCAGGTTGTGCTCCTAGATGCAGGAGTGCAGGAAAGAAATTAACTCTGAGCTTTTGCTATTTTTGCACCTTAATATCCAAATGCCTTTTATCGTCTAAGCTCTTAGTGTTCCTTAGGGGGTAATAAACTTTAGATTACTTCTAAGCTAAAGTAGCATTTAGGGAAGAATCAGACAGGTGGGTGCTAGCCATACAGACAAAACATATATGCATTCATCTCCCGGTAGGAGGATATTGGGGGTGGGGGCCTGGATATTGTACTATATAATCCATTCACTTTAGTACCTGTAAATCTGCTCATTCATGCAATTATCCAATCAACACATCATGTGACAGCAGTGCAATGCATACATTCAAGGTCAAGAGCTTCAGTTAATGTTCACATCAAACATCGGAATGAAGAAAAATGTAATCCCAGTGACTCTGACCATGGCATGGTATTTGGTACCAGACAGCCTGGCTTGAGTATTTCATAAACTACTGATCTCCTGGGATTTCCACGCAAATGTCTCTAGAGTTTACCCAGATGGTGCGAAAAACAAAAAAAAACTTCCACTGAGTGGCTATTCTGAGGGCAGTGGTGACTTGTGGATGAGAGAGGTCAGAGGAGAACGGCCAGACTGGTTCGAACTGACAGGAAGTGTAAAATAACTCACATGACCACACTGTACAAGCATGGTGAGGAGGAAAGCATCTCAGAATGCACAACATATTGAACCTGAGGTAGATAGGATACAACAGAAGATGATCATATCAGGTTCCACCCCTGTCAAGTGACAACAGGAATCTGAGGCTACAATGGGCACAGACTCACTGAAATTGGACAGTTGAATATTGGAAAAAAGTCTTTCTTCAGTTTTCTGTTTTGCGCCGCTGCCACATGATTGGCTGATTGGTTAATTCATGAATGAGCAGGTGTTCCTATTAAACAAATCACTAATCGAGTGCTTTTTAACACAGTTGGTTAAGTTGAATAGCTAATACCAGGCAGCACTGGAAGAAGACCCATGTTATTATTTATATCACGTGTATGTTGTTATTGTGAACGATTAACGAGCGAAGTAAAAACGATTACAATTTGAATTTAATCAGCCTCTTGTATAACAACCCACTTAAAAATCGTTTTGCTTTAGGGTTCTAAATGTAACATTTTCCCCTATTTTTTTTTCCCAAGACCTATAGCTGGTATATAGATAACCGGGAGCATTTTAATTCCAATGGATCCGAGTAGGGCGGCACAATTCATTTACATTTACAGCATTTGGCAGACGCCCTTATCCAGAGCGACTTACAGAAGTGCTTTAAAGTCTTTATCAATAAATACATCCTGATACTGATTGACTAGGTCATGGACTAAGAGTACTGTCAGTGTAACAACGTCTGTAGGAGAGGTAATATTGTATGTGTGTGTGTGTGTGTGTGTGTGTGTGTGTGTGTGTGTGTAGGTGAACGGGGTGGATCTGAACGGGAAGACTCAGGAGGAGGTGGTGTCTCTTCTCCGCTCCACTCCAATGGAAGGCACTGTTAGTCTGCTGGTCGTCCGCCAGGAGGAAGCCTTCCTGCCTCGTGAAGTGGTAATACGCGCACACACACACCATATTTACTTTCTCACTTCTGCAGTTTACATTGTAAATTTAATCAGATGCAGAATCACGCTTCTGGACCATTCGTTTGTACATGCCTTCGCTTAACTCTCTCAGTCTCAGAAGTTGCGTTTGGAATAACGAGGGTGAAAAGCATGTTATGTTATGTCGAAATTACATGGTTTCACCCAGTCTGTCTCACCACTGACTGACTGACAGGTGAGGTATTTGAGTGCAGTCTAATTCACTCTGCCTTCCACAGAAAAGACTCCGAGACTCTGATAAGCATTAGAGGCAAATGAGTTTGGATGCAATGAAAATGCATATTCTACATACACTGATAATCTTCGTAGGGTGCATTGTAATGAAAAGAAGCTCAGAAAGCATTCGCGTGTGACATGTCGGAGCTCACTCTCGTTCTCCTGCTCACACAAAGCATTTCTGTTTCAACCATATAGGGGAAAAAACATAGATTTCCATTCTCTCCAGTTCTTGGACACTCTTGTTTTTTCTGTTTTTTTCGTCTTTTTTTCCCACTTTCTTGCCCTTCTTTTGTTTGTCATCTCCCTCTCCTTATCTTCATCTCTTGTAGCTTTCTTTTCCTTGCTATTCCAAAGTCCCTCTATCTCTCCTTCTTTTTGTCTCTTTGCTTATGGACCTTTTTTCAGTCTATGATTTCCAAAGCTTTCCGTGTTTTTTTTCTTTGAGAGAAACAAAAAGAAAGAGCGAGTTGGACGCTTCATTACTCTCATTGCCACATTAACATTCAGGGAGCTTTGGCTCTGCAACACCCTCAGTTCAGCTTTAAAGCATCTCAATAATCCATACCCTCATGTTCATAAAAATCAGATTAGTGAGACGTCATTCCACAGCTGAAGGTTATTGCAGACAAAGCAAAGCGAGTGAGAGTGGCAGTTTATTTCATCTGTTGTTTTGAAATTGGTAGAGAGACGGGCACTGAGTGGGTGGATGAGTGGATTTGGATGAGATGGCTGGATGATGTGGTGGCATGTGGGGGGGTGGGAGTCTTGTGTTTGTTGGCTTGAGGAATGGTGGAAACATTACTGCATCACTGCTTATGATCCAGAAAGTTCTAAATTAAGCTCAGTGCATTGTGGGAACTCCAGACAGGGGGAATATGGTTTGGAGCAGAGAGGTGGATGCCGTTGTTGGCTGTCGTCTGGTGAAACATATCAAGAGAACAGCAGTTGACCTGCTCTTTTGTGGAGCCGGCAGAGATAAGCAATACATGACACAGTAATTAGCGTCTTTCACACACAATGAGGTCATCATCTCTTAATGGTGAGCGAAGCATTTTGCGATGTATAGACACTAACAAGCACTATTTAATATGGACTACAGCCGGCAACCAATAAATAAGTAAGTAAGCAAACAAGTTCAAAATTAAATGACATAAAATGATTGTAATGGTGTGCAGGAATAAAAAAATAATAAATAAATAATAATAAAAAAGGTCAGTGTTAACTAATTATTTTAATTTTTGCCAATTATCTTCCATCAACAGCACATATATCAGCAAGCCCAGCTGAAAACCCTCTGGAATTGCTAACGTTTTTTTTTTTTTGCTTGTTTTTTGTTTTTTGTAATATTTTGCATTTTTGTTTTAATGGACACAGTGTAACATTGATATGGTTAGGGGTCTTGACCTACTTTCTGAATTTTACAGCTCATGGATCTTAATCCAGACATGCAGATTAGCTGAATATAAAATGCGGCCTCAAGAGACATTTTTTTCCCTGCAATAGTCAAACTTCTTGGAACTCAACACATGATAAGTCGATTCTGCTGTCACTTTCTAACTATATCAGTGATTAATTGGATGCTGTTGTCCAGCTCCAGAGGTTCTAACTGTGGCCTTATCTTTCTAGCCAACACAATAAAAATATATTTAGGCATTTCTAGTTTTGACTAATTTTGTTTCCACTCCCATAATGAAGTAAAAAATATTACTCAACACTATTTACCATTCTGTGTAATAAAAATGAACTAAAATCGCAGATATAACATTTTTAGTTCGCACATATCCTCAGACCTTCCCTGAACGCCTAATAGGGCTTAAGGGTTTCCTTTCACCTTCCTCAGAATGGCATTAACAGCATCACTCATGATATTTATTCACTTCTTGGCTTCTTCGCTGTGCATTTGATTAGCCTTCTCCTAAGCTCGAGGGAGTGTCAAGGCTTTGGGCAGATGCTCCTCAGCACAGGCAGTGACTTATTGAAAAGGGTGTCGGCTCTAACCTTTACTCACAGAGTGAGCAGGTCCACAGGGACACACTGAAAAATGAGCTCTGACGCCCGCACCCGGCCCTCGCAAACTAAAGGAGGGGGGAAAAAAAGACACAGAGAGAGAAGCTCCAGTGAACTCCAAAGAAGCTTGGATCAATGGAGCGCTGCCCTTGAAGAGGAGTTGAAGGGAGGATTGGTTTCAGTCAAGGGGAGTGAGACACCAGTGCAGTGAGGACACAGCCGGGTTGTGTTGGGGAATTTACACAAACACTCAAATCTTGGCTAAGTGAAGAGATGCTGATATGGTGTGATACTGTGTCCTGGTATTTATAGCACTCTGTTGCTGCAGTTTGCCTGTATGGCTCAAGAGAAGATAAGAGAAGAATGAAGAGTGATATTTGCATTGCATGACTGAAAATCTCCTGGAAAAACTCTTACATGCTAACCCAGTGTTTAACTTGTTCATTTCTTTTTCTTTTTTTTTTTTTTCCTGCAGCCAATTTTCCTCACAATTTAGTCTTAGTCAATTTCTACTTTCTTGTATTGCAGAATAGCTAACAATCTGTGGGAATGTGAGAGCTGAATTTTATTTTCTTCACATCACAGGGGAGTTGAACATGCTTGGAGAGGAGAGCTGTATACTCTATACATGAGTTACTCTAAGCCTGTGACTGACATGTTTCCCACACAGAAATTATGGCCAGTTATGCAATCTTGGGATCCCAGCATCATCAAAACGCAAACTCACAATCTCCCAATAGGGAAATCATCTTTGCCATTTTAAGCCGCTCCTTGATTTTGTTAGCTGAAGTTTAAAGGGCCTTAATTCACTTTATTTTCTTCCTCTACTTTTATGGCATGTGAACAGAGCTGATAGCTGCAGAGTTGCTGGAAAAGATGGAGATGAGTCAGAAAGAAGCCAGATAGGAGATCTTGGCTGGAAATTGATATAAAGGCAACAGATGAGACAGCTGGGATAAGAATCGGTGGCACCGAGGCGTCAGAAATCCCTGCCGATAAAGAAAAAAAAAGGAAAGGAAAAAAAAGCATCAATCCAAAATGCAAAACAAAACCAGGATAAGTGCATTGAGGGAAGGACTGCGGGAAAACAGACACATGGCACTTAATGAAATCTTCCCACATTTTAGCGTCATACATATATATATATATATATATATATATATATATATATATATATATATATATATATATATATATATATATATATATATATACTCCAAGGCCATGGCCATACGTCTTTGAATTATTCTTGTCCACAGAGGCAATTACCTAGCACATTAATATGGCCGCAGCATGATAGGCGGCAGAGCATTAAAACAACTCGCCACACAATTCCGTTGCGTAAACAAGAAAGCCACTGTGGGCCAACTGACCACTATTGGACATTTATCAGCACATTTTATCTTTCACTGTGCGCTGCCGTGAATGTGTGCCTGCCGCTAAACCGCAGTGACGAGCGCACATCTCATATTGTCTTTCACATGAATACACTCTCTGTCTTATCTGTTACTGCCTCCTCTGAGAAATAAATCAGTCAATGTCATGCCTCAGCAAGCACACTGCACAGAAGGATAAGAATGAAAAAAAGAAGCGAGAAAGTGAATCATTCCATGAGCATGGTTACTGAATGCTTATTGAAAGTGACAACACCCAGGTTTTCACCTGTTGAGTCGGAACTGGCAGCAACAAGCCGTCGCTACTAGAGAGAGGTTGCCTCAGCCATGTCCGCTGTGTTCAGATCTGGTAATGAGCAAAAGCTCCACACGTATCTGTGCTTTTCATATCCGTTTGAATCTCTGTCAAACCACAGATGTTTATTGCCCCTAATACCATGTTAAAAGAAAAACATTGAGAACAGGACCGGGAGGGACGCGTACAGAAGGAGGCCATGTGACATAGCCGCTAGCGCGTGTCATAAACTTTCTCAGTTTAAAAGTTGTCCAGTTGTGCAGGAAAACTGTGCTCAGAGCAGTGCATGTCTCTAATCTAAACCTGTTTTTTACATGTGAAACTGGCTGCTGCTAATTGCCTAAACTTTAATCAGCCACTCTTTCGATATCTCCTTCTTCTTTTCCTTTCGGCTGTTCCCTTCAGGGGTCGCCACAGCGAATCGTCTGCCTCCATCTAGCCCTATCCCCTGCATCCTCTTCTCTCAGACCGACTACCTTCATGTCCTCCTTCACTACATCCATAAACCTCCTCTTTGGTCTTCCTCTCGGCCTCCTGCCTGGCAGCTCTAACCTGAGCATCCTTTTACCGATATATTCACTCTCCCTCCTCTGAACATGTCCAAACCATCTCAACCTGGCCTCTCTAACTTTGTCTCCAAAACATCTCACATGTGCTGTCCCTCTGATGTACTCATTCCTGATCCTATCCATCCTCGTCACTCCCAAAGAGAACCTCAACATCTTCAGCTCTGCTACCTCTAACTCTTCCTCCTGTCTTTTCCTCAGTGCAACTGTCTCCAAACCATACAACATCGCTGGTCTCACTACTGTCCTGTACACCTTTCCTTTCATTCTTGCTGGTACTCTTTTATCACACAACAGACCTGACACTTTTCTCCACCCATTCCAACCTGCCTGCACACGCTTCTTCACCTCTTTTCCACACTCCCCGTTGCTCTGGACTGTTGACCCTAAGTACTTAAAATCCTGCACTTTCTTTACCTCTTCTCCCTGTAACCTCACTGTTCCACTTGGATCCCTCTCATTCACACACATGTATTCTGTCTTGCTGCGACTAACCTTCATTCCTCTTCTCTCCAGAGCAAACCTCCACCTCTCTAGAGTTTCCTCCACCTGCTCCCTGCTCTCACTACAGATCACAATGTCATCCGCAAACATCATAGTCCATAGAGATTCCTGTCTGACCTCATCTGTCAGCCTGTCCATCACCACCGCAAACAAGAAGGGGCTCAGAGCCGATCCTTGATGCAGTCCCACCTTCACCGTGAACTCCTCTGTCACACCTACCGCACACCTTACCACTGTCCTACTGCTCTCATACATATCCTGCACCACTCTAACATACTTCTCTGCCATTCCAGACCTCCTCATACAATACCACAGCTCCTCTCTTGGCACCCTGTCATACGCTTTCTCTAAATCTACAAAGACACAATGCAGCTCTTTCTGACCCTCTCTGTACTTCTCCATCAACATTCTCAAAGCAAATATTGCATCTGTAGTGCTCCTTCTTGGCATGAAACCATACTGCTGCTCACAAATGCTCACTTCTCCCCTTAGCCTTGCTTCCACTACTCTTTCCCACAGCTTCATTGTATGGCTCATCAGCTTAATACCTCTGTAGTTTCCACAACTCTGCACATCTCCCTTGTTCTTAAAGATCGGCACCAAAACACTTCTCCTCCATTCCTCAGGCATCCTCTCACTCTCTAAGACCTCGTTGAACAACCTAGTTAAAAACTCTACTGCCATCTCTCCTAGACACTTCCATACCTCCACTGGTATGTCATCAGGACCAACCGCCTTTCCTCTCTTCATCCTCTTCAAAGCTCTCCTAACTTCACCCTTGCTAATCCTTTCTACTTCCTGCTCAACAATATTTGCCTGTACTACTCTTCTCTCTCTGTCATTTTCCTCATTCATCAGTTCCTCAAAGTACTCCTTCCATCTTTCCCTCACCCTCCTGTCACCTGTCAACACATTTCCATCTCTATCTTTAATCACTCTAACCTGCTGCACATCCTTACCATCTCTATCCCTCTGCCTCACCAACCGATACAAATCCCTCTCACCTTCCTTACTATCTAACCTTGCATACATGTCCTCATAAGCTTTCTGTTTGGCCTTTGCCACCTCTATCTTAACCTCACGCTGCATCTCCCTATATTTCTGTCTACTTTCCTCCGTCCTCTCACTGTCCCACTTCTTCCTAGCTAACCTCTTCCTCTGGATACTCTCCTGAAGTTCCTCATTCCACCACCAAGTCTCCTTGTCTTCTTTCCTCCTTCCAGATGACACACCTAGCACCTTCCCACCTGTCTCCCTGATCACTTTGGCTGTAGTAGTCCAGTCATCTGGAAGCACCTCCTGACCACCTAAAGCCTGTCTCAACTCCTCCCTGAAAACCACACAGCACTCTTCCTTTTCCAACTTCCACCACTTTGTCTTCTGCTCTGCCTTTGCTCTCTTCATCTTCCTCACCACCAGAGTCATCTTACACACCACCATCCTATGCTGTCTAGCTATACTCTCTCCTGCCACTACTTTGCAATCGCTAATCTCCATCAGATTACAGTGTCTACATAAGATATAGTCCACCTGTGTGCTCCTGCCACCACTCTTATATGTCACCCTGTGTTCCTGCCTCTTCTGAAAGTACGTGTTCACCACAGCCATCTCCATACTTTTAGCAAAGTCTACCAACCTCTGTCCTTCTGGGTTCCTTACCTGAAGACCAAACCTGCCCATCACTTCCTCATCCCCACTATTCCCTTCACCAACATGTCCATTAAAGTCTGCCCCTATCACCACTCTCTCACCTCTGGGAACACTCTGCATCACTTCCTCAAGCTCGCTCCAGAATCTGTCTTTCTCCTCTTGCTCACAACCTACTTGTGGAGCGTAAGCACTAACAATATTCAACATCACACCTTCAATTTCCAGCTTCAGACTCATCAACCTATCTGACACTCTCTTTACCTCCAGAACATTCTTCACAAACTCCTCCTTCAGGATCACTCCTACTCCATTTCTCTTCCTGTCCACACCATGATAAAACAGTTTAAACCCTGCTCCAATGCTTCTAGCCTTGCTCCCTTTCCACCTGGTCTCCTGGACACACAGAATGTCGACTTTCCTCCTCTGCATCATATCTACCAGCTCTCTGCCTTTATCTGTCATCGTACCAACATTAAAAAAAAAACATTATTTATCCGGGCTTGGGACCGGCAGAAAAAGTCCTGTGGCTAGATTTATTTTGATTGTGAACAGGTGTTCACACCTGTGTGTGATATCTCCACACTTTTTAAAAGTTAGAACAAATGCAAATATAACAACTATCCAGCGTTCAAACCACAAGAGACAGCATTGCCGTTTTCCATAAAGCATACATAGATGATGTACATTGTAAGCTTAATGGAAAAGAAAATAGATTAGCAGACTTTTTTTTTTTTGCAGATTTTGCACATACTAAGAGGTAAGTGTAAATTTTGGGTTATAACTTAAAGCTTTATTGAAACTGTGTTGCTGTGTGCAGCTATTTCCAGAAGAGTGTCGTTCTCTTTTGAGCCTGGTTCTTCTCAACGTTTCTTCCTCATGTCATCTCAGGGAGTTTTTCCTCGCTACTGTCACCTCTATGGATCTAAATATAAACCTACATACATATTTCCGTAAAGCTGCTTTGGGATAACGTCTGTTGTTCAAAGTGCTATACAAATAAAACTGAATTGAAAATCTAATGTAGAGGCATCTTATGTTTGCACTAGGCTATTTTTAATCTTATGTTTATTTAGTGCAACAGGCTACTGGATGCATTGCACAGTTTTAAGATAAGGTTTCCTTTCCTCCCAACACACCTGATGCAATTCACGGACAGCATGATAATAGGCTTATAAGTTGGGTCAGGTATGTAGGAGAACATAAAATATGTGAGAACCCCTGATTCACCATCCAGAAAAAAAAAAGCTAGATGTTATACTGATATCCTGATTCATATATGTTATAAAATCAGCCTGTCTACTATTTAACAGCATTAAAAAAAAAAAAAAAATCTTTATTCAGAAACCCCCAGCTGCACGGGATGTTTTCTCTTTCACCAGGCTTTTGCACATCTGCATCATTGTTGCTTGTTAATCCCAACTATTTGTGCAACTCGATGAAATCGGCTGCAGAGCTGATGCAAAGCAGCTTGTCCGAGCATCGGATGACGGAGCGAATAGCGCATCATCTCAGTTCAGCACAGAGTAGTAATTAAACACTGCATTAAAGTCCTTTTTATGATCAGATCGCAGTTGTCACAGATCCATTAGACGCCGGGGCTGCCAAGCAAAGAGAATCTTAATTGCGCAATTAATTTGAGCGTGCAATTCTACTGACAGTTGGATTTATGCTTTCCAGCGAGGCCAGCTTCAGACAAATGCCTGACAGTTTGTATTTTAATAAGGGCTGTTGCGTGTCCCAGGCTTGCTTATTGAGCATGAGCACTAAGCCGTGCTGCTGGACCTTGGTAACGTTTTTGAATCCCAGCTGTGACATGTAGTTTATCGTCAAGGGAGACTTAAGAGTGCTTGTCTCTTGTCCTGTCTCATATTAGTGAAGCATCTGTTGTTTCCATCAGGAGGGGAAGTGTGGTGTTCTTCCTTGGTTGCTCCTGAAGTACAGGACAGTTCAGCAAGAGCTTCGGAAAGAAAGGAAGGTCAAACAACATGACTGTTGTGAAATCATCGCCCGTCCTTTTCATTGTGTCGACTCAATAGCGTTTGAATAACCTTGCTGAAGAAAAATTCCTTCCATACGGTTATACAAATTTGGGAAATCTCGCACAGCTATGTGAACTTTGAGACAATCCTCCTTTTGTGCAATATCCAGGTCATTTCATTAGACCTTTACACTGCATGCATTCCCAAATGGTAACAATTATTCACAGCAGATGATATCTTGCTTTCCTAAATAACTTTATACACAAGAAACATGTACACAGGCAACCACAGTGTTTCTCAAGAGCCAAAAAAGAAAGGTCATGCCTTAACATTTATGGCCCTAGTCATTTCCTGTGTGCTGAATGCCTCCACTGAATGTGCGGGCCAAAAGAAGTAAAAGTGAGAAGAACAATTTATTAAACTGTGAGCAGAGCATGAGGCTCACTCTTAAACCAGCTTTTATTGGAAGTATTGATGGAAGCACACTGAGGATAACTTTTAGTGGGTGCTAAGCTTAGGGAATTATTTATTAATATTGACAGACCTGTAGAGTATTGGCTGTGGTGTTGAAGTCTGTGGGCACACACGGCACCATTTTTCACAGCCCACTCACGTGGGTTAATAATGGACCCGTTTTATGTTATCCTATTTCGATAGTGACACGCCGAGGGAGGTGGTTTTTGGATGAAGTTTGAGGCGATAGGCTTTTTGTTCCTTTACTGGAAAGGTCTTTACGCTTCAGCCACTTTCATTCACTTCTGTCTCAGCTCTAGCAATCTGGCTATGTCCCATTCTACCATGTCCTTTAGCTCACCTTAACATAATATGCACGGGAAGAGCCAGTGAGCTGTCCACAGTGTGATTTGAGACAAAAGTTAAGAAGAAACCTTAAGTGGTGTCGTCCGTGCTTGTGATGAGCCAGGTCAGAGTCTGCAGTCACAGAGAGTTGTGTCTGCCCCCAGCTTTAATATAATTAGCTGTCTCAGAGAGTTATGCTTTTGAGTCTGCTGTTTTACAGTCAGGATGAGGTCATATTCAGCAAGTTTTGCTTACAGGGTGCAAAAAAGTCCTCTTCAGTAGATTCAGCCAACTTCCTTACCTTCAGGTGTCACTTCAGGCTGAGGGCAAACTGGGCTTTAGACTGCGAGGAGAAAACGGAGTGGAAATACCAGTGAACAGGAACAGGGGGATGTGTCTTTTTGACAGTGTATGAATTAGCATGGTGGAGAAGCTGAGCTTTCTCACTCCACCTGAAAGATGATATGGGAACTGGAAGGCACCAAATTGAAACCTCTGACAGTCAGTTTTCTTCATTGGAAATCCTGCAAGTCATAAATTATAATAAGGGGGGTTCTTGCCTCCCTAACAGGGTACTACTTGGTACTTTTTCCGATAGGGAAACATTCAGTTGTATTGTTCTGCATACAACCTTTAAGGGTTTCCTCAGATGGACAACCAAAACATATTTAAGGGATCTAGGAAGAGAGGGCAGTTAAAATTACATTTTTTATGATTGCATTTGAAATCCAGTGGTGTGTTATGAAAGGGCAGCAGTGGCCACTAACTTGCATCAATGTGTTTGTGAAAGTGAAACACATTCCCATCGCGGCTTAGTTTCAGATTAAACATTTTCTTCCAGTTTATCCATAGCCAAATTCTACTCAATAGCTAGTTCTCCCCATCCCATGGTATCTACCAGCCTGAGAGGGCAAAGTTTAAAGCGTGATTCCTCCCAGCTATAAAGCTCCTACAGAAGGCACACCTTTGTGCAGTGTCTTATGCAATGTTTCAAGGCAGCTGTACACGCTCAGAGGAGAGTGCTAACTTACACTATTTTCTTCATACACTTTTCTGAACAAAAAGAACATTTGTTTAAGGTCTCTCTGGATAGATTAAAAAAAAAAAAATATATATATATATATATATATATATATATATATATATATATATATATATATATATATATATATATATATATTAAACAAGTTCTACATAGAACATTTAAGGGTTCCTGCTGAGGGTCAGTCCAAGAACACACAAGGGTTCTATATTTAAATTAAAATATAAAAAAAGGTTTTTTTGTGGTATTTTTGGTATTCAAAATCCCCATCTCTGCATAATTATGGTGAAACTAGAGCTGGACAATATGATGGTATAATGTTAATATCATGAAATTATGTCACAAAATGCTTTCTTGAGATAATGTAGATATTGGGACATCTTTGTGTATATATTTTTCAAATATATTTAATTAAAAAAAAATACTGTCTGGAAGCAGCTTATTTGATGATAAAATTTTGAGCTTGATCTTTAAAATGGTAAAATGTTACTTTCCCCCTCTCTTTTGGTGGTAAACATTTTTATTTCTCTAAATAAAATGATTTTTTTTAAAACAGAAAATAAAAGAAACTTTGTTTTGCAGACATTAAATAAATTCACAGAGTTTCTTAAAAAAAAATTAAAAAAACCTACACTATTAATATTAATTAATATTAAAATACTGTTGATCCATATTGTGTGTTGTAGAAATGTTTTATAGAATCGTGATATAATATTTTGCCATATCACTGACCCCTAAGTGAAACAGTAGGCCTTTGCTTCTTTTGAGAGAATTTAGTGTTAATACTCTTTTCTGTACAGTATGTGTTGATAGAGTTTTACTTTTTGCTGAAGTTGGAAGTGGTCTGAACGCTCAGTTAAGGTTAAACTAAACCTAAAGTGTCCTCGCACAGGCATCTTCCAGGCTCATCCACTCATCCAGAGTAGAGTAAAAGCATGTTGCGTCATGTTTACCAGCAATCACTCACACTTTCTTCCTCCTGTCTGATTGTTCCAGTGGTCAGTGTGACATTTTCAGCTCGGAGCGCCAATCAAACCCCTCTTTCCTCTTCAATATCTCTCATTGTCTGGTGTCCCTGCTGTGAAAATTACACTCATGCCCATCTATTCCCCATGCTTGAGATGTTTAACTTCAATTGCCTGTCTTTTTTTTTTCTTTTCTGTGCAATCTCTCTGCAATCCTCTTTCTCTGTCTATCCTTCTATCTCATTTAGACTTTCTCTGTTCCACCGTTTTGTAGATGAGCACCTGTATTGTTGATGATGGTTATTAGAGTTAGAAATGTGCCAAAAGTCGTGCCATGGTTCAAAGCGGATAAGCCAGGCATTTTCAGTAATTAAGCCTACTGTTGCTAAGTGCACCGGAAGACAATGGCGGTTTGTTGACGAAAAACCAGTACACCAGTTTGGAGCCGCCACCAGTTTTCCTTTAGTACCTTTTTCCAGCAGCTGTGACAGTAATTAGCTACACTGCTGGCATGGCATTGTTGTTGAACACTGATAAACAAGCTGGTTTGGGCCATTTAGAGGGACATACATGGC
Source organism: Cranoglanis bouderius (assembly GCA_023630585.1). Classification (NCBI taxonomy): domain Eukaryota; kingdom Metazoa; phylum Chordata; class Actinopteri; order Siluriformes; family Cranoglanididae; genus Cranoglanis; species Cranoglanis bouderius. The sequence goes on from CM042564.1 coordinate 8,769,183, forward strand.
CTGTTCTAGGAAAGCTCGTCCCGGACTGAGCATAGTTGAACCAGGCAGGATGTACACAGGGCTGAATATTATTATTTCTAAGATCATTTCAATTCACTTTTATTTGTATAGTATATACGTTTAACAGTAGTTCGAGAAATCCAGATATAGATTTAGATCCCTAATGAATGAGCCAGAGGTGACCGTGGCAAGGAAAAACTCCCTGAGAGGACACGAGGAAGGCAACATATGAGCGTATTGTGAAGCAAGTCCTGGGATGGACACAGTCTTTATGGTTACAGCAGCAGTTATTCAGCAGATACAGATCTATAGAATTCATTTGGGATTTGATGCCTTGAAGTTTACAACAAGCATTATTTTTCACATCCTCTGCAACCTGGCAGTCTTTACCAGTCTCGGCGTTTAGCTAGGATTAATTTGCATTACTGCACACATTGTACAGCTTCTTTAACATCCAAAATAGCAATTTCCATAACAGGTTTCAACCTGCACCCAGCTGTTTGCTTCCTATTAAAACGAAGCCTTGATACTGTGCATGGTAACGTGCAAAGTATAAAAATGTGATGCCATTAAAAATAGAAATACCTGATGGTAATCATGACCTAGTCGTGCTCATTCAGGAATAATGTGAGAATTACTTTGACTATAAGGACTTCTCTGATTAGTCAATGTTAACAGGTCTGTGACCTTTAAGCTCCCCCCCCCCCCCCACCTACTTTCTCTCATCTTCTCTCTCTAGCCTAATTGTACCTGAAAGCTGGAAATCCGCATTAGTCTGAGGTGTTTCATATGCACTTTTTTTTTATCAGAGCTCCTCTGGAAAGAAACTGGGGGGAAAAAATTCATGATGTTAAACTACTCATCATGCACAAAACCCTCTTTGCAATTATATACTTGACTGATTTCTTTTATGCACTTAAATTTATTTCCAGTGACCTTTATGTCTTTACCCCATTCAGACGAGAGAGAGCAGATGAAACACTGCTAATTGGTTTAGCCGTGGATGTGTAGGAAAAGTCTGAGAGGTTGTGTGAAAGAGAAACAATGTGCTTTTCCATTTCAACTTTTTTTTCCTTCTGTCTTCCTCTGTCTGTCTGCTTGTGCATCTCTGAGTGTTTTTATGGTACACTATCTCTAAGAGATTTCATTTTTTTTAAAATTGTTTCAACACACACAGCCTAATCCAACTTGGTCCATGAAAACAAAGGCATGTAATGAATGCACCCAATCCTGTCTGATTTATAAATGAATTCATTACTCCACTGCACAATAGTGTGCGACAGGTGGATTCTTTATGTGTGTAAGTGGCATGTGCACTTTGTGTGACTGGCAGCGAGTCCAAAAGCCTGAGACCACATTGAAAATTTTTATTTTTCATTTAAAATCGGAAAGAAACAGAGAAGGTTTCAGAATTTTCAAAGATTTAAAACAAAGAAAGTAAATGATTCTGCACTATTTCTAGGTCCCTATTTAAACGTAAGCAAATGTGTGGCATTGACCATGTTAACTGCTTTGTACAAAAGGTCAGATTTTCCTCACGTCTAATCTCTTCTATTGAAGCGTGTTCTGACGACACTTTGACGGATTTGATCTAAAAATGGATCATAAGGTTTCGCACAAACATGTAGAGTCCATGCCAGCTCGAGTGCACGCTGCCATTAAAGCCAAAAGGGGACGCACCAGATACTGAGAAACTTTGAAATTCATGTATTTATTTCAAATATTCTACTTTTCACTCAAGTTTTTGTCAGATTTAAATTGTAATGAAAATCGTTCAATTAAATTAGAATATGATGCAAAATACAAGCATTTTCACTAATGCTCTCAGACTTTTGGATCCCACTGTATATGAAAGTGTATAGCTTTGTATTTCTCTTTTAAAAAGCTGTGCAGTGCAGGATTTTATAAAGAACTGGTACAGAAAGTCAAAAATGGAGCCAAGGGATTGTTTCCATTTACATTCACTCCCTTGACACCCAGACTTATTCCGACACTGACAAACCTTATAGCTGCCTGTGTATACTCTTGTCTTATCATAGACAAAATCACACTTAAGGAGATGAAACATAAGACATGAGTTAGATTTAAGTTTATTTTCTTTGGAGATATATATATATATATATATATATATATATATATATATATATATAGAGAGAGAGAGAGAGAGAGAGAGAGAGAGAGAGAGAGAGAGTTAAGTGTTCATTAATAATTAAGACATATTCTCCTGTTTCCACTCTAGGGATTGTGTCTAACCTGTGGAATGTTTGCGGGAGTTAAGATAATTTTCAGTTGCCATGGAGGTGCTGGCAATGACAGCACTACGGTCTGAACTTCTGGTCCTCTCTTTAGAAACTCCAGATTTAGCCTTCCTAACTCAGAAGCATTATTCAGCTCTGAAGCTTGGACCAGCATCAGACCCTGAATCTGACTTGCTGATCTGCTGGTGTATGTGTGGTGGTCTGGGAAAACCCTACACACAGTCAAACGTGACGTTTTCTATTTAAAAATTCTAAAACATAGGGGCTTTCCTGAACTAAAATTTGTCACTCTTAAATGTATTATTTTTGGGCTGCCCCCAAAATTTAAAAAAAAGAAAAAGAAAAGAGAAAAAAAAAAAGAGAGAACAGCATTTAACAATTTCTTTCCAGTTTCACTGAAAAACATGCATTATGTAACATACAGTTGAAAATAGGAAAAAATTCAAATGTAGTTGTGCCACGTGCAAAAGTTTGGACACCTTTATTCATAGTCTCCAGAGGAATAGCATTAATTTTGTGTAAAAAATAAGGACAGATAACATTTATGTAAGGAATAACACACAACAAGGCATGATGTTCTAGAGAACAAAAATCCATATCAAGATGTTATAATGCATTACCAACCTGAAATGCATTATTTTCCAAAAGCAGCAAAGGCTGAAGTGTTCTTATTCCACAGATATTTTCAAACTTTTAATTTATTCATAAACATCTTGTAATGCGTCATGACAGTTTATAATTAGTTCTTTGTTAAATAACATCAATTTTAAATTAAGTTTTATTAGCATTAGATTAATTGGAGCACATGCCATATGTACTGTATGAGCCGTTACTATAGGAACGATAGCATTTTAGACCGTGTGCATCGATATAAACCCATTTACGTTACAGACAAAGTCAGAGTGTAGAGTAGAAAATTAATTCATGCCTTCTGATTTGTGAATTCAGCTGTGCTGTGGTATAAAGGTTATATAAGGTTGTTATAAAGGAGCTTCATTATAAACTAATATGACGGTGTATACCAATTTTAAAACCGGTTTATGTTAAATAAAATAAAATGTCACAATGCACGATGACTATATATTATATTGTGTCCTCGTGCATTGTGACATTTTATTTTCGTCATACCGCCACACCATTTACTTCTCGTGTCACCCCTAGATACATTACACTGCCCTCTTCCCCAAAATCCTGCATGATGCCTTAATGTCATCACCCTTAAAAAACTAGTGTTAGTCATGACACTTTAAATATCATCCATTCCTAAAACCACATATGACACCTGACACCCCAGAGCAGCACTGCTCCTGAATCCTCTCTCCAGAGTCATTGACAAAAAGCAGGCATGGCAGACAAAGAGCAAAATCAATGCCTTGCCAGAGAAAGACAGACGACATTCAGGTCTGTGAACATGTAGTCGCTTTTGACATCTGAATGCTATAGGGGAAAAAAAAAACAAAACGTCAGGGTGTGCGCATGAGTGAGTGAGAACGGTATGCTAATGAGGGGAGGATGGCAGGCTCTCTGCCTCCACCTGTCTCCTCCTCTGCTACCTGAGTCCAGCTATTGTCTGAGGAGAACCGTCTGGGTTGCCATGGCAACTGTAGTGGAACGAGATATGGCAAAGGATGGGTTAAAATGAACTCTGGGGCTCTGCTGCATTCTAATAACTCAAATGCCTCTCAAGCTTCCTTGCACGCTGCAGCTGCATTGGCCAGACAATTGGCATTCTCCAGCATGCTGTGTGTTTTTGTGTGCATGTGTATTGCCTCAGTATTTGTGTCTATAAGAAGGCATGAGATGAATTGGTGGTCCTGCATTGTATTTGACCAGGATTACAGCTGAGCTATCAATATATCTGAGAGCAATGGCAGAAAAAGGCTAATGCTCAATCAAAAGTTACAGCTCCACCATTGCTGACGGTAGTTTACGGTGGACACTGCAAAATGCTGTTGAGACCCAATTATGTGAAGGCCCTGGAAACTTAACATTTGCTTTACATCAACTTGATGGGTAATTATTTTGCATGGAGATAATTGTGTAATTTGTTACCCTCACAGAACATCCTTTTAAGCTGTTACAGTATGTGTAGTGGCCTGGGAACACCCTTCTGATTTTCACATTTTCTACCATATATAGTTATGAGACTGAAATTGGTGTATTTTCTGCATATATGACAAGTAATGTTAAAGTCTGGTTACCCCCCAAAAAAGATGCCCACCTCCATTTACATTTATAACCTACTCTACTCAAGGAAAAACAATATTACTGCCTCTGTTTGGATGACGTGATGGCGCAGGAGCATCCCAGATATTTTGACAGCCGATATTCATTCATATAATGGACCGATTAGGCGTATGTCCATTTCACTATGGCACGTATGTAGCTTACCAACAACTGGATCAAATCGTGAGAAAAGCACATTTAGCTAGCAAGGTTTTAGACATCCAAGCAAACTGATTCATTAAACTGGCTCCTTACCCAACATGATCTTTACAGGCAGCTAGCCAAGACAAGGTTTGAAAGCAGCCTAAAAAATATTGCCATGTTGTTTTGGTTAAATATATGTATACACTTTGACATAAAGTAGAAATGTCAAAATAGATTATTGGTAGAGAAACTTGGTTAAAACCAGATTTTTCATCATTTTTAACTGTTTCCAGAATTCAGCCACAGCAACATTCCCCAGACCACTACATGCATCATAAATGCAATATAGCTAACTACATATGTGGACACCTTACCATTACACTCATATGTGGTTCTTCCCCAAACCGTTGCCACAAAGTTGGAAGCACACAATTGTATAGAACGTCTTTGTATACTGCAGTATTACAATTTCCCTTCACTGGGACTAAGAGGTCCAAACCTGCTCCAGCATGACCGTGCCCCTGTGTACAGAGTGAGCTCCATGAAGACATGGTTTGTCAAGGTTGGAGTGGAAGAACTTGAGTGTCCTTCACAGAGCCCTGACCTCAACCCCTCTGAACACCTTTGGGATGAACTGGAACACCGACTGCACCCCAGACTCTCCTCACCCAACATCAGTGCCTGATCTCACTAATGCTCTTGTAACTGAATTAACACAAATCCCCACAGCCACGCTCAAAAATCTAGTGGAAAGCCTTCCCAGAACAGTAGAGGTTATTATAACAGCAAGGGGGGGGGGATGTTCAGCAAACACATATGGATGTAATGGTAAGATGTCCACAAACCTTTTGCCATATAGTGTATATTTCCATATATTTATGCTTGCCTTTGTGACTGAAAATCCAACCAAGCAGAAATTATTCTTCAGTTTCAGTCAATTTCAGACTAGGATTATGCTCCTGAATGACATGTGCAACCCAACACATTACTTCTTTAGCTCTTTTAGTCTTCACTTATTGAAGACACTTGCAGTATAACTGCTGGTCTGAGGACTTCCAGAATATTCTGTTGGAAATCATTATCCCCCTTTTTTAAGTGTTGGCCAAACCTGGTGTGTGAAGATTCATTTGTACTTGGATGAACACAATATAAGCACAGCATCACCTGGGACTCAAGTCTCAGAAGAAAAGCACTCTCTATCAATTAGAGATAATAATTGTCACCTAATCATAAATACATTTTGCTGACCTAAAAGGTCATGTTTACGGGTGGATTAGAAATATTTTTTGGAAATAATCTTTGTACCAAAGTTTTTGACATTACTGAAGTTTACCCTTTTATTATGGTTAAGAAGCAGATGGTTTTAGTGGTTAGTGATGGGTAGTTCTTAGGTTGTTTTTACACTTGCTTTTTTTGGGACGCGGGATCAGTCCAGAGAAACAAACCTGGTTCTCTTGAAAATGTTGGACTGGGGTTCACTTCGACTGAACTTTGACACCACCTGTATGAGGTGTGAAAACTATCCTTGCTTAGCGCTGTACTGTATACCGAGTAACGTTATTAGTTTGACTTTGTCACATTACTTCCTGTTTCAAGTTTCATAACGATGAGGATTAAGCGTTCTTATGATCAGCGGAGGAGACAATGTGTTCTTGAGGTTTAAAGCCAGATGCTCGTTGTACTTTAATTAGCTCACTTTTGTGGTGCATGTGCTTGCACTGAGAGCGTCATAGAAAGTGTGTGACTCGTACCAGCCTGCATGGCTAAAAGTCTTTCATATATGTTGGTTGGTACCAAAAGAAAAATAATGAAAAACAGCAAATGAATGAACTTTGTGCCTACTATTTGCAAACCTGCATGCACAAATGTGACATATGGACTTGCACAATCGAGTCACAGTTTTCAATGTGAAAGCAAACCTGTGATTGAGCCCCTTTCCTAAACAAACCCGGAATTGGTCCTGGGTGCGGGCTCATGTATTCAGGCCATGTGTGAAAACACCCTCAGTAGTCACTGATTAGATTATAGACTCTAGCTTACGCTTCTAACCATTGATGTGTATTTTAAATGAGGGAAATGTTAAGAAAATACCAAAATAGAAAAGTCTAGCTAACATAAGTGGACGTTAATGATAAACTTGAACACTATAATTTCATAATAGGAGTTCACAAGTGAAAATAGGACCAATCGAAGAGCAGGTAAAAGCAGCATGAAAACACTGGTGCCTACACACCTCAACGAGTCGTGACTGTGGTTACATTATGACACTTGGTTTACTCCTACTGATTTTTGCAACTCGTTTGACCTTTTCCTTCCAAGCAAGCAGCATTCAAAAATGGAACGTTAGACTAATGGCAGTTTTCGTTTCACGTAAACAGCATTACTAGATACATGACCTTATGCGAATATCCTACTCCAATCTGAAAGTTTTATTAGAAATGCTGCAGTAGTTAAAAATAGACATGTGGAGGAAGTTCTAGATTTCTCATTTCTGTGGTTGAGTGTGTGACATTAGTGACGACAGCACTACAATGGAAACAGACTTGGAACTGTAGCCTGCAGCTAGAGGCTAAAGTTCCTTTGCTTGAGTTCCTCATTGGAAATCGCATCCATTGTGAGCAGCCTTGTGTGCAGTATGATCCATTTATCATAAGCTAACAGCAGCCTGAATGGTTTGCACTGCATATGAAATATGGACTATTGTACCTTCAGGAACATTCTTCTTTTCTGTCGTGCTTAATGTGCTCTCAGGAGTTATAAAAGTGCACTTTGGTTTAATATGTTTCTCAAGTGGGATATTATGTTTAAGACATTTCTCTTTCCCCCTTTCTGTCTCTCCCCCATCGTAGAAAGCAGAGGATGATGACTTGGTGCTTACTCCCGATGGAACGCGGGAGTTCTTGACCTTTGAGATTCCTCTAAATGATTCAGGTTCAGCTGGGTTAGGGGTCAGCGTAAAGGGCAACCGCTCCAAAGAGAACCATGCTGACCTGGGCATCTTCGTTAAGTCCATCATCAATGGAGGAGCCGCCTGCAAGGCAAGTATCATCTCCCTGAATTGGTGCAGACACTTTCTTTTGTGTCTTTACTGGAAATAAATCCAATAGATTAATCGCGTTACTACTCTCTGTTGCCAGGATGGCCGCTTGAGGGTGAACGACCAGTTGATAGCCGTGAATGGAGAATCGCTGCTGGGAAAGACCAACCAGGAGGCAATGGAGACTCTACGCAAGTCCATGTCTATTGAGAGCAACAAAAGAGGCTTGATCCAACTCATCGTGGCCAGGATGGTAAATGGGAGGAATGAGGTGAGTGTGTGAGATGTATGTGAGTGTGATATAACATGAAACAAGATCTGTGTTTCCCCAATGTTATCGTCCATCACTGAACCAAACATGACAGGCAGCAGTGATCAGCAGTGGCGTCTGAAGCTCGGACGGTTCATGTCTACACACGTTAGTGTTTAGGTAGATTGCCATTGGTTTTGGGACAGAGCTCTGTTTATGATGCTTCACCACGTCTGACTGACAGACAGAGTCCCGCGCTATGCACAGAGTGTGACTGCAGGAAAAGTGAATTAGACTGAGGAGTTCTTATCAGGTCAGAGCAGGGCTGAGCGAGAGAGAGTGAGAGGGGCGAGGTGGAGGATCGAAAGCAATTCTGCTTCTGAAAATGCTCACACTGATCTGCGCCGATAAGGCATGGCTCTATGAAATATCAAATATCAGCTGTTATTTTCCTTTTTTTCTCTCTATCTCTCTCTCTTCCTTTTTTCTTCTTTTCCTCACTCTTTCCTCTTTTTGCTGTTTTTTTTTTTTAAAGTCTTTTAGACTGGGGTAGGATGCCTAATCTGTCTTCAGAAAAGTTCCAAGTAAATAGGAGTTACTGTTCCCACTATGATGTTGATGGTTTTCCTATAACAGCATGTTCCTAAGTGTGGCCCCACTGTCAGAGCTGACCAATCAGATTTGAGAATTCAGGAGCATGGTGGTATAGTGTATATATTCTGTAAGTGTGAATGAATGTGTTATATTTTGTGAATCTCAGATGTTTTGTACTTTAGTAAATGTATTGCAGGTTTTGAGAAACACATGTAGTCTGGAACTGCGTGTGTCCGTGTTGCGTGCTGACACCACTGGTGACACATACACACACTAAAGCATTCACACATTCTTCATGCACGTACACAAGCACACACACACACACTTACATGCATGTTGCTTGCTGTAATTCAGGTCTGTTTACTGGCGGGTTGGATTTGATTGGTACCTCTTGCTGCCAGCACTTTGAGGACTGGACCTCATGCTGTTTGTCTGTTTCATCATATACACACACACACACACACACACACACACACACACACACACACACACACACACACACACACACACACATGCACACACACACACACACATGCACACACACACATGCACATACACCTCCCTTTTTTTTTTTTTTTTTTTTTCTTAAAGAGCAAGGTCACCCATCCCCTCCAGAGCTACCAAGATACAAGGTCGCTTCTTATCTGTCCATCAAACGGTTGTTGGGTTGTGTGGTACTTTGGCCCAGACCCCTGCTGATTACAAGAGAGGAACACAGTGAGGCTGTAATGAAAGACAGAGAGAGGGTGAAAGAGAGAGAGAGTGTGGAAAAGTGAGAAAGGTGGATACTGAAAGAAAGCGGAAAGCAGTAAGGGAAAGATTGTCATAGTGGATTGCCTCGAGTGAAACATGGATATAGAGAAATAGAAAGAGAGAGCTATTGCAAAGGAACAGTGAAATGTCTGTAGGGGATTTTTTGCTTTTGTGAGATGAGAACTATTGCCACAATTACTGAATTTTAGGAGGCCTCTATCCATCAATGTTGTCGAATTTGTAATATTCAAATGCATTGCAATATTAATGAGCCTATCATTTTTATATATTGAGACAGAAGATTACACCTGAGCTCCAGATAAAAATCTAGCTTAAATAGCTCTGGCACCAGGGCGTATGAGGTCCCTAAAATATTACAGAAGGTCCCCAATCCTCCAGCACTGTTTTTGTGTGTTTTGCTTAAAAAATGTAGATGGCAGCACTTCATACTGAGTTTTTGGTGCTGGGCAGTCTGTGCTTTCACAGCTTAAACCAAGTCCAACTGATTCAGTCCTAAGACCTTCATCCCCACCTCCACATCATATCCCCATCTCCACATTATACTTGTGATTGACAGTGTTACTGTGGACGCTTGTCATGATCATGGGCATTAGACAGTCACTTTGAGTTGATAGACTTGTATAAATGGACTGAGCCTGCTATTAGCTTTTTGCTAATGTGCTCTTGTAATAAGGGACGGATTTGATTTACATCACCCAGGGATGGAGAGGTCTAACAGCTTAAAAGCATGAATAATAGAACTGCTACTACTACTGCTGCTGCTACTACTAATACAACTGCTACTACTTTACAACTGCTGCTACTAATACTGCTTTAATACTCCTGCTACTAATACAACTACTGCTGATACTACTACTAATAATACTATTGCTGCTACTATTAATACTACAACTGCTGCTGCTACTGTTACTACTACTGCTGCTGCTGCTACAATTACTACTACTACTGCTGCTGCTGCTACTGTTACTGCTACTAATACTACTACTACTACTACTGCTGCTACAATAACTACTACTACTAATACTTCTACCATTGCTACTACTACTAATATTATAACTGCTACTACTATTCCTACTACTGCTATAACTGCTACTGCTGCTACTATCCCTACTACTACTGCTGCTACAATTACTAATACTACTGCTACTACTACTGTAACTGCTACTACTACTGCTGCTGTTTTGCACCAGTTTATTTTTTCCATCATAGCACTGTAGCTACACACACTGGTCCACACAGATAATAATGTAATGTATGATTGGTCCTCACAGTTTCTTATGTTGCATGATAATTAAATAAACCTTCTTTTGCAGCATATGTTTCTATTAATATTACTGTCATTTGAGCTCATGCAATTAATTTCAGTTCAATTAATTTCCTATTTGAACTTTAATATTCGCTCATTATTTTTTGCTACCTCATTGCTGCTGAGTGTTCAGCCTTCAATCAGTCATGTGGAGACTAGTACATGTGAGCAGGTCACAACCGCATCAGTGTTCATGTTTCTCCATGTTCGTTTTTAATGGAATGGGGTTTTAAATGCGTGTCTTTGCATGTGTAAAGTCCTCACAGTTCATCTGGTCTACAGTTAAATGAAGCCTCAAGGAACAATTTATCATTTTTATGTGTATGTTATTTAATTGTCTTGAATGAATAGAGCTACGCCACATGCACTAACATGCCAGTGCTGTGCCGAGAATTGTCCACCATCCGGAAAATAATTTCTGCTCTTCACTGGTCCGATAGTAATCCCTTTCTGCTGATGGATGTGGTGGAGGGGGCTGATTAATAGTATGCTAGATATAGGTGGGTTAGCATCAGTCCCTACAAATTGCACCTCTAACTAGGTGTATTTGGTTAATATGTGCAGATGTTTAAATCTACAGTACATGTGTGGTGAAGAAAGAAATACCTTGGTTCATCTCTGTGGAGAGTTTAAGCACTTGTGGAAAGTTTTCTGATAAGGAACACTGTGTGGGTGTTTTGTTAGCACGGCTGAAAATAACAGCAGCATTGTACAGGTAACTTCCACGTGGTATCTATAGAAACCACACACACAGTTGTTTTTGTAACATTTCAGGACATATGGTTATACATGTATATTGTATTTATATAAATACTTTTTTTTTTTTTTTTTTTTTTTTTCCAGCACCTAGACTGTTCTACACCTAATCCTCAAACTAACCCCAACTCTAACCTCAGTAGCTGCAAAGAAACTGTTTTACCTGTTCAGGAAATAAATAAATAAATAAATAAATAAACACTTTGTGGTCAGGACTACCATGCTACAATAAAATAAACAGGTGTAACCTATAATGGCAGGACATTTTGGTCCTGACATTTTAGGCACACACATTGGACTGGAGTCACTAGCTGTGTCTGAATATCCCTACTAATCCACTACACGGTAGGTGAAAAGCAGTACGCCAAAGGAGAGTAGTATGTCCGAATTCTCAGTATTTATAAAACAATAGGCGAGAAATACCTGGATGACCCACTGCTTCTGCCGAGATTCTGTACTATGGAACCACTGGACACTGTGGATACTGTGCTATCCCATAAGGCAACGGGACTGGCGTGGAAGAGCTATCAGGATCAAAAATGGCACGTCGGGGCTTTTTTTTTTTTTTTAAGTTGTAGGTCACATGACGGTGCCAACATTTCAGATGTAGTATATATCCGGATTGTATTCATGCTTACCACTTGTACTGACTATCAGTACGTATCAACGGCCGAGCAGTAGATACTGAATCGAAGGCAGTAGGTACTGTAACAGTACGTGATTTCCTACGCAGGGACTGTTCAGTTTTCAGCATTATTATAATTAATATTAGGTTCCCGTAGTTATTAGCTTGTTTGACTGGTTACATGAAATGAAGTTCTTATTTATTTATTTATTTTATGTGTTCTGTGAGTGGAAAGTTCAGGAAAAAAAGCTCTATGGCTGCAATAAATACTCAAAATAAGATTCCACACATGTAGATAATGTATGATATTTGAATAGTTCGGATTATGTTCGTAAAATCAGTCTGAACTGAGAGGATCTGTGGGGGTGTTTTTTCTACAGTTAAAAAGAAGTCCCTGGTTGTAAAAAGTATGAGAATCCCTTGTATATATGCTTATAGATATATTGTTCTATATTCACTCCTTTCACAGCACATGACCTGCCCAACACCTTGTATATCCTGACTCACAGAAAAAAATAAGAATTGATTGAATTCTCACACAGACATGTTGTGGTTAGTTAGAACAACACTGTGCACTGTTATACTTTCAAACTACACACTTCCTGTGTCCTCTGTCAGCCTGCTTTTATGCGAGACACATATATATATATATATATATATATATGACCCAAGCACACACACACCTGTATAAATTATGCATGAGGAGAACGCGGCCGTTTTTTTTAAGTCCCATTGAGCTGATTTGATTTATTTCTTTATTTATTTAACTGAAATGGAGATGTTGGTTACATTGTTCCACACGGCTCAGCAGATTGAGAGCTCTCCCTGTAGGGACTACTTCATAAGTGGAGACTTTCATGCAGAACCTTTCTCTCTCTTGACCACATGAAAGGCAGTGAAATTGATAGAATTATGAAAGCAGAACCCTAGAGGAAGTGCCAAAAGTATCTGACTGAAAAGTTTTTCCTTCTCTCAAAGTGTTTTTCCAATTCTGCCCTTGCTCCCCCTTCCCCCCCCTTTCTCCCCCTAACCTGTCTTTTCTATGAAGAGTCTGAGGTATGAAAGCGGCTGGCATGAAGGGCCCTGTGAGCTAGCAGGAACTGTGTCCTGCATGACTGACAGGTCCAAAAGAGAGCCTCTGTCTTCTTTCCTGGCACAACAGAATTTTAAAAAGCGCTACAGATATTGCGAGAGCAAGAAAAAACTTTCTCTGAATGTCAGTTATATAAGAGAATGTACAGCCTGTGGTGTGCATACTGATGAGATGGCGAGGCTCATAGCTGTGTGATGTTTATGCGAGTTGACGCGAGGAAGGAAACAGCATGGCCGCTACACAAGGCCATCCCGCAGAAGAAAAGGCCTGATCAATGGTGTCTGGAGAGCACTATCAATCAGCGTGGCCACTAAATTATGGCTATATTATTATTGAGCCGCTCCAGATCTTTAGATGAAGTACAGGACAAGGCCTGCAGAGACACAAACAACTACAACCTAGTGATGGAGAAAGAAATTCCAGTCTGACCTCGCTCGTTTGATGTTCCCAACATCAGCACACATCCATCCTACCCATGTCATTGGTGTGACCCAGAAGAAATAACAGGTGATGGATTGGACATATTTATTTGGACATGTTTATTGTGACTGAATCATTAAAAAAAAGATTTCATTCCAATTTTGCTGACGTTTTGACAGCCGGTATCTGATTACAAACTGAATTGATTAGGCTTATGCACATTTCACTGCGGCATGCACAGTGACTCTCCAAAATGTGACATTAACTATGTGAGAAGTAAATATGTAGTAGTAAATATCAGCACTCTTGGACCAGCACTTGTCCAAACAAATTAGTGAACTGGAATTAACCGTTTATAAAAAAAAAAAAAAAAAAAAAAGTGAAATAGAGGACGTGGGGAATTTGAAAAGGTAATCTGAACACCAACAGACAACGTTTGTCGAGTTATTGTTATCATTTTGACCCCTGGTGAGGATCGACTACTCTCGTGTTTTGGTTTTAAATCGGGAGCATCCGCTAACCGTATGCCATTTTCCGTATTCTGTTTCATGAAGTAAGAAGCGCAATCGCAACAAATCTTTATAACTTACGTTTGCGTAAAAAATATTGTTCATAATGTATGACCTAATAATGGTTTTACCACATATCATACCTAAAATGTCTTTCTCGGAGTTGTTGGAACTGCTTGGGGGCAAACTGGGCAAAATTTTGAAAGCGTTGCACATCCTCTGTCTGCTATGCTCTGCATAAATTTCAGTAAGCGCCCTGTCTCTCACGTCACGACAACCACGGCTTCACCCACAACCTCTTTCATTTCACTCTTCATCTTTTCAGGTGAAGAACGACACGTAAAGAAACTAGTAACATTTTGACTGTGGTAAAATTATCATCCATTTTTAAACCAGTCTGACTGTTCGTAAAAAAAAAAAAAAAAAAGTTTGTTGGTGCCTGTTTGGGGGCAGTGTGAACATGACAGCTGTGTTTCCCAACATTATAAATCCAACAGCCAACTTTTAAAAGCTAGGCTTAAATGCTCTAGAGTGGTCTAAGACGAATTTGAATATCACTGCAGAGAAACATAAAGCAACTTCATGCTATATATATATATATATATATATATATATATATATATATATATATATATATATATATATATATATATATATATATATAGTGTGAAAATAGATAAATAGAATCACTGCTTGAACTGAAGGACTCAGTGTACCACTAAAGAAATGAGATCTTGCCTTATGAACATGCTTATATCACAGAGAAGGACATCAGAAGTAGTGTGTGGCATATGGAGCACGGCTACTGATGTATTGTAGTAAAATCACGGTATAATTATTATTTGGGTAAGATACAATGCCTTTTTCCCACTGAATAATATATTCTCAAACAAATGCTTAGCTGTGATTTAGTGATGATCCATTCCTGCAGCAGCACTGAGGCCTGAGCCCACTGATGAGCCACACAGAGCACACAGTATTAGCTTTAATCCACTCACATCAGCACATGCTAATGTACCTACACTAGCACAAGAACAAGAGCGAGAAGGATAGAGGGATGTGATGAAGGCTAATGACCTGGCTGAGCCTCTGTAGGGTTTGTCCAGCACATGCTGCGTGTGACATATTAAGACCTGTAATTATGTCCTGAGAGGACAGGGCACTGGGATTAAAGCCTGATAAATAAGGCCTTTATGTTCAGACAGGATCTGTGTTATGGCTGTTGGAATTTAATTCACTTTTCGAGTACTGTTTGAATTTCCATATTTGGGGGGGAGACACATCATGAGTGTCTGAAACATATGAAAAGTGTCTGAATAAATGCATTCCCTATTTTTATTTTTTAAATTTTTTTTTAAATGATAAATTTTATACTTTAATAGGAAATGCCATTCTTTTGGTGATCTAGTGCGCTATTTAGGTTTTAGAAGGCTATTATGTTGTACTGTAAGTAGTCAGCATATATAGTTGTTTAAAAGTGGAATTAGTTATTATATAATATTAATTATTATTATTATTATTATTATTATTATTATTATTATTATTATTATTAAATACTGGATTCTTGTGTTGTGCAACACGCTGTGCTGCTTATAATCATGAAGCATTCTCAGAGTAGACTCTGAACTAATTGTCAGCCTTTTCACGAGGGCACTGAGGCCAGTTATTAACAACACACCTCAGAATGAAAAGAGTGTCATGAATGGCAAGACTTCATAACGATCTCTCACCAGATGCCAGTATCTTAATCCACTCACCTCTATATATATATATATATATATATATATATATATATATATATATATATATATATATATATATATATATATATATCTCTGACTCACAAACAAAACTTCTCAATATAGAAAACTTCATACCTTGTCTCCTGTCAAAGCGAATTTATTATCAGATCTCATCATCTGTCCACTGTGAGACTAAAAACAGGAGAGAAAAAGTTCATAAAGCAAACCTCGGTTTTACAATTGACAGCTCACTGAGGTCAGACTTTACAATAAGCCTGAGTGCCGTCTTCACAGTGCCGTTGTAATTGCATTGACCCCGGCCATGCGACTCGAGTCTGCTTTTCTTATGAAGCCAGCCTAGATGAGTCGTCAGCTCCAGACTTCATTAAATTTCTCATCTATAATAAATAGTACACGGTCCCCTGGCTAATGCTGCTGCTGATGCAGACGTGGAGATGATCACCTCCACGCTGGAACTGACTCCATCATCTCAGATGTTCATACAGTGTAGTCTCAGTGGCCCATCTATTTTCCCACAATGCACTGCTAGCATATGTGAAATGGGTGGACACAGTAAATGATTTCAGTTATTTTGTGATGGAATAAAACACCAGTTAGTTGTCTGCTGATGAGTTTCGCATTCTGTGTCTTCTTTCATGCTTAGCTAAGGGTGTTAATATATCTAGAGTGCTATCTCATTCGAACCGCTAATTAGCGTTATTAGAGTTAGACCTAGGTAATAATTAATTTTTAATACTAATACCAAAATTTCACTTATTTTTTATCAGTCTTAATACAGAAAATTCTATATTTTTAATAGTTTAATTGCAGCTCCGGTATGTTCAACTCTCTTTAAGCACAGATACAGTCATACAGATTTGTTTAGAGAAAAAAAATAAGAGAGAAGAGGTACGAGGTAGTTTAAAAGTGAAGTGAAAGTGGTAAGATTTACTCTTTACTGAACCGCAGGCTGCTGTTAAATCCTTCTGCTTAATTGTATTAAATATGATTAATGTGTAAGCATTCAGTAGGACAGATTATGTGCAAACGTGAATAATAAGCGAGTTTGTAAGAACATTGTTTCACATACTCATTACTGAGGTATTTTACTAAAATATTAATCATAATTTATTTTTCCATAATGTCCCAGCCCTAGGAAAGTTATAATGTAGGTTTGTTTTTTTTTTTTTTTGTTTTTTTTGTGACTTGCACATTGTCCTAACTACATATTATACTGCATATTCCTGTTTTTTGTGTTTTTGTAAGCAAGTAATAAAACACAATGGGGTGCACAGTTATAGGTAAATGAACAAAAATGCGTTGGCGTGATGCAAAGCAGGAAGGATGTTACAAATGTTACAGCTATTAGGTAGCAAAATAAAGTAAACTGCTTTTTACCACACCAAAGTTGATTATTTTCCTATAACCACAAATCCCAAAGTGTAAATAAACCTCACCATAATGATGATTATACAGTTTTTTTCCCCCCAAGTTTATTATTCGGTTATCATTAGAGTCTGCCATACAAGTCCCTGCAAATGAGTTGTTGATATTGACATGATTGTGTTAGAATGATCACATTAATATAAACTATTTGTCAAAGGTCGCTGTTATAGAAAATTACTCAACAACTTTTGACCAATCGGAATTGAGCAGTCAACAATGCCGTGGTATTAGATACATATAACGTGCTATGTAAGAGCATTACCTGTTCATTAAGATGAATTCTAATAAAATCTTATCTATCAAACAGTATGCCATTTTTTTTTTGTTTTTGTAATGCAGCCATTTTTTTTTCTCCTTTTTAAAAAAATCTTTCTGCCCCGTTCCTGTTCACTGTCCTGCTGTTGCAGAGGTTCTCTCATAGGGCAGCAGGTGGCTAAAGGTCTTGCAGGTGTTGTGATTGGTGTCGGTCAGGATTAGATCTGTAGGGTTGGGATGTAGTGCGAGTCTACACTCCTCGCCATGCCATACTCTCCATCACATGTTCCCTCACACTGGGAATAGAGCAGAAGAAACGGTTACGTAGACCACGTTTGAGTCTCCGTCTCTTGTGTGTTAACACTCCTACTCTGTGCTGCATCCACAGGAAGCTCTGATTATATTTAACTATTCACACGCAGCTCCAGTGAAGATGACAGCCAATGAAACGAGAGCAGGCCCCTTTTTCTCGCCATGAGACTTCACATGGATCGCTATCGGGATTTCACAGATGTTTCCATAGAGGAGCATTAAATATCATTAGCAGGCGTTTTTCCGGCGCTTTTCTCTCCCATTGCTGCCCTCACACGAGGGAATCTCCTTCCAGAGCCAACAGATTCACACTGTGGAATGGAGGGCAGCTTGATTTTGTAGTGTCTGTGAGTGTGTGTGTGTGTGTGTGTGTGCACGCACTCTCACTATTTCACACTACACTGGGGTCTGCGCAGACCCTGTTGATTCCCACCCACTCCATCTTTGCAAGTTATTGAAGTTGCCAGTTTCTAGAGCCAGTCCATTTCCACCTCTCCCTAGTGTCACTGTAGCGTCTCTCTGTTCATATACAGTATATTACATAGAGTCTGTGTCTCATCCCTTACTGGGGAAAGCTACAAAGAGCATTTTCACACTTGGCCTGAATACTTGAGTTCACAGCCAGGATTGATTTTGGGCTTACTTCGGGGAAGGGGTTTATCCCAGGTTTATTTTCACCACATAGACAAATTCCCAAACTTCAATGTCCTGTGTTACGTCTGTTGTACATGCTGCCAGGCACGTCACTGTAATGTTCTTATTGATATTTATGTAATGTGTATTGCTTTACATTTGCTCCGAGGTCAAGTGAAGTCTTTCTGTGAAAGCTGCTCACTTGCATACAAAAATAATTCTCTGTTTTCAGGAGTTGTAGTCACATGTACTTCATATATCTATCTACAAGTGTACAACATAATGCAGGTCATGAATCTCTGCTGTATTTAGCAGGGTAATATGGCTGCCTAAGAAAACCAGCATGCTTGTTTTTCTAAGACTGTAAAAGTCGAAACCTTCTGACATTTAATGTCCCCCACTTAAAGCTTTTGCCACTGTAATGTTCAGAATGGCCTTTGGAAAGTCACTCCTTCTCCTCCATTAATGTAAAGTGATGGGTCTTTTTCTTCTCACGTCTTCGAGGTGTTCACTGAAGACCGACACTTAGAGAAAGTGGAGGATCACTAATGCAATATAGTGACCTCTGAGCAGGCTCTTTAGCATGACTGCTGAGAGGAATCAACGATGGGCAATCCATGCTGTCTTCGACTGGAAGAGTGCTCTAGTTCATGTTGTACAATAGTAATGCAAAAATGTACAACGTTCTCTCAGAGGTTTAATGCAGGTCCAGGTTCTACTTGATATTTTGTAATATTTACACGGACATCCATCGATCCATTTAGTTATTTGCAGACTTTGAGCTGAGGAGATGAAGTTTCTTCCTTCGTTCTTTCCTTCCTGACTTCATTCCTCCCTCCCTCCCTGACTTACCTTTCTGACTTCCTTCGTTCGTTCATTCCTTCCTTTGTTTGTTTGTTCATTCCTTCCTTCCTTTCTGACTTCCAGCCTTCCTGACAACATTGCTGACTTCCTTCCTTCCTCCCTGACTACCCTTCTGACTTCCTTCCTTCCTTCCTTCCTTCCTTCCTTACAACTAACTAACTAACCAACTTAGGTTGATTATTTTCCTCTAATAGCAGATCCTGAAGTTTCCTGGTTAAAGTTTCTTTGATCATGACCCAAGCCCTTCATAGAGCACCATTTACTCACGCACTCATTCACACCCTAGGGGCAGTTTAAAGTCGCATGTTTTTCGGAGGTTGGAGGAGACACACATGGACATAGGGAGAACATGTGAAACACACAGACAGTAACCTGAGTTCAGGATTGAACCAGGGATGGCGGTGCAGGGCCTGCTTTATGTGGCAATGTGCATGTTGTATGTATGTATGTATGTATGTATGTATGTATGTATGTATGTATGTATTTCTATTTATTGTGTCAGTTGACATTTGTTTTATTTTATTGACATATTGATCATTTTCAGTAAGCATCTTGTCCATTCATATAAGCTGACATCTCAGTTTTGGACATTTTATATACAGGTTTTCTTTGCATCTGTCAAGAAACTGCCATTAACAAATAACTATTCCTTTTGTGGGCTCATGTCTTAGCAGGACGGTGCAAAAAGTCCATCTGTGTCTGAGGTGTCGCTGAGCCAATCTCATGAGGATCACGAGCGACGCATCTCTCACTCTCTCTACCCCGGAGCTGTCGAGGGCTTGGACGACCCAGTCAACACTCGCTCTATCATGGGCAGAATGATCGGTGAGGAAATACACACACGTCTGTTGTTTGCTCTTGTGCTTTTCCACACATGCGCCCGCGCATACACACACACATGTATACTAACCCCATTTCCATAAAAGTTGGGATTTTTTTGGCACAAAATGGTGAGCCATGACCCATCCTTGCTTGCAAAGACTGGGGTTTTGGTGGATGCTCCTTTTATGCCCAATCCTGATACCCTCCCATGTTACCAATTAACCTGATCCTCCAAAATGGTTTTACTTGAATATTCTATAAACTTTTCAGTCTTATTTTGCCTCTGTCCCAACTTTTTTTGGTGTTGAAGGCATCATTTACATTTACGGCATTTGGCAGACGCCCTTATCCAGAATGACTTACATTTATTTCATTTGTACATCTGAGCAGTTGAGGGTTAAGGGCCTTGCTCAAGGGTCCAACAGTGGCAGCTTGGCGGTGCTGGGGTTTGAATGACCTTCCAATCAGTAGCCCAATGTCTTAACCACTGAGTTACCACTGTATCAAATTCTAAATTTGTTTATATTTACAAAATACAATTAAGTTGGTCAGTGAAAACATTGAATATCTTTCCTTTGTACTTTTGTCAGTTAATTAAAGTTTCAAGAGACTTGACAAATCACACATTTATTGCACACCAAATAATGATCTATATAGAATATCATCTATATGTGCCTCATCTTCTGACATTTACATTTATGGCATTTGGCAGACACCCTTATCCAGAGTGACTTACATTTTAATTTTATTTATACATCTGAGCAGTTGAGGATTAAGGGCCTTGCTTAAGGGCCCAACAGTGGCGGCTTGGTGTTGCTGGGGTTTGAACTCACGACCTTCCGATCAGCAGCCCAATGAGCTACCACTGCCTCACTATTTCTTTTTCTAATACATGCACACACCTGTTTATTCTGCCCAACTTGCTGCAGACGCTTCTCTTTGACAGGCACTGACGCACTCTTCGTAAATATCTATCGTGTCAGTGTGAAGCGCGAGTTCCTATAACCATGCTTGCATTTGAAGCATTCAAGCATTCAAGCTCTCAGCTGCAGCACGGGACAAATGAGCAGCGTGGAAAAGTTGGAGGAAGTTTGATGTGGTGATGATGGGCGCAGTCTGTATCAACAGGCTTGACAAATTGTCACATTCTCAGTGGCAGATTGGCATTTACTTATTTATTTATTTATCTTGATGCTGTATGACATCACATTTACTAGAACAGGAGGCTGCACGGTGATTTAAGGCCAGTGTGTGGAATGTAGTGGTGCATCACTTCAGAGAAAAGGGGACAACCTGAATGTCAGTGTATATTGTTAGAGTTTTTCTAACATTTCAGAAGTGTGTTGCCTGTCGCTCATAAATAAGCATATATAGGGGTCTGAGGTATGATACAAAGACATACTTATTGTTCTTAATGAAAAAAAATATATGGCTAACTAGTTAACTTTTGTCTCACGGAACAGTTTGGATTAAATGTGCCGTGATTTAGAGACTAAAACACCTCCATGTCTGAAATGAAGAAAAAAATAACATTATTATCCCCATTATACTGAGGGGAAAAGCTATTGTGCCTCACTATTGCAATCTGCAGCTTGAAAGAGAACAGGGAGATGCATTAACAGTCCTATATTGGTTGATGGATGGTGGATGCCTTTTGAAGTTCTGCTTTGTTTCACAATATTCAGGGTTATTGAGAAGTGCATAGGGAAGAAAAGGGAGAAAACGGAGCGGTATTGTTAGCAGCGAGTTTGGACGACGCGGAAATTGCCGCTCTGAGCTGTAAATGCTTTATAGGCTATAACGGTCGAATCACATTTTGTACGTCGCAGGAAACGATTTCCAATAAACGCATGCATGAAATACTGGGATGTACAGTGTTGTGTTATTTTGTCTGGCATGCATCACAGAGTTAAAAAAAAAAAAAAAATCATATTGGTCCTGAAGGATCGAGAATACAGAGCTCGGTGACATTTGATGGTGTTATAAGGGATACAGGTAATACCGAGGCATCATGGGTTATAAAAAGTGTCGTCTGATGGCAACAGCGATAGCGTGTGGAAGGTGTGAGAGAGAGAGTTACTGATGTCAGAGGATGAGATACAGCTCATTATTGATCCACATTTTCTGTCTTGGTGATGTTTAGAGAAAAAGGAGGCAGGAAATAAAGCATGCAGTCAGTCAGGTGAGTGGGGTAGAGTGATGGAGGAGTGGGGCAGTTAATCTAGCTCCAGCATGCCATCTCATTGATTGGCCATGGTCAGATTGATGGGTCGAGGTGTTGGTCGACTGTCAGAAGGATGAGCTGGTGTCTGGGAAAGTGTGTATGTATGAAGCCTACATGCACGTGCACACACACACACACTCACACTGTCTACGTCTACTAAATCCACCTGTGAAATTGATATCCGAAGCTTCAACTCACTAGCAAAAACAACCTAGACCTGACACAAGGCAGATGTAGAGACCTTCCTTCTTTTGTGTCTTCCTTCTTCTGACCTTGCATGCGGAAGGTAAATCGTTAACCATGTTACAAGCAGCAGCATCCGGATGCTCTCCTGTGTCCTCACGCTCCACAGTGCCGTCGGGAGCATTAGTGCGATAGCAGGCTGTGCTCACGTCTCAGAGCTTAATTGAAAAGTGCAACTTGAAGCAGGATGTCATACTGGGTCTCAGATTGAGGACCCCGTCGATCGCTTCTAGGCATGCTGTTCAGTTAAAAGGCAGAGGGCAATGCAGGTGGAAGGTGGTGAAGGATACGCAGCTCTCAGTCCCCAGTTTTTGACCCTGTTTTATTCAGAGAATGGGGGGAAATGAGAAATGCGCAGGTAGATGGACTCAGCCTGTGACTCAGAAACAAAGATACTGTTATATTAAAGTGTGCGTTTGTTTTGCTGTCTGTCGGGTTTAAGAACTCATGAAATTCATTGGTGGTGATGGATAGTGTACAGTACTGCGCAAAAGTTTTAGGCACATGCAAAGAAATGCTGTAGAGCAATGATGCCTTCAAAATAATGAAATTAAATGTTTCTACATTAAAAAGTAAACAGTAGTAAATGAAACAAAGTCAATATTTGGTGTGACAAAAAAATTAAAATAGTAGTCTCTGGTACAATTAGTGCAGGTTTATAAGGAAATGAGCTGGTAAGTTTTATTGAGCATCTTGCAGAACCAGACGCAGTTCTTCTGGACACTTTGACTTTCACACCTGCTTCTTATTTTTGCAGCAAAACCCAGCAGCCTTCATTGTGTTTTTTTTTTTTTTTGTCTGAAAAGTGTCTCTTACATAATATGCTGCTTTCTTTAATGACACACAAACATTTCTCTGTAACATTTAATTTTGTGCTAGAAAACTAATGTTTGGGAATCTGAAATGATTTTTGTACTGACATGATAATGTAGACGTCATAAACTAAAAAATCTATAACAAAGTTTGTACTTAAAAAAAAAAAACAACCTAAAACCTTTGCACATTACTGTATGTCATGTAAAACATCACCTCCAAAAGAGGCTTGTGTGTAAGCATCCCATAATGTTGTCCATATGGCAGTAGGGTTGTTACGGTGTCGCGGGTTTTCATGGTGTATGACTCACGGCTGACTTCATATTATAATGACGAGAGATTTCATGGAAATATTGTTCTCAAAAATATCTTAAATGTCTAAAGTCCTTTAAATTTGGACTAGTTTTACGTAGGGATGTCGAGTAATGTAATTATTGCCAGTGTATTTCTTGGGGATTTAGTCCTGTGTTTAGGAATGTGTGTATGTGTCTGGAAAGATCGTGCTGTATTTTTACCTTCTATATAATCACCTGCAGAAATAACCCCAGGTAATATATGGCATCTGAATTGACATGTTGGTAAAGAGTTCTCAGTATGAAAACATTCCAGGAAGCACTTTTATCTCTCAACAAACCCAAAATTACTGGAAGGGTTTAAAATGCAGAACAGTAAAATATAGATGACATTTAAAAGGAAATGTCAGAGAAGACACTTAAGGGTTTGATTTCTCAGCACAGGTATTTGACCTGCTAATGATCAAGTTCAACCTATGTGTATTACAAGTTGTTATATTAAAAATCAAATGTTGTATTATCATGAGTTGGAGTCTTGGGTGTGAAAACTATAAAGTACAACACTTAAGTGATTTGATCTTTTTTGTTTCTTTTTGGTTTTCGTAGCATATACAAGTTTGTACAAAGAGACGCTTGTACAAAAGGTTCATAATAAGGTTTTTTTGTGTGTGTGTGTTTAATATGGTCGTTGAATAATGTGATAACCACAAGATTTTTTTTTTTTTTTTACATTACTTTATCATACCAGGAATATTTCAAACCATAACACAAACAGCTGAGGTCATAAGTTTACATACGCCTTGCAGAATCTGCAAAATGTTAATAATTTGTTTATTTATTTATTTTTAAAAGAGGGATCATAAAAATTGCATTTAGTTTTTTATTTAGTACTGCCCTGAATGTTATTTCAGTTCAAAAGTTTGTATACGCTTGATTCTTAATACTGTGCTGTTGATGATCGACGACTGTGTTTATGTTTTGTGATGGTTGTTCATGAGTCCCTTGTTTGTCCTGAGCAGTTAAACTGCCCACTGTTCTTCAGAAAAATCCTCCAGGTCCTGCACATTCTTTGGTTTTCATGCATATTTGACCCCTTTCCATCAGTGGCTGTATGATGTTGAGATCCAGCTTTTCACACTGAGGACAGCTGAGGGACTCGTACACAACTATTACAAAAGGTGCAAACATTCACTGATGCTCAAGAAGGCAACACGATACATTAAAAGCCAGGGGGATGTAAACTTTTGAACAGGAATGGTGGGTGTACATTGTTATTTTATATTGTTAGGGCAGTACTAAATAAAAAAATAAAAAAAAGTTAGGTACAAGGTGTATGTAAACTTATTACCTCAACTGTACTTGTCAAAAGGTTAAGAGACATTTAAAGAATATACAGTGTTTCTGATATTAAAAAAAAAAAAAAAAAGTGAACATTTCTAGTTACGCAAGTGTTCTCTGAGCTCAGAGAAACATTGTTCAGAAAAGAGTTTAAAATAAGATAAATGGGTGCTTAATCTACAAGATCAAGAAGAATCTGAGTAATCAGGCTAACTCCATTCAAATGTCAACCCAACCATGGAATAATAAAGTCATGAGCACAGGAAATCACTTTTAAATTGCCCATTTAGGTCTATATATAACTTCTCTGATTGAATTTTGAAGGGAATTATATCATTAAGCCATCAGATGTAAGAGGCACAGGATGATTTCACCAGCCACAGATCACAGTTTTACCAGAGGTTTCCAGAGTCTCATCGCATTTTACTTAACGTCATCACTAAGGCTGGGGTTGGATCCTCATTTCATTCTTTATAAGATATGAGAATTTATGCCACAGCGCTGTTGATTCCAGCTGGTGAGAGGGTGTTGTTTAATTTTCTATGACAGCAGCTCTGATGGCAGTGCCGACTGTAATTCAAATCCACAGGTTTATATTCATGCGCGCTCTCTAATACATTATGGTTTCTATCGCAACAGCTCATTCACAGGGACTTGTATTGCAGATACTCCAAATAACCCGAGGCAAAAACATGTTTTTATGTAAGAAAGGAAAATATACGCTTGTTTCTGTAAAGAGAGGTTTATTTAACATTTATGGAAGAGGTCTCCGGTGTCAGTGCTTTGTTAGGACCAGTAAGGCAATAACATAACCGTTAACAAGAACGAACTTGTTTTGCAGACATTCCACTAAAGTGTAACTTCAAATGATAGTGAAGTGGTGTTGATTAATGAATTTTTTTTTAAAAAAATCATTCATCGCTGTGGTTTAAGAGGAATAAAACACTTTGGGACCTGCTGTTATTGACTAAAAATACAGCTTTGCATTGTACCGCATCACACCATCCCCTCAGTGGTTATTTTCCTATAACAACATGTCCCATCATGTTTTATTCCTTACTAATCATACTGTACATAAAGATCGGTTTTAGACCCATTTCATCGATAATACAATTTTTCTCAGTAAGAAATGCGGAACACCACCATCGCATACTTTATAAAGCTACAGTCTTTGTGTTCATGCAAGTCTCTTTCATAATAACAATGTTTTCTGTAAAGGATTTAAAAAATGTACACCATTTGTTGATGAAAATGTGAAAAAAAAAATGACATCTCCCAAATAACCCATCTCTGTGATGTCACATTTTAAACCACTATATATCTGTAGCATGTGCTGAATGTTAGTTCTAAGTATTGGTTTCTCTCTGAAATGCAAATCTGTCATTGACGCTAAGCCTGTGCAGGCAATGAGACAGTTTAAAAGTCAGATTTAATGTAGTTTGAATGTCACACCCATAACACTGGAATTGCTGAACACAAAGCACTGAAATGAGGTCATTTTTGCTTTAGTGTTTCATGTCTGTGCCTTTCTTCCTTGTGTAGAAATCATGCTGATTTCCCTCGAGCAATAATAATTTTGTATTATAGTGCGTTGTTTTACCTTGACTCGTTCTATTTTCCCAACCACATGAAGTCACTATGGGACATTTCTGAAGCAGTCTAGATATGCAAACTTGTGAATGCTGATTCCGAGTCCATGGGAACTTCTGATTAATGCCACATGTTGGCCTTTTTTCCTTCTTCTACAACACACTCCTGGATCATTCAGCTTGACCTTGTAAATGAAGAGATTTTTGTCTAAGGCTTAAAGGGAAGCAGAAATGACATGCCTCAACCAAGCCTGTTAAATCAGCTTGCAGGTTCGTTAATGCGATCTGGAGCGTCGCTGTGTAGGTCAGTCGGAATGATTCATCCTTGAAACGATTCGTACGCAAAATGATTTCGTCCTCTCAGCAGCATGTCTTCCCCATGATTGTTAACTAAACAGACAGGCCTTATATCCATGACAGAATGGGTTAGCTAATGATCTCAGACCCGTTCGCTCACTGCTCATTGAAGGCTCATGTGGAAACTTGTGGAAAATCTCTTCTGAAAACTGGAGCGCTAATGGTGTGACCCTCAGCATGGGAATCGGAGATTCAACCTCACCACTAAATTGGCTTATATCAGCATTTGGCACTGTGGCATTTAGGATCTAACAGTTCTTTCTCTTATACTGTATTTGGAGAGACACATCAATTGCTTGTGGGCCAATATTGAATTTCACTGCTACATTTACATTTATATTTATGGCTTTTGGCGGACACCCTTATCCAGAGCGGCTTACATTTTTATATCGTTTATACAGCTGAGCCTTATTTGACAACTTCTGTAATGTGTCACAAAACACCCTTGCACCATGGACATACTGAAAAATGAAGTCAAATACATAAAGCTTCCATGTCGAACTTCCATTCATGAGCAACACCTCAGTGTCCACCTCCCTCACGTGTTATTCACATCCAGTAGACCTTGACATTCCAATAAGGGCATGAAAGAAAAGGTCTCACTGTTGCTAATTTATCTGAGCACTAGTGAAGACAAACATCATGGCGCCAGCAGCAGTTGGATGGATTTTGGACGGTTTCCGTAACGCCACGGTGCCTGAGTCTGTGTGAAAACACCAGGAGTGTGTTTGTTGTTACTGGTGGACTGCATGAGGGGTCGTTTGATTACACCGTGACAGGAAGCAGCAGTAGAGCTCCGGGCCATCTGCACATGGTGAGGAGAAATGAATCTAAAATAACATCAGTTACAAACACAAACAGCGTCTTCATCACACCCAGCAGTTCGGTAGAAATTGCTTCTGCTTTTTTGGTACTATCTCACCCAAATCACCCAAATCATTTCCCTACATGTCTACATGTATGAGAGCAGATACTGCAATAGTATCCAAATAGTTTTTTTCCAAATACTCCCACATGACCCCTCAGCTCTCTTGCCTGTCCTCCACAGCCAGAAAGTAAGACGTTCATCCTCCCACTCCTCCATTTCATCCAGTCTGCTTGCCCTCTCTGCACTATGAGCCTGACTGGCTAATGGAGCTAGACAAGGTGCAGAGGAGGTGTCGGAAAGATTCGTCCATCTGTGTAAAGTTCTGAAAGTCCTCCTGAAGAGAGAGAGAGAGAGAGAGAGAGAGAGAGAGAGAACGAGCTCTTCCTTTAGTGAACACCAACCAGCAGTGAGCAGTCCAGCTGCATCACTAGTATGGCGTCACGCTACACTAGTATCGTGTGGGAAATGATGTCGGCATCTCATAACTTATAACGGGTACCTTAGTACTCAACTGCTGGATTCAGATTCATAACAGTACCACAGTGTCTGGTGAAAAATAAATAAACGAATACATACATAACTAATAGTGCAGTGCTTAGTCTCATCATGCGTCTCCTTCAGGAATTCATTCAATTCAGCATGAGCTGTCTGGTGAGTTCAGTTATTCACTACGCTCATATTAGATCCAGGAAGAGGAGCGTGCATTCTCACTAGCAAGCTAATTAGCACCGTGTTATAGAACTGTGGCCTCTGCAGCATTTTCTTTTCTTTTTCTACTTAATTATTCCTTTCAGTGGCATTGGAGTGGCCCTGGCCGTACCTGTTCTCACGTTATTTAATGGAAGCAAGAGGAATGCCACTTGTTTAGAGAGCCGGGCACTCGAGTCAGAGGGTTCGCTGGGTTGAAATGAGAGAACATGTCTGTGATCTGAGCTGAAGCCAATTAAGGTTGTGCTGTGCCGTGAGCTATGATGTTCCACTGCATATATTTCACATTTCACATTCTTCCGGAAGTTGTTTTCGCTCTAGCAGCTTTTGCTTTTTTTTTTTTTTTTTTTCTCCGTAAAACTATAGACAGGTTTGCAAAGAGAAGTTCTGTCAGCACACATGCTAGAACATATATCAATTAGCATGTGAGATGAGGAAAGTTCACGGGCATGTCTCTTGACAGGATTCCATCATTTAAGCAATCTGGTATTAAAACAGGGAGACTTTGATCCACTGAAGCCAAGACTAATAAATATGGCCAAGAGCGTTTGATATTGTCTTTTGTGAACACACATGCATGCACATATTGATTAGCATGTGAGATGCACACGTTTGCTTCGCACCTCCGGGGGTTGGGGGTTCGAATCTCGCCTCCGCCCTGTGTGCGCGGAGTTTGCATGTTCTCCCTGCGCTTTGGGGGTTTCCTCTGGGTACTCTGGTTTGTCACCCCGTCCAGGGTGTCCCCCGCCTCATGCCCCGAGTTCCCTGGGATAGGCTCCGGGCTCCCCGCGACCCTGTGCAGGATAAGCGATATGGAAAATGGATGGATGGATGGATGTCTTTTGTCAGTTCTCCATCATTAAAGCAGGAAGGTTTTGTTTCAGTGAAGTCAGCGTGCTGAAATTCTCCTATCAACAGACTCTTGAACAGTGTTCAGGACAAATAGTGATGCTACTAGTCTGACTACATAATTTAATAGTGTGAAATCTGACTGTGAACTATTCAGTACGTGCAAATTATTGTATCCCTTTGGAACCAAGTTAAATACTTCTAATTAGTATGCGCCACACTTAGGTATGGATAACAACAGCATTGCGATACCTCTACAGTGGATGCTTCCTTCTCGTGATGAAAACAAGAATATCCACGACCACGTTTCTTAATGTTTGAGCGTGAAAGATTCACGCAGTGATGGATAGACGTTTGTCTGTAAGGATAAAAACATTCTTGTTGCATATGTTGCATTTGCTTGCTGCATGCCCAGTGTTAGCTAGCTAGCTAGACGTAATAGTGGAGTGAACCCTCTGTCTTTTTTTTTTTTTTTTTTGATTTTTGCGAAGGTTTTTTCTCCCCCCTAAATAGTAAAGCAAAATCTGTTTGTTATAGCATACCCTGTACAAAGCATGTAAAATTTATTTTGTGCAATAAATTAGCTGCACAATAATATGAAAATGCCACACTTGATTTCCTCAGTTTGACAAAGCAGCTTCAGCGTAGTTAGCTACTTTTGTTTCTTTGTAGCTTGTAGTCTAGCTAGCTACTGTACCAAAATGGCAGTTTAGCTGCAGCCATTTCATTCCACGATTAGCTTGTAGCTTGGCAAGTTAACAATAGCTTCCCCAACACTGCTCTTGGCTAGCTCATCTAGCCCATAATTACTGCCTACTGAGAGGCCTTCACATTAACATACATGTGCAGAGCAGCAAAACAGAGTTTGCGAATATTCACGTTCCTCCTAGTCTTGTCAAGCTCCACTGATAAAATCAAAGGAAAGTTTGCTACTATTTTCTTGGCCCAAATTAGACCCCGAAGAATAAGCTTTTTAAAGTTTCTGTGCTCGAACTTGGCCTGCAATGGCTTGTGTGCAGTAATAGTCTTTTAACATAGTAGCTTAAATCAGACCTGTGAGTCGCTGTCTGTCACCGTAATATGGAGTGGAAATTTGCCTTGCTTGTCTTGCAAGTAGCTTTAATGATTTATTAATGAACGTATGGAGCAGCTGAATGCTAATCTCAGTGCTGTTAATTCCTCTGCCAATCTCATTAGGCTGAGTTAAAGTTAACGAACTTTCGCTGATCACAGCTGAACGCTTCTCAGGTCCCCGAAGAGACGTGTTATTGAATTACCTTTTGCGCCGTTAGAAGTTGGGCAAGGAGAATCGTGTGACTGGATCTCTGGATCTTCTTATATTGTGAGCGTCAAGGAAGATTGACAGACTTGCATCGTTGAGGCACAAGCAGCAGAGACAGTGGGGGCAATAGTAGAAGGAATAGTGGGATAAGCATCTAGCTGAGTCAAACAGCTTGATTAGCTATTATCACCCCTGAATTCTTTGCATACATGCATTGACTTGAAAATGTTGTGCACAGAGTAGGATGTGTTCTGGCAGGATGAAATATACAGACTAACCCATCCAGAGCAATATTTTCAGTTAACAGAACACAATATTTCACTTACCAGTCTCTTGTGGGACAGTGTGAGGTACTTCTTTGCTTTTAATCACTCAGGTGTCTGTTGGTATCCATCTTGGTACACTTTGTTTTTTTTTTTTGTTTTTTTTTAAATGATTCCATATGATGATATTTTAGTGACACACTTTACATTCTCCGTATAGTCCAATTGACTTTGACATCGACTGTCCACTTTGACATTCGTGTCTTAAGTAGCATGCATTCTTAGAAAGAAATACACATAAAATGATACAAATCACTTATGATAAATAATACAAATATGGGAGCACAGTGGCTTAGTGGTCGCATGTTTGCTTCAAAACTCCAGGGTTGGGGGTTTGATTGGTATCCGTAATAGTCTGTAGTGTGTGAATGAGTGTTTGTGTGCAGTTGTGCCCTGCGATGGATTGACACCCCATCCAGGTTGTCCCCCACCTTGTGCCCCGAGTTCCCTGGGCTAGGCCCTAGGCTAGAGATTCGCCTGGCAGAAACGCTAATTCAGCTCATTCAGGGAAAATGATGCCGGATTTGAAAGAAGCACATTTGTGTCTGGTAGCGGTTACTTTATCTAGGTGAACTTTGACCTGTGAATTCATGAGCTTCGGTCTTCTGAGCCAATAGTGAATAACAAGGTGGGACTGTGGTCGCTTCCGTCTGTATAAAATCTGTAGGTGCTGCTTATTATTAAGTAGAAGTAGTAGCGCAGTGGTTAAGACATCGGACTACTGATCAAGGTTGTGAGATCAAATCCCAGCACTATCCACGCTTCCACTGCTGGGCCCTTGAGCAAGGCCCTTAACCCTCAACTGCTCAGTTGTATAAATGAGATAAATGGAAGTTGATCTGGATAAGGGCTTCTGCCAAATGTCATAAATGTATGTGTAGAAGTCTACACCAGAATTTTGCCTCGTTGTTTTCTTACTAATTTTTAAAATGCTTCTGTTGTTTTTTTGCATGGATTTTCTTGTTTGCATTGTTGACACTTCTGAAGCTAATAACCCTTAACTATCCAAAGGACCATTGAAGCATTTTTGAAAAGTGCATTGCTAGTTATTATGGTTCACCTTTTATGAGAGTTTAATAATCAACACCTTTCTGTTTTCAGCTGCAGCCGTTACCTGTGTTCCGAAGTCCTTCTCTGAAACCTAATTTGGAACATGTTTACTTTGCAATTTCACTCTAAAAGTGTAGGCAGTAATGACATGAAGGTCGGCTCCCGCAGCCCTGCTGTCCCTTGTGCCTGAAGCCAGTCGAGGGGCAGATTTGCATGGCTTATTAAAGGAAATAGTCATAAATTGAAGGCACTGAGATGTGAAATGAAGACTCGGAAGACTCTGACCTTTCAACAGCTACTAACAACTTTGAGATTTACTTTTGTCTTACAGTCGACAGAGAGAGAGGACCCTTGGTTCCCATCTTTCAGCAAGTGCATATTAGAGTTTTTACCCCAGGAGATGTCTTTAATTCCGCCCTTTCTATTCAGTATTACAAAAGTATTAAAGCTAATTCATTTCCATAAAGGTAAATTCGTCACTCTTGGAGACATTCTGAAGTTGAATGCGAGTTATATAGAGTTATAAGAGGAAGCCAGAGTAAATATCTTTCCACCCCTCTGGTAGCAATTAAATATAATTGCTCTTAAGCTGGTAAATTGAGTCTGATAATGAAAACAAACGCACTTGCAGTAGCTTTAAGGAAACCTGAAGTTTTAACAACCTCAGTAATTGTAACTGCAAACACATTCTTATTTTTTCTCCACAATAAGGTTGTGCAAGCATAAAGTTTGGTAAATAGAGTATACTCAGGCAAAATGTGAGCTCGTTTGGTCTCTTGGTAGTGCCGTAGCACTGAACGTTATGTTTTGGCTCCTATCTTGAGAACCATTAGTCCTAGTAACAGTTTAAAAATTTATTTATTTATTTTTTATTTCTTGTCTTACTGTGAACAAATTCGGACCACTTAGCTCTGCCAAGTTATATCGTGAGCTATTTCGCAATATACAAAAGCTACTTTTACAAACTAGTCAGAAAATCAGTTCATCAAAAACATGTTGAGATTTGTTGAGGGGAAAAAAAGGCCACTCCTTACCAATCAATCCTTGATTGCATGGATTCACACAGAACCTGAAAAGCATGTTTACTACAAGTTTCTGATGATGTTTACAAAGCTTGGGACATTATCATTCATAGGGGCCAGGGTTAACTCTAAATAACCGTTTCCCTGGAACTGTAAGCCTGGTGGAGCTGAAATTTGGTTAACTGCATCATTGTGCTTATCTGTAGTTGTATTTCTCATGATGACTCGTTTACTGTCAGCCAATCAGCTTTCCTCAAGCATTTTATAAGGTTAGCGCTGAGCTAGTATTGTGAAATGTTAATGTTCATACAGTATGTGATCTTTTAAGTGATCTATATGACTAAAGAACTGAACACTGTGGGCACTCTTGAAAGTGGTTCTTGGACCCTGCTTGTGACCACCTGAAAGAAGTGCACGTATCCTTAAGGCTCGATTACACTTGCTTTTAACTATGCATATGCGTATGCAAGATGGCTGCCTTGCACATCTTGTGATTATCTGGTGCATCTCTTGTGCACGTCCTCAAATTGACCAAACATAAATAGTGGAGGCAGCATAGAACCATGTGACACTGTGTCAGCCCGCAGAATAAACAAACTAACGTTGTGCCTCAAATTGCATACAAATGTACAATTGTGGACCATTACTGTATATCAACACTGACCTGTTTTCCTATTACAGTTAGTGTTTGAATTTTAAAAACCTCTCCTATAGGCTTCAAACCTACCGAAAGCTCTATTTTGTGGACCGTTCGTCTGGATTAGTAAATAGTTGAATGCAAGGTGATAGTTTTTGATTTGAGACACAGATCATGCCAACAATCACAACGATGGCAGAATGTTTATAAGAATAACAGCTCGTTAACGTCCCTGTACGTGAAATTGCTAAAACATTACAGTGTGACTTAAATGATAAACGGTCTGCACTTATATAGCGCCTTTTTAACCTTAGCGGTTCTACGAATCGCTTTACACTGTTTCTCATTCACCCATTCACACACACACACACACAAACGCACACACTAGCCTGCCATCGGGAGCAACTTGGGCTTCAGTGTCTTACCCAAGGACACTTCGGCATGTGGGCCGGGAATTGAACCTCCGACCCTACTGTTAGTGGACAACCCGCTCTACCACCTGAGACTTAGAAACCTGACTATATGGATTTTGTGGCTCTTACGTGCCATTCAGTTGATGTCTCTTTTAAAACTCAAGATTTACATAAGATATGCAGGCAAGTGTGTGAACAAATCCACTAGTGTTGCCAATGCGCACATCATGTGTAAATGTCATGCATCATGTATAAACCTTAAGTTTATACTTCAGTGTTCCTACAGTTATAGTGTCTCTGCTGCTTCTCCTGCACCTGTCACTGGACTTGCTTCATCCCTCAGTAGAGGCGCACTACTGAGATCTTAGTTCTCATCGGTGAACAACAGATCCTCTTATTTCAGCTCCAGCACCATTCTCACTGTCAGACCTGTAGTTCTTTACTGTTCCAGCGTATGTGTTTAACACTGACACACTCCCTGTGCTGCTCTCTCCTATCTGTCTCAGGTAACTACCAGCTGTCCCCAACTGTGAACATGCCTCAGGATGACACGGTCATCATCGAAGACGATCGGCCGCCCGTTCTTCCTCCTCTACTGTCTGACCAATCATCTTCCAGCTCCCATGATGACATGGGCTTTGTGATAGATCCGCCTGCCTCCTGGGCCAAAGATGTTCCGAATCAAGATGAAAGGTAAGATTATTCACGATGAACTTAGAATAAGCATCCGCACTCATATTAGGTCCATCATGAAACAGGGCAGAGTTGAGAAAAGTTGTGTAAGATATATTCCAGGTGATTCAAGTCTTGTGCTCTAAGGGAAGTGCTGGTGCATTTCTGGCAATGACAGAAATGTGTGTAGTCTGTACCTGAAAAAAATAAATAGGATAGAAATAGATGTAAAGAGCAAGTTATTAAAATTGACCGAGAAATAGTTGAATTAGAAAAAAGGCCAACTGGCACTGATAGCATTCCCCCCCCCTCACCTTTATAAAGTGTGTCTTACAGAAACTATACACTTCTATTTTAACCAATGTTTACATCCACACTAACATTTAATCACAGAATTTTGTTTTTTAGTTTTTAGTTGCTATATTAAAAAAATTACTTACTATTAACTCCATACCTTCTGAGCATATCTCTGTGTGTAAGGCAAACGTGGCTTCTCAAGAAACCTGCTTGTGCCAGGTTTTCTATACTTTCAAAAATGCGGTGGACTAACTTTCGCTCCGTCCTGCTGCAGTAATTTAGTGTTTGCGGTTGTAGGTATATTACCTCATTGTGTTTTACTGGATGGCAGTAAGAAAATCTATAACAAGCCTTGAAATAAAATGATGTGAAAGCATGCACACTTGCTTTCTGAGACCACACTTTGGTCCTGAGCTAGTTTATTTACTTCCTTATAGCTGCACTCACCGCTCATTTTATCAGCTGTCACTCTGTCCATGGTGTGTGTCCCGTGACTTAACACCATACTTCAGTCTTTTATTGATACACACACGATAAAATGATTATACTATGGAAAAACAACCCCCTGATGTATGAAAGCAACACTTCCTTGATGCCCTATATAAAGCGTTCTAGATCTGACACTTTTGCTGAGTCTTTCACTGTAAATGAATTCAGGTTTGTTTGTATTATGGCTTTAATAATAGACATTGTAATGATGCAGCTTTCGGATGTAGATTTAGATCCTTAAGTTGGACCGACAAAAGAAGTGTGTTTAGTAAAGTGCAGTAAGTAAGTTCAGAGTGTTTGTACTGACTGACCCCAGCATCTCACACACACTATCATGCGAGTGTCATTGCGGTGCTGAGAATGAAACACCACCCAAATAATATCTGGTCTGTGGTGTTCCCTTCCAGCTTGAATGTGAGGTCGTAGCTTTTGATTTGAGACACGGATCATGCCAACAATCACGACGACGGCAGAAAGTTTTTAAGAATAACAGCTCGTGAGTGTGTTGAATGTCGCTGTGCATGAAATCGCTAAAACATTGCAGTTTGACTTTTAGAAACCTGACGTATATAAATGTCGTGGCTCTTACGTGTCCCACTGTTTTCTGAACTTGTGCTATTATGATTTCTCACAGCACGTGCGACTTTAATTAGAGGCTTTTTAAAACTCACTACAGCCCGAGGCTTAAATCTGGACCACAGTAACTTCTAATATATTAGAGCCCTTCTGAGAAACCGCTTTTTATACCAGCAGAGATCTGCAGCATGATAGAAAGCTCCTTTGGTCAGCATACACTAAACAAGGCAGATTGCACTGTAGTAGCTGTTTATTTATTGTGCATTGAATATGAGGGCACGGTAGGAAGTCTGGGCCAAAGGTTTCTAAATATAAGCCTTGTTCACACTTAACATGAGGTGACTAAACCCACACTTTCCTAAAATAAGTCCTTGTTTTTGTAACTGCTGTGCAACATTTGCTGAGCGGCATGTGGGAAGCGCCTGAAATGGAAACTTACTAACTTATTAAATGTCTTTTTATTTGTTGGTCTGAAAAATTTTTATAGAAATGTAAACACACATTTTGTAAGCACATCTAGGAATCCGTCGAGGAAGGAGACCCTGGAGCCGGTGCTAAATAATAAATAAATAACGACAGAATGTTATAGTAGGATAAAGACTCTTCCCTCATTTTTATTTAGCCTCAGCTGCATATGGCATGCATTGAGATTTGCGATTAGTCCTACAGTGTGAACTTAAGTTTTAGGTTGTGTGAGATTGATCGTGTGTGTGTGTGTGTGTGTGTGTGTGTGTGTGTGTGTACACAAGATTGAGTTTACTGATTAAACTGCAGGCTTTTAAAGCAAGTGGCTCAGATCAATTGTTTCTCCTCATATTCAGTTTTCCCTGTCCCCCATGTCGCTGATTATAAATGAACGCTTTTACTTCTTGTTTGTATAATATTGAAAGTTTGAATCCATTAAATGATAAACTTATGGATTGCTATACTGCCAGTATACACACATACACAAACACAAGTTTCTCATTGGTGGGGCAACAGTGCCTTAGGTTAATCTGAATTATTCATGTCTAAAAAGCCTATCCTGCATGACACAGACACACACACACACAGTGTGTGGAGTGTAAGTCTCAGTGGATGTTTATGGTCCATTCTGACACAGTGTGGAGCTTCTTGTTAGTGAGGTTTACTTTCAGTTTATTTAACTACAGTAACACAGAGTGGCTAATGAACATCGTATGTGTGTGTTTGTGTGTGTGTGTGTGAGAGAGAGAGAGAGAGAGAGAGAGACCGAGGGTAGGGGAGGAAGGTGACATGCATGTTTTGCTTTTTGGACATGAATAATTTAGAATAACCTGAGGCACTGGTGTATGTCCGTGTGTGTGTGTGTGTGTGTGTGTGTGTGTGTGTGTGTGTGTCAGTGATTATCTTTTAATAACAGTGGAGAACGATCACTGAATTAAAATGATCAGCAGCTCAGTATATCTAAGCATATTTCTTTTGTTTGTAAAAAAAAAAAAAAAAGAAAAAAAAAAAAAAGGTAGACATTTATGAAAGGTTTTATTTCGGAGCTCAGTAATGCTGTGTTTAGGTCAGGCTAAAATCGAATAGTGCATCTCCCATTAGTGTCATGTTAATGAACATGGAATTTGTTCCATGAACAGGGTTGTCTAGTTGTGCATATTAACATCTGCATATTGCAGATAAATACTGCAAATCAGAAATGTGCACCACTGTTAACTTGTTTTTCCCAAAAACCTGAGACTGAGGGGGGGAAAATGTACGTTTTTTTTTCTGTGCATGAACATTTTTGAATAGTTGAATATTTTCAGTGTAGCTCAGGATGAGCTACTTTTTTGCAGAAACCTGGCAACCCTAAGCTTCTGCAAGATGTTGCTTCACAACTACACATTTAAGTTTACCTTACTCGTGCACTTTTTATTGTTTTGTCCTGCGGGGTCATGATGCACATGCTTATTCTGAAGCTGTACCTGGCAAGCTGTCTCCAAACAATAAATAAATAAATAAAGAAAGAAAGAAAGAAAGAATGCTCTGCCTAATTGCTCGTATCTGTATTTGTTCAGTACGCATTACCTGTTCAGTCTGAATAATGTACTCATGTTTGGTTACATCATTGGAAAATATGAGTGTTAGATGAAGCCCTTTATCTCTTTACTTCTCCTGTCTTTCTCCTCCTGCCCCACTCTACCTCCATGTGCTTGAGCTGTAGCTCGGCGAGGTGAAGTCCTGCATCTTCCTCATTAGTACGTTAACACGGCTGTTTACGAGATTAATGATGACTGCTTAGCAGGAGCAAGGCCACCGCTCACACTCAACACACTTTAACAGTGACCTACTTTTACAGCTCTCAAAAACATCCGTGTGCGCGCACTCCTGGGTGTGTGTGTGCGTGTGTCCTCCAAGTCCTCTGTTCTTGTATCTTGGTTTAAAATGCGGTCATATTTCAACTGTATTTGAAATGTGTAGGTGAATTGTATTGTGGATTTGTTGCTCCTTCAGTAGATTCCAAAAAAAGATGCTGAGATACAAAACTTTTGAAGTTGAATTGGCTGTGACAGGCTATAAACAAACAGAACATCAGGAGACGATGCTCAGCAGTCTGGAGATGTCCAGGGCTCGAAAGCTTATTGATTGCCCAGGATTTACAACCAGGTACTAAACATGACGGTCATTCAGGATTATGTTAATTAGCGCAATTACTCGTGGTCCCGTTAAATGCAGGGACCATGTAGCAGCTGTAAATCAATTAGCAAACCAATAACCACTTCATTAATCATTTAGGAACTGTGCAAATCGGTGGATAAATACTTAAAGCAAGTGGATCAGCAGCTTGCTAATTAAAGAAATGGTACAAATGAAATGAAAAGAAATTAATCAGTAAATTAAAATATATAGATATAAATAAGGGATACTTTTCCATCATTTTACTACCAGGTGTTTGAATTGTATTTATTTGTTCGTTTGACCAGCTGCCTCTTCTGCTGCCCTTTTTAAAAAAAATAATTGATTTATGCCCTGTACCAGGAGGCGGAGCTCACAGACCTGTCAGTCATTTCCCAGATACTTACAGAAGCTGTCACTGATGAATGCCAGGATGAAGCTACAGCTTCTCATTACCCATAACCTCGTTCTCTAGATTGTTATCACATATTACCAAACAGTCTGGCTTGTCTGTGCTGCTCAGAGAGTTAAAGGATCAACTTAGTCTAGGGTGTCTAACAGACACAGCGTATCTTCTTTTTTTTTTTAATGATGCATCTCTGAGTCCGACATTCTCAGAATTAGATCTGGAATAATGATCACTTAATATCTGGCTGACTGAATGACTGATAGACAGTGTGATAGTGAACGGTGTTATGTTTCTTAAGTAAGGAATAAATAATGCTTGCGGTTACAGGAAAATGATCAGCGACAGGGTTGTAGATGTGGCTCGACTTGAAGCGGAGTTACTGTCACCATCCAGACCCGTGTTTCATGTCCCGGAGTGTTTTATTCCTCTTATAGCACAGCGGTTTGGCACCGATTACATTTTAAAACGTTTAATAAGTTAATAAGTATGTCACACTTTCGAACCATTTAGAGTTACACGTAACGTTGTGGAACGTACACAGAACACGGTATCGCTTATGTTATAGCAGCTATGTTATTGCAGTCGTTCTCTCACCAACCACCCTTTTTCTTTCTCTTGAAGTTAATAAGACAAAAAAATTTGCTCTAGCTCTCAGTATTTGTGTGTGCATGTGCAACAGACTGCATGCCAAACTTTTGGCTCCCAGCAGTACAGATAGGCTGGATGTGTGCGACAGAAATGCATTCCTGAATAAATAACGTGTCGAGCCGATACTCAACACGTTCCCATGTGGAGCTAAAACCTGGGCGCACTCAGTCTCTCTCTTTTTTGCTTTTGCTTGTTCTTTCGATCATACTCTCTCTTTCTCAAATCTTTCTTTTGCTCAGTGTGGAAGTTGTTCATAGTGTTGCATGTGTATGAACTGTGTGTGTGTGTGTGTGTGTGTGTGAGAGAGGGAGAGGGAGAGTTCCCACATGCATCTATGCTTTCCAACAGACCCTGGGATAAATTTCCATTGACCTAAAAAGAAAGACTCAACATTTACAGCAGGAATAAATGAATGACTGGATGGATAAATAAATAAGGAATCAAGAAAAAATAATAATAAATATATAGATTTGTCAGCATCATTCTCTCTCTCTCTCCCTCTCTCTCTTTTTTTCCTTCTGCTTTCTTTATTTTCTTCCACTTGCCCCATTCACTCTCATTCTCACAGTAACCCTCAGCTACACTGCCACTATACAGGTGTCTATTATAGCAGTTGCATTGCTTATTTGTGCATAAATGTATATAAATGTGTCTCTGTGTGTGTAAATGTGGCTATCTACTTATATATGGCCTTACCAGTTAAGATTCACAGTCTGAGAGGCTCCATTTCTTTGGTTGTCTTTTCAACACGGTCACACTCATTGACTCAATGACTGGCTGCTTTCACTGAAGAGCCTCAACATCACGCAGCACAAAGACAGAGGACAGGAGGTGTCATGTGTGTGCACAGAGCCTATGTGTGTGTGTGTGTGTGTGTGTGTGTGTGTGTGTGTGTGTGTGTGTGTGTGTGTGTGTGTGTGTGAGCATACACACAGTACATCTGTGTGCTGCAGTGAAGTGCCTTCGATCTATACAAGACTTTTCTTGCTTGGAAGAATTAGATCACGGCCTCATTTTAAACACTGCAATAGAGAAGAGGGAACTGGGTGAGACAGAGAAAGGATATTAGATGTTTTTCATAACATTCACATTTAAATATTCACGCATTTAAATATTTTCTGTTTTAGCTGCGTAAGACAAGTCTGCTGCAACACACTTTTCCAACACTTTTCAGCTAAATAACTTTTCTAGGTGTATCTAGGTGTAAGGGAAAGAAAAAGTAAAAAAAAAATTTTTTTTCTTTCCAAAAAGGTATATATTTTCTACGTAGATATAAAACGTTCAAAGTGTTTGTGATGCAAAATTAATGTTACTACATGTATGTAGACATTTCTAGCAGAGCATCCTGCCTTTCTGTGGCTGAATCTCATTGGGCCTATAGTGCACTACATAGGATCTAGAGCTAGTGTCGGTGAGCTAGTTCATGTCTATTATCCTCGTCATCCATGTACGCAGCCATCTCTAATGCAGATTGATGTCTCAGCAAGTTTTTCCTTGTCACTGTTGCCTCTGGCTTGCACATTAAGGATCTAAATCTACATCCAGATTTCTGTAAAGCTGCTACATGACATTGTCTTCTGCTAAAAGTGCTATACAAAAAAGTTGAATTGAGATGGACTCAAGCAGACAGCACAGCACTGTGAGATTATAGGTGAGGATCCGGGAGGTTTGGTCTTTCACCTGGTACTTAGTAATTGTCATAGTCAGATTGATTGTATTTTTTTTTTTTTTTTTTTTTGTTCATTTAATGCTTCTCTAATACTGACTAAAGTGCATTATTATTTACACTTCCCAAACTACCCTATTGGTGTCATCACTATTTAGGCAGACTACTTAGTGTGCATTTTTGCAGTTCAAGGCCTGATTTCTCTCTGAATGTTTAGTGGACTCCAAGCTGTGAGATTAAACTGCACAGAGATTCCAAAATCTTACATCCAGCAGCTTTAGAAAGCACAGCTTTCGCTTTCCGCTTTCTGCTAATGTTTCTGCTGTCTGTGGCCGTATAAAATTAAAGGCTCATTAACATTCAGATCACTCGCGTGCGGTTTCCTGAGCCACCTTTAGTGTCCAGCTTGGCAGCGCAGGTTTATTAAAGCAATCAGGAAATCTAACCTGTTAACTCCAACCAGTCAACTCATTCAGATGATACTGTGTAGGCACGCTTTTTTTAAAAATTTTTTAAATTTTTTTTTTTTTTTAAGCACAAACATTATCAAGTCAGTACAAAAACATTTTAGATTCCCAAACATTAGTTTTCTAGCACAAAATTTAATGTTACAGAAAAATGTTTGTATGTCATTAAAGAAAGCAGCATGTTACATGAGACACTTTTCAGACAAAAAACACAATGAAGGCTGCTGGGTTTTGCTGCAAAAATCAGAAGCGAGTGTGAAAGTCAAAGTCTCCAGAAGAACTGTGTCTGGTTCTGCAAGATGCTCAATAAAACTTACCAGCTCATTTCCTTATAAAACTGCACTAATTGTACTTTACTGTATTTTTTTTTTAAATGTAGAAACATTTAATTTCATTATTTTGAAGGCATCTTCGCTCTACAGCATTTCTGTGTATGTGCCTAAAACTTTTGCACAGTACTGTATATAACCTGTTCTCCCTCGCTTATTTTCTGAGAAACAAGAAAGGGCTTTTGGAGAAGCACAGAAAGCTGTCTAAGCACATGGTGTCCTGTATCTGCTGTTAGTGAAAGAAAGAAGTGAATGAAGGAGAGAGAGAGAAAAGTCAAGAGCAGGAGACAAGAGACTGAAATGACACATTCATTCTCTCTCTCTCTCTCTCTCTCTCTCTCTCTCTCTCTCTCTGTGTGTGTGTGTGTGAGATGTCACAAGTGGATACTTATTTTCAGAGGCAGGCCTGACAGTCTGTCAAGTGGCAGAACAGGAGACAGTGTCTGGAACACACACACACAGACACACACACAGACACACACACACACACAGAGTAATAAAGTTAGATATTGTAGGGGATGAATCATCTTATTTGCCAAGGGAAAATTTAACTTTGGTATTACTTTGGAGAGTATAAGCGCTCATACACTGTGCACCATGGCCAGCTGCTTACTTTTGAAAACCAATTTTACACACACACACACACACACACACACACACACACACACACACACACACACACGCATACACACTGCTGTTCCTCAATCGATTGCTTTAGGCAGAAACTTCTTAATAGTTACACTTGTGCGTGTGCAGTAATATTTACTATATAGCATTGCAGGTGCTGCATCATCAGGCCTCCTGCTGAGTCTCTCTCTCTCTCTCTCTCCCTCCCTCTCTCTCTCTCTCCTCGCTCTCTCTCCCACTCTCTTCTCTCTCTCTTTTTCGCTGCCTCTCTCTCTCTCTCCCACCCTCTCCTCGTCCCCTCCCTGCTTTCTTGTCTCTCTCTCTCTTGCGCTCTACATCTGTTTTCTGGATTCAGTGACTGTAATACACTGGGATTCAATCAACAAAACCCTCATAGCATTGCTGCGAGCATAAACCACATACACATCTTCAAAGAGAAAAGCACACATTCAGCAACCTGAGCTGTTAGAAAAGCAGATGAAACCAGGAAACGTCTTTACACTTGTTCTATTTATTTATTTATTTTTATGCTGCTCCCATATTCAGCAGGGAAATTCTTTCTTTACTGTTGCTTATGTGAAAGATGACAAGTGTGTCTCAAATTCTGGATGTGAAGTTAATTTTCTGTTCTCCCTGTGAGTTTTCTTCTTCTCAGTACAAATCTACCAGATCCCCAAACACACCCTGACGGTTACTTTCCTGTGACTCGACTTTGTTCCTTTGCTTTCCTCAGTTTTCTACCCAACTAGGCGGCCCACTCACTTCCTCATGAAGTTGTCTTCATTTCTGTGTGCTCACCTACACACTTCACATCACGTTTTAACTAGTTTACATGTCATTGAAGGCTCAGCTGTGCGGAGTCTCGCACGTTCTCACCGGATCCGCGTGGGTTTCCTCTGCGTTCTCCGGTTTCCTCCCACTTCCCAAAAACAGGCTGGTGGGTGGACAGGCAACTGTAAATCTCCCCTAGGTGTGAATGAATGCGCAAATAAGTGTTTGTATTGGGTGGTAAGTCCCGCATCGGGCCCAGTGCTCCGGGGATAACCTCCGCATTCACTTCAACCCCGACCAGGATAAAGCAGTTACTCAACACGGTTGAATAAAAAAAGATTTGAGTTAAACTAAAAAGCTGGATTACATTTATTCAGTCTGAATTTGCTGAGATCAGTTGTGTGAGTAGAATTTGTGGACTTTTTTTTTGTGGTGTGGAAATTTGCTTTATTGACTAGTAGCACGAAGGCTGTTGTTTTGTTGAGCTCTGAAGGGACGCACCTCCATAGTTCAGCGCAGAAGATCCAAAACTGAGAAAGTTTTGTATGTGACTTCCCAAACCAACATTAAATTATTGTTATAATTATAAATGTCAGGTGTCAGGTGGGCATG
Organism: Cranoglanis bouderius; assembly: GCA_023630585.1. Classification (NCBI taxonomy): domain Eukaryota; kingdom Metazoa; phylum Chordata; class Actinopteri; order Siluriformes; family Cranoglanididae; genus Cranoglanis; species Cranoglanis bouderius. Next base: position 8,813,443 of record CM042564.1, read on the forward strand.
GTGGCTTAGTGGTTAGCACGTTTGCCTCGTACCTCCTGGGTTGGGGGTTCGATTCCCACCTCTGCCCTGTGTCCGCTGAGTTTGCATGTTCTCCCCGTGCTTCGGGGGTTTCCATGGGGTACTCTAGTTTCCTCCCCCAGTCCAAAGAAATGCATTGTAGGTAAATTGGCATTTCCAAATTGTCCATGGTGTGTGAATTGTATCCTGTGATGAGTTGGCACTCCATCCAGGGTGTCCCCTGCCTTGTGCCTAAAGCTCCCTGGGATAGGCTCCAGGCTCCCTGCAACCCTGTGTAGGATAAGCGGTATGGAAAATGGATGGATTGAAATGAGGTGTCAGTGTACACAGGCAGTTTAGAGGCTGGATTAGACTGTATTACTGCTGTTTATTTTGTACTGTGAATGAGCTAGATTGCTAGCAACCAACTTGGACCGGTTGACAAGTAATTTGGAAGCTGCAGCCCAAGGTACCCTGTCCTCACTCCAGAGAATCACGAGTGGAAAATGCCGGTAAAAAACCTCAGCCAAGGAGCAGAACTAAAAGAAGCTGTGATGATGAAGCATTGGAGTGTGAGGCTTTTCCTAGGCCCAGTTGTCTAAGTGGAGTCTGACACTTTTAAACCTGAGAAACAGGAGGGAGATGAAGACTGAAACCTGGGCATAAACGCTTGCCTCAGCACTTCGTTCGTTTAGGAGTTTGGGGGAAATGCATGAGAAGCAGCAGGCCGTGAGCTCCAAAATGGGCCGTAAATGAGGCTTAAGAGGATTTTATGTAGTTTTAATAGCTAATATGAGATTTAACCAGGAACCAAAATGAGCTGACAGCCAGTAATGGCTTTTGTAATGTTTTAATTATGAAGAGTTATCATAGATATGATAGCTTTACTCATAGATGCAGTCATACATGCGCTCAAGTATTTCAGACATGGGCTGTGCATGAAAATTCAGTTTTAATTAGATCACAGATCAGACGAGGCGTGGAGATTTTGTCCTGCGCTTATCTGTTTTGATTCAGTGTGTCCTTGATTATGACCGACTTAAAAAAAATTCTTAAGCTTATTATTAACGTAGAATTTATAGTAAAATATTATTTTGATTTTGTCAGAGGTTTAGTCAATCTCATATCATTCAATGTAACCCTCATTATCCTTCCTGTCTGCTAGAGAGAGGTTGTCTATACTAAAATGATCAATAATTATCGTGTCATGTGGTCTGACAGAACAGTGCTGATTAAATGTCAGATTAGAGATTCAACCTGATACAGTGGCTTAATTGATATTTTGATATTTTACTTAACGTGGTGGCTTTAACAAAAAAAAAAAAAAATCTTGCTCAGAGAGATACAGCTTTTTCCTGGTTTATACACTTTCCTGAATTCACAGACAGAGAAGGCGGCTAGAAATTCATTGGGATGTGAAAAGAAGTTTTCTTCTATTTTCTTCTCTTCTCTTCCCTTCCCCTTTCTTGTTCTCTATCTCTTCTCTCCTCTTCTCTTCTTTATCTCGTCTCTCCTCTTCTCTTTATCTTTTCTCTTTCTCTTCTCTTTTCTTCTCTTCAGTTTTATCCTCCCCTCTCTGTTCCTCTCCCCGTCATGGTAATAAAAGGTGACCCTAAGTCGTGTGTTCAGTGTAACAATACACACTCGAGTGTGAATGAACAGAGTGGCCACTATGCTGTGAAGTGATATTACTCATTAATCAAAAGTGAAATGTGGGTCAAAATAAAATCTATTCCACCTCGCAATATTCCACTGAGGACTTACATTGGTGTGTGTGAGTGTGTGTCTGTCTGTCTCTCTGTCTGAGTGCTTTCTATATCTGTATTTCTATGTGTGTCAGATATTAACATGTAGTACCTGCTGTAGTCTATGGCTATGTGTGAGACGTGGCAGTTTGCTAGCATATCAACACGTACACAAACACACATACATGCAGACAAACACTATTCTCTGTAATTGCTCTCTTTTTTTCCTTCCTGGCCTTTTCACCAGTACCGTTTTTCCTTATTTTGTATATTTGTTCATCGAGCACACACCTTGCTGTTGAAATCAGCTTAGCATCAGAGTCTCTCTTTTGTTTTGTGTGTGTGTGTGTGTGCGTGTGTGTGTGCGTGTCTTACAAAGAGCATAGGAGAAGTGTAGGGACCTGAATAATGCATCCATCCATCTCTTTCTCATCTACCCGTGGAGCTTCCTGTCAGTAGCGTTTCATTGAAGCGGGCTGTCTAACTCATGAAGGATGTTAGTATGGTTGATGGAGGAAGGGAGCAGTTATTGTTTTTTGTTATCCCCTTAATAACCAGGGCTTATTATACTTTAACCTTAACCTTAATAGCCATAATATCTCTTCAGAGGAAGCAAACAGATTATGCAGGTGTTTTCAGCACTGTAGTGCAGTGTAAACAAACAAACACCGTTTGTGTACCTTTTTGAATATGAAAGAGTTTACTCAGCTGTTTTGAGTTAACCCCTCAAAAAACGCAATTGATATTTCTCACATTGTTCCGCTTTTCATTTGCATACAGGTAAATGTACTTTCAGTTTTATCACTCCAGACATGTTATTTTGTCAACATTCGCTACACCTCTTGTTGCTCAAAGTTCTGATACTGCACTGGCTTCACATCAGCTGCCTTCTTGTAAAGCTAGCAGTCATGCTTTATAAAAAGGAATGAGATAGATGTGATCATTCAGCGTGATGAAATAGAGAGAAATTGGGGATCAAGTAGGTAGATATGGAGGTTTGAGCATTGGTTGTGCAAATAAAACTCCCTCTCTCTGTCTCTCTCTATCTCTCTCTCTCTCTCTCTCTCTCTCTCTCTCTCTAGCTCACTGAGTCCCGACACAGATCCCGATGGTGCATTTCAGAGGGAGGGCTTTGGCAGGCAGAGCATGTCGGAGAAAAGGACCAAACAGTACGGAGATGCTGCTCAGCTCGAAATCATCAAGACGCGCAAATCCAAGAGCATGGATTTAGGTAACATTACTTATAAGAAATATATATCTTTCATCCTGCTTGCAGCCCCTCCCATACTGCTCAGTTCTCTGTGAGCTGTAACCATCATGAAGCCCCAGCCATCAACATTAATTATTTTATGTTCATTATGAAGAGACTTAAAGCCCCTGTCAACTTATATTTTTCCTTACTATATTGAAAGTATTTATCACTCTTTGTGCCTGAGTGACCAGGAAGCAAACTTCACCCAGCCAACTTTTTAGCACTTTAAATGCACATTTTCTAAAACGTATTACTTTACGCTTGTGCACAGTGAGTAGCTTTAGCAGACTGTTTGGATTACAAGTAGATAATTACAAGCCTTAGACATCTATGCTGCAGCATAATACTATAGAAGGTTAATCACAACTACAGTTCATTATAATAAAAAGTATTTTCAGTGTCATAATAGGCGTGATACTTCTGGACACTTTTGGACAACCACTTGAAAATATATTATTGAGCATGGATGGATGCAGGAAGCAGCAAGCAATCACGTGTATACAAAATGGATTTTGCTGCTGGCTGTTGCCATCATGACTCAAGAAATGTGTATGAAGTAAACCAGTACACCTCTGCGACATTTATTTATATATTTGTTGGTTTATTTATTTATTGACTTGTAGCTCATGCAAATTTTCTGCATAATGTCATACCCTCAGTTGCAGAGTAAGTTTTGAGTTGACAAAACCAAACAAATCCAAGCCGGGTTAATTAAGGTTAATAGGTTTCATGACGCTGGCTATCAAATTTCTCAGTCAACCCAGGTTTTAACCCTGAATCAATGTTTACTCATCGTGCACATGCACGTAAAAGCCAGACGTTTGCAGCAAACAGCCAATAGCATTCAACATGGAAAAAGCAGGTGTGCATACTTCCGGTTGAAGAGCAAGAAATTATTGTGCAGAAAACATCAGTGATTGTGTAAATGCGTAAGTTTACTCTTAATAGGCTCACAGTGAGAATAAGCGAATTGATAACTTATAGCCCCAACATATTGCATGTAATTTCATTGAATATAAAAGAAAATTGTTTTAATTACATATTGATAAAATAAATACCAATTTGTGAAAATCTATTAGGACACAAAAACTGAATTGGCCCTGACAAAGATTTAGTATTTAACTCATTGTGTCTGTCCCTAAAAGTTCTTTCCCTTCAAATTGCCCTTCTTATTATTTGCGCTCCACAGGATTCTCCACAAACGGTGAAGCCATCGCTACGAAACACTAAAGGTTAACTTTGATGCGTCAGATTTATATCACTTTGCTCACAGCTGATTGGTCCAATTTGGGTTTGTGATTTCTTACCCAGTAAATTTAGTAGGTTGCCATAGAGATGCTGATCATTATGCGATGAGACATTTAAGTAGTTTTTAACTTTACTTACTCTGTATTTAATAATACATCTTTATCTAATATCACCTTGGTAAATGCTTAATAATGAGTTTTTGTAAGCATTTCTAGCAGACCCATGTTGTTGACTGAGGGTTTAAGATTTTTACTGCCACAGTTATGTAAAGTTTTACCCAAAGAAAACTTGGTTTCACTGCCCCGAAGAAACAGTGGTAAAGCACCAGGGACAGATGGTCTGGTCAGTGACTGGCGTCTTCTGAGGAACATGGACAAGCACTCTGACTGCGCGTCCCAGAAGACCAATGAAAGCTGCCGCTCCAGTGAGCGGATAATTGGAGGAGATAAAACGGCTTCTCCCTCCTCCGTCCCCATTCAACTTAGTCATCATGAAGATCCTCATCTTCTTTAACTGGCCTTGATCTCTAAAAAGATCTAGATACTTCTCCATCTGAACTCCTTCTCTCTCTCTCTCTCTCTCTCTCTCTCTCTCTCTCTCTCCCCCCTCCCCAACTTCACACAAGTGACATGAGAGAAAAACGATCCAGCACTCAGGCAGAGAGGGTGGGGCCCCAAAAGTAAGAAAACAGCAGATAAGACTCATTTTAGTCTCCTATCCACGCCAGACTGCATTAGGATATCAATTAAAAGCAAGCCCGTGCTCAATCAGAGCCATTAGTAAGGGTAGGAGAATCCTCCAGTGTGTAAAGAGTTCAGGGCCTCGCTGCAGCCTCTCCATCATGCTTTATCAAAATGCTTCATAATTGTGCTGTCAGCTCCCATTGGGCCTAATGAAAAATTGATATGTGGAATGATGTCCCACTGATGAAACAATTACACCACTCCTCATCAAAAGAAAGTGAAGTTTGAGAGGCTTTTAGAAAAAGTCGTCACCTTTTAGCTAAGCTCATTTACACACACACACACACACAGCCCAGATGAGTGTTAAGTATCTCTGTGCAGGAGATTGTTAGCAGTACAAGTTTTCAAATCTGAATATGTGAATCAGTAATTAGCTCTGCTACAGGGATTAAGGGTTTTAGTATTCAGTGATATTGGCTCAAGCAGTTGCTTCTCCTGGGTATTGCCTTAATTATATTCTAGGGAAGTATATTTATTTATGGTCTGCTTTGGGAGCAGTCCACACTGACATCTTATAGAGCCTTCGATCTCGTTCATACGTGTATGGATATTTTTAATGCATAGTTTTTACCCCTCTGTTTAAAAAGCATTTTTTAAAAATAAATTTAAAAAAATTAAAAATGCAGAAATTATTTGTAAAGATTCAGATTAGGACACCAGGCCAGTGGGTGGTGACAGTATGTTATAAACTGTCAAATGCTGCAAGAATAACATTATGAGCAATAAAGAGGGCAAAAAAGCAAGGATTCATATATGTGGGTTGAAGATGAGCTGGAACTACTGCTTAAGGTTACACAAAGTGTTCTCACGTGTCTTATCCAAATACATGAGTTGTTGTTGTTTTTCCCAGTCCATAAGAAAACACTGAAAACAATTTGTAAACTTTGTCCACCACTAAGGGTGTTTTCGACACACTTTGATTTCAGCTACCCAAAAATGTGTTTTTGTGTGGACAGAAGGCTAAAAATGGAGGAAAAAAGAAACATCCATATACAGTACTGTGCAAATGTTTTAGGCACCGTATTTGTTTTAGTACAAACTTTGTTATAGATTATTTATTTTATGACTTATACATTATCAAGTCAGTATAAAAAGTATTTTAGATTCCCAAACATCAGTTTTATAGCACAAAATTCAATGTTACAGAAAAATGTTTGTATGTTATTAAAGAAAGCAGCATATTACGTAAGAGACACTTTTCAGACAAAAAAAACACAATGAAGGCTGCTGGGTTTTGCTGAAAAAATAAGAAGCGAGTGCGAAAGTCAAAGTCTCCAGAAGAACTGTGTCTGGTTCTGCAAGATGCTCAATAAAACTTTTCCTTATAAAACTGCACTAATTGTACCAGAGACTACTATTTTTATTTTTATTTTTTTGTCACACCAAATATTGACTTTGTTTCATTTACTTCTGTTTACTGCTCTTTACTGTATTTTCTTTAATGTAGAAACATTTCATTTCATTATTTTGAAGGCATCTTTGCTCTACAGCATTTCTTTGCATGTTCCTAAAACTTTTGCACAGTACTGTACGTGTGGACGGAGCCTCAATCAGAGGGTCCTGAGAATTAAGTGCCCCCGGAACTAAAGACTCATAAAGACCTGAACAGGAACTACTCACCCTACATCACTTATGAGCACCATTTTATTTTGAACTTTCCACACACTGATCATTAAAAGCTCTTTCCACTCCCAGAAAATCACCTGTTCTAAGTTCACACATCAATTTTCCACAGATGGCCTTTTCTTTTCCTCTCAATCATATATATATATATATATATATATATATATATATATATACTCTCCATCTGCTTTTGCACGCTTCAGACGAACAATATCTATTTTTTAAACGAGTCTGAGAGCTTTTTCAGAGATTATGCAGAATTGTCTGCATGCCTGACACTTTGAATTCTCTCAGATGTGTGAAAAGACAGGGGGGAGGGGGAGGATCGGTTCCACGTCACGCATGGGGCTATGAGTAATCACCTAACACTTTATAACCTGTTCCCCAGTGAATATAAATGTCTGAGACAAAAGCATGATATCCCATATCTTGTGTGTCTGTCTGTATGAGTGTCTGTATGTGTGTGTGTGTGTGTCTGTACCTGTCTGTGTGTCTGTCTTTGTGTCTGTGTGTTTTGTTCCTATTTGATTTGTCTTTCTGTCTCTCTACACTTGAATGATTTGCATGCTTCTCCTGACCTTTTGGAAATTGACACTAATGGAAAGTCAGTTTGTAATGCAGCATGGGAACTGGGAATGGTGGAACGTCTTGCACTAACCCAACACAATTGTTTATGCCTCTTTAACAGTAGCTGACGAGATTAACCTCACACCCCGCCCAAACAGGACAGAAGGTAAGATAACCAATCGTTGACGCCTGTCACTCCTGCACCACAGTAGGATTGGCTTGTCTGTCTGTGCTTGGGCATGCTAGTGCTTAGCAGATGAGCTGGGGTGTTTTTATTTTATTTTATTATTATTATTTATTTTTTTTTTTTCCATCATTGTTTGCTCAAAGCGAAGTTTGCCATGGTTCGTGGTGACATGCTGTAGATTTTCAGCATAGAATAAAGCAATGATATCTCTCTTAATGGATTCACTTCTGAAAGTCTTTCCAGGTTCATTTTAATTATCATCACTATCTCCTAAATGCTGCATTTGTTTTGCTATGTTTAGGAAGTCACTCGAAGTAATTGGTGTCAAATTATAGATATTGCTTCTTAAATTGGAACGAGTGTTGTGGCGTTAAATAGTATTTTTGGCTGCAGCTTAGCGGAAGGCAAGCCGCACTGCTCGCTCTTCAGAGAGTAAGAAAGAAGAAAACATTAATTAGCCTGAGAGGTGTTTCAAATGGAAAGAGGAAGAATATGAGAATGAAGGAGGTGTGTGAATGTGTGTGTGTGTATATATATGGAACATGCTAGGGGGCTTTGCTTGGATCCCATTTTGAAATAAAGACCCTCAAATTCAGGCAAGCCTGTTTGACAGCAATTAATCCATCGCTGTCAAGTGGCTGAAGCTATGCACTGTAGTCACAGCACAGGGAAAACACGTTTCCTGGCCAGCAGGAGTCCAGGCGAAGCCCTGGGTAGGGTTCAGCCATGCAGAAAAGTATTCTGTAACAAACATATAGCATTGCCAAGAATGGCGGCTGAGAACCAAATTGAATGACTCTAGTGTAGGCCATGGTGTTTAAATGGATGGAGTTTCCAAATATAATTTAAAAATAACGGGTTTCATGTTGAAGGAATTGAACTCGGGTGCCACACCTGGAACTTATTCCCTTTGTTAAAATATCCTGAGCAGCATTAAATGTCCTTAACACTCATCAAAACCACAAAAGGTTCTTCCCTAGAGAACATGCACGTTGCACCTCCGGTGTCCTGGCTCCTAGTCGTATAGCAACAGAACACCTGGAAGTATTCAGACACCCTCACCATCTCCACAACCCCATACTAGTTTATGTTCAGTTGTAAATTTAACTGGCCCACACTCATGGCACCGAAAAAGCCACCATAACCCACGGCGTGTTATAAGCTAATGAACTGTGTGTCCTTGTGGTTTCGTGAAGTAAGTGAATCCACATGGTTCAGTGCAGTCGCAGTACAGATTGCAGGTCAGGTTCGGTTTTGTGAGAACAGAATGCAGAGGGATGCTGTGAGCGTAATCTTATTAGATGAAATTGCCCTGCGACGATTCAGCAGATCCTGCCCCATCATTGGTGGCATTGCAGTAATGGTACATAGGAGTGTTGTAAGTGATTGAGCTCGGCCATCGGAAGTTAATTAGGACAGGTGTAAAGAAGCAGGGGGAAAAGCTGTTTTCTGGTGTGCTAATGATTCAGAACAGGCTGGCACAGCAGCTCGGGCGACCCCAGGGCCCCTTCACCCTTACTGGGCTACGGGAACATGACTTCCTCCTGGCCAACATGGAGCTATTCTTAGCCTAATCAACCTTCTAGAGATACTCTTAGAATCTCAACTGGCTGAATAAATTACATTTAATGCGATCCTGTGTCAATATATACACGCACACCATGTGAGCATTACATACTGCCTTGAGTAATGGCCTTTAGAAGAAACGTCGGAGTCATGCTAACGAGGCAGCAGCCGCAGCCCTTACATTAACCACTGACAGATTATTCATGAAGCTCGTGATACCTGCTTTCAACATTTAATGATAATCGTGCCTCACCAGCGAATTGTCCTGGTCGCCTTTGCGGGCTGACTAATCAAAAAGATGTGGGGAGTATATCTTATCAAAGCCTGCACAGCACCGTATCTTTATTGTGACTATAATATCGCAGTTATGCGGCTTTGTCTAGGATTATGAGGCCTCTCTGTTTCCAACCTGAGCAGAGAGATAGAGAAGAAAGACATGTTTGGGTTGGTGAAACCTTTGTATTTTTTTTTTTTTTTGTTATTTTTCCTTCTGCTTTTCCCCATGAGTGACAGCAAGCTCTGTATTAGATATGTGATAGGAATCATGAAGTAGTCCTGCCTTTTGAGAGATGCTTGTCAAAAGCCTGCCTGGCTGCAGATGAAGAGAAATACACACACACGCGCACACACAAAAAAAAAAAAAAAAAAACAGTGAGCGAGAACAATTACCAGCTTTTCTTTCGTTGATGCTCTTCGCTCCGACGTGACACAATGCTGGAGCTCATGATGTGGAATGTCAAACGGGCTCAGCGGGATGATCATTCCGAGATTTTGAGCGAAGCAGATGCCATTTGCATTTCCTCAAACTGTAGCAGCCGCCTGGGCTTCATGTTCTGCATCCTATTGTGTTTGGCACGCACGCTGCTCCCATGATCTGGAGGAACAGGCCTGCATGTAAGCTTCAAAAATGCCCCATTTATGCGGTATTTAGAGTATCTTGATTAAGTCTGCTTCTCTGCCAGCATATGGGGAGCAATACTGTTTGGATGCAAGCTGGATTTTCTTCATTTTCCTGCAGTTAAAAAGCAAAACAAAACAAAAAAAAAACAGATGCTGCTCTCCTTCATTATGAAAGAAAGATCCTTTGGACAATAAAGGAAGGTCTTTACTTTGTAATTGTAAATATAATTGATCTGGCCTATAAATTGGCTCAGTAATCAAATATGATCAATGAAATGGCTGTGTTTTTTTTAAGGCTGTGTTTATTGAGCAACATGTTGACCACTCTGGCTGTTTATTGACCCGTTTACACATGGTCATTTGATATGTTTAAAATATTAGGATTTTATCCAGATAAGGATTATTCATTTAAAAATGCACCCAGTGTACATTTGAAACAGATTCAGTGTAATCTTTTCTAAACCACTTTAAGAGGTCTGAGAAGGATGTTTTTGCCAGATGTTATACATTCTTCTTGCATCTGACAACCAAAACTCCTTCCAGTTATGTCACCTCATTTCTTACATGATCCATGACTGCCTAAGTTGTTAAAAACAGCACAAATGGTGGGTTTTGATTCAGCCATTACAGAAAGTTGATGTAGTGAGGTTGTTTGCATACTACATGCTAAAAAAAAAAAACAGTCAGATTTCAAGCTAGCTAACTGGAGACACATTTATCTACAAGTATAAGTGTGGGAGGGTGGGGGGGGAATCTTATCAGGATGCAATCTAGATACAAGATGTGTAAATGGGAACCATCAGAGCTCTTCTTCAGGTGCATTATGAGCGATATTGATTAGCATTCATTCCCCCCTATCTAGTAGTCCACTGTTCAGAATGATGCATGTCTTTGGTTGGCATTAACAGTGCTGCAGATGGAGCTCAGTGGTGGTGCATTGGGTCATTACAATCACTAATCCACACCATTTTTATATCCGCTTTCTATCCTCATTGTGATACAAGACTGAGCTGATGTTTCCAGCACAAACACAGCAATGTTTGCTAGGAACCAGATTGACAGAAGGCAATCCCAGATTCCACATCTCGCCTTGAGGTCAGAGGTCATCTTCACACCCTCTGAACCATCTTTGTTTGCACTGACTGCATCTAACCGTACGTGAGAAAATTCTGTGGAAGAGCTGTTACTGCTTTTCCAGCTCTGTCTTCTCTCCTTAATGCAGGAAGAGCTGCTATGCTTTGGGTCTGGTTCTGGTTTGCTTGGTTAAAGGATCGAGCGCAGATTAGCCGCATCTAAAGCTGCTAACGCTCGTGGAAGAATGAGAACAGTAACCGTTCCAATGTGGATTAGTCCACTTTCTCAGCATGCTGCTTCCTACCTCCGGATGACCAGCAATGGTTCTATGCTTCTAGCTGATATCTACACTACGATGCTTCTGAAGTGGTGTTCGAGCCGACAGGATCTGATAGATTTCGGATTGTTTTCACCGGGTGATTGGGAGCTTATTTTGCTAGGCTGATCTCTGTTTTGTTTTCGACCCGGAGATCCGCTGCGAGCTCATCAGCCACCGAGCATGCTCCATTGAAAATGAGCCGAGACCCTTGGTGGAAAGGAAGGCAAAGCAATTTGGGGGGTATGAAAGAAGACCATGTGGTGTAAAGACTGGCGAGAGAGTGATCGACAGCTATGTTTACACAGAATGTCACCATATGTTTGATGACGCTATGCAGACGTAGTTTTTAGACTGAAATCTTTGAGAGCCTGAGCTCCTCATGGCTCAAGCTGAGGAAACACTGGCTCATACCAAATAGCCAAAAAAACAGCTTTTGATGGAAAATTACAATGGACGTCCAACAGCATGCTGGTTATGGGCTGTTGTTCATAAGACACGTATACACTGACATAATGAAATACTGAGGTCTCGCTTCACTAAGCTACTCTAAACATCAGCCTTTGGGAAAAAAAAAAAGTAATTCTGGCTGTCTGGTGAGCTGTGTTAGCTTTAAACAGAAGGAATGATAGCTGGAGCTGCAGCTCTGTAGGACGTGTGGGATTTTCTACATCAACAGCTCTACTGTTTGACCTACCATGCTTCATGGGAGGAATGACACTTCTATCAACTCTGTCAACAAACAGAAAGAATAGGCCTCGCTGCGGTCCTTTGAGTAGAAGCCTTCTGTCATTCATGCCATGTATATTTATATATTTATATATCATTTGCATGTTAATTATATTTGTGTGCATAATGAAGATCCATTATGTTGTACATATCAATGAGGTGTAGTCAAACGGACCAGTAGCTCTGCCCAATTCCTGCGCCTCCTTGAGCTGCATACGCTGTTGGACCTTTTGTCTTTGTGTGTACTTCTTCTTCATTTTGCAAATTTGCGTATGTTTGTGTGAGTTATTGTGTAAGCTCTAAACATTTATCTTATCCCAGGCACACAGGTGGCTCAGGGAATGTGTGTTTGGCAACTGCTCCATTTACGCCTACCTGTACCCACGCCTCCACACACACACACACACACACACACACCAATCGTAGATCCAACCAACCAAATAGCCCTGCTTGCTCATTGTGTCTCCCTGCTCAGGCAACTCTGCAGAGCAGGATTAATGCTCTGTCTCTGCTGGAAGTTGTTGTAAGCTGGAGCATTTTGTTTCCGGAGGGGTTTTGGTAGGCCTGGCATACAGATTATGGAGTATGTTAGTAGAATGAGAAGGTTATTAAGCAGGGAGGAACATGAAGGGGACGGCCTTAGTGTGGATGTGAATGGGCTAGATTTTGTGTGTTTAGTCTGTTCTTCTATTCTCCTTAGCTTCTAAATCTCCGTATCCCTTTCTCTCTTTTCCTCGGCCACCCACCAAAGATAATGGGCTTCGGGCCTGCGCCATACATCAATGCCTGTAGTCTCACTTTCTGTATTTCTCCCTCTGTGTTCTGCCTCTCTGCAGCTGCTTCTCTCTTTCTAAAGTGTTTATATACTTTGCAGCCTTATAATATGAGCCAGGCATATTTACAAATTAAGATAAAAGGCACTAAAGAACCTCAAGAGCTTGAAGAAAAGTAAGCATAGTGATAAGTGGAATTTCCAAATTCACATTTATCTCCACTCAAGGGAGTATTTGGTTTAAAAGATGTCTTTTTTTTTTTTTTTCTTTTCTTTAAATGCCCCCTGTTTTAAAGATGGAAGAGCACTTTTATTACTATTTTGGATTAAATGTCCTCTCTCTTATCCTAAGGTAACGCCACAAGAGATGTAGGGCCCAATCTGGGTCTGAAGAAGTCCAGCTCTCTTGAGAGTCTCCAGACGGCCGTGGCAGAGGTGACGCTCAACGGGGACGTCCCCTTCCACAGGCCTCGTCCCAGAATCATCCGTGGACGTGGCTGCAACGAGAGCTTCCGTGCAGCTATCGACAAATCCTATGACAGACCTGGTATGAACGTGGTGGGTGATGAAGAGGAGGATGAAGGCATGGAGACATGTAAGTGTTGGAACCAAAACAAGATTGTTTTAGTTTCTTAAATTGCAGGTTCTGATGTTTTTACTGTTAAAAAAAAAAAAAGGATACCATGATATCAGATACTCCGAAATTGATACACTTTTGATGTCGGATGACACTCCAGCCATCACAAGGAATCGTGAGGAATTTCTCCATTTTTATCTAGGTCAGGCTTCCCCTTACAGAATCCACAGCCAATCAGCGTCTGCTTTACTCTCATATTACTGTTCATGTCAGCAGTGTCCGAGTGAGCTCCGAGACGTCCCTGCTGTCTGTTTTTCCTCCACTGGGGACTCTTCATTCTCATCTTCCTCTTAATGCTTTTAGACTTGAAGCAATTGGGAAACCATTGTCCTGTTTACTGGCAGAAGGAGTTAGTCCTTCATTTCTCCTTGCAGTCCATAGTGAATAGATCAGCAGCCTTTTTATATATATATATATATATATATATATATATATATATATATATATATATATATATATATATATATATATATATATATATATATATATATATATATTACAGCTATTATGGATGTCCTTGTTGAACATTTTGATTTTATATGCTGTTATAAAATTTTAGCTGCACTGAAAGTGCTTTGTTCTGGGTGTATGTGTGGAAAACAGCACTGCTGGTCTTGAAACAGCCATTGGCGACTCTTTGCCCTCTTTTTCACTAGAGTCTGTCCGATCTGGTGTTTCATTACTCACAGTCATGTTTTGGTGGCAAGACAGAGCTGTCAAACAAGCCAGACCAGGTAATAACAGCACCTTGCCGCAGGAGCCTCCTTGTTCTCAATTAAAAGCTTCTATTCAACAGGGTAGAGACATTATTTAAATAAAAAAGGAGGCAAATCATTTTCCTGAGCTGCTTTGTTCTGCTATGTTGTTTCTACCTGCCACTAAATACTGTCTTATCTTTCCCTCAGAGAAATGAGGGGCAATAGATTCTGCCACAAAGGTATATTGCATTTCTCCCTTCCTGATATTCAAATAAGTCAAATGCGTTTTTCAATTTAGATAAAAGCAGCCTGCCTGTGTCTGTCCCTGAGGTTAATAGTCAGAGTTGACTGATAAGGGCAGGCATTCTTTCTTCACGCTGACTTTTATTTACATAAAAATCCCACATCATCTGGGGAAAGAATGTGTCAGCAGCAGATATCCTGCCAAGAAGAAGAGAAGATTTGAGCTGGGGATTTTCTCTGTCCTGTACTTCTGAAATAGCAAACTTCAGAGTTACATTTCAAGCAGAATGACAATTTCATGAATCCATCTGTGACTCGGAAGGGAAGAAATAAACACCTAGCAGGATCAAAGTGAGGAGGCTAATGACGGGGTGTCAAAACATTTATTTCTCTCTCGTACAGCAGAAAAGTTTAAATTACTCTAATCCGGGTCTTTTAAAAAACAAAAACAAAAAATATTGCAATTGAATGACAAACACAGAATGGCTGCTTAACTTGCTCCGATGGCTGTTTTGATGGAAACACTATTGATCCGTTGAAGCTGCATTGACTTCAGTGTTGCGGCTCTTTGTTAGGCTAATCAGCAGTGTTTGGGAAATGAAGGGTCCAATTTATACCTCTCATCAATTTCTCTCCATTTCTTTTCTCTCCGTTTCTTTCTGTTTCGGTTCCATCTTCGTCAAGACCAGATTGAGGTTTTTGTAGGTGTGTGATAATGACGGGCTGAGTGCTTGCCTACACACACAGATACACTCGTCTGGCCCCCCAGGAGGCCTGAGCGATTACCATCTCCTGTGTGTTATCTGAGACGGCATCATTAGGAGCTGCAGAAATTAGCATGCTCCTCTAATCTCACAGCCCGGTTTTAATTGCCAGATGCAGCTCATCCGTGTAGCTATACCGCCTTTGCACTTAGCGGCGTGATAAGCTTACACGCACACACACGGGAAATGAAAGAAACGAGTGATAAAAGCGATATCAACTCAAACATAGTTAGTGTTATCATCTTCCGAACTGTTAAAGGGATTTAGGAAAAAAAAGAAAAAAAAAAAAAAAGTAGTGCAAAGCGGAAAAGATTTCTGAACGCTGTTCCTGTCATATAGCATTTCACGGCCGGTTTTCACTTTCCTCGGGGAAAACTTCAAAGAAAGAAAGCAGAAAACAACATTGAACACAGGAACCTCGTCCCTATTACGGTCTCATCTAGCGAGGGGGGGGGGAATCCAACATGGCTGCCTCATTGTTTTCTCAGATTGGATTTTCTGTCTGCTTTTAATCTTTCTCCCTCCCTCTTTAAATATTAATAAACTGTAATCACACACGTCTAACATCAGGTGCATTGTGATATTGTATTCGTCTCTAACACTGCTAAGCATTATGCTAAAGCACTTGGCATAATTAGCAGCTGCATTTTTCTCCCCCCCTCCTTTTGCTCATTCAGAGTTGATTTAAACTTACAATTACTGACAGATTAATTACATTAGATGCAGCAGGGCATCCAGCATAGAAATTGCAGCTATTATCAGACTGATGGTGAAATGAAAATTAGCTAAAGTACTTCATTCCAGTTGTGATTAAAGTGGTATTTTATGTATGCCGTTGCTGGTTTGCGGGGAAATAATGAAAATGCTAGTTATAGAATAAACATTTGCTACGTAGTATAAGGAGAAACTTAGCATATAGTCAGGAAATGTTGCTTTTGTCATTTTTTGTGACTTTATCAATACTGACACTGGATCTACATGCTCAGATACAGACATGCTCAGATAAAGACAACTTTTCACAGCCGCCTTTGGTCATATTTACCAAGAGTGCCAATACTAATGGAGGGCGCTGTACTGTAAGACATAAGCTTTTGATTCTAAGCAATCTCCATAACAAAGAATTGTATAAAAAAAAGAAAAAAAAAGAAAGAATATTAACAAAGCAGTTCAGCCGTACCTCTGATGTCTTCAAGGAACATGTCTTTGGGGACTCCAACATATTACCACTTCTTAATTGTGTTCAGAGAGCTGAAAATCAGTCTAAGGAGTTACTACTGGAGTAGAACTACTCTCTAAAGGAACTCGTGGTCCTACTTCAGCTATATAGTTACACATGAACTATACACGATTTAAAGGAAAAACGACGGCTCTGTTATGCTGTATGAGGCATTTTTCTGGCATGGGTTCGGCTCATTTCTCCCTAGAAATGACTAGATTTTGATCTGTGAATAAGGTGAGCTTAGTATAGAGCTAAATTCAAGGCTCAGCTTCTTTCATTCTCCTAATGAGTATGAAAGACTCCAGAGAGCCAGTCAACTTCTTACCCTCTGACCTGCCAACTACAGCTGAAGTAAATGGTAAATGGTCTGCACTTACATAGCGCCTTTTAATCTTAGCAGTTCTACAAAGCACTTTATACTGTTTCTCATTCACCCATTCACACACACTCACACATGCAAGGTGCTAGCCTGCCATCGGGAGCCACTTAGGGTTCAGTGTCTTGCCCAAGGACACTTTGGTGTGTGGAGGGGCCTGGGATCAACCCGCCAACCCTGCGATTAGTGGACAACCCACTCTACCACCTGAGCCACAGCCGCCTGGTAATGCTTTCTTGTAACTACACGTATGCGTACACAAAATGTCTGCTGCGTGTGTATCCCGCAGTCGTTTGGAGCGTCACCTCTGCACAACCATCTAAAAAGAGAACAACATCTCCGTTGTGTGGTGCAATACCAGCGTAAACATAGTGGGGGCAGTATAGCACCATGCGACACCGTGTCTGCAACTAACTAAACAGACTAGTGTTGTGTAACAAATCACAGATTTATGTATTGTTCTAGACTATTATTGAATACTAACACTAACTGTTTTTTTCCTATTACGATTAGTGTTTTAATTTTAAAAACCTCGAGTGTAGTCTTCAAGTCTGTTTTGCGTACCAGACTTCTAGATTTTCTAGATTAGTAAATACTTTTGAATGTAACAGATTATTCAGATCATTGATATGACCGTGTGCAGTGTGAGGTCTGAATACCAGTATGCACAATTAGGGTATATCTTTAGGGTATATGCGATTAACTAAACACTGACTATGGCCCAATTTTTGCTTAACTGGGCGTGGACACTTTTACTTAAATGGCTATAACTCTTGAATGGAATGAGACATTTTCACCAAAATACACACTTATGTATGGGCCGAATCTGAGGAAATATTTTTTTTTAAAATACTGAGCGTGACCAGTTGGTGGCGCTACAACAAGAAAAAAACATGAAATTGGCTCTAACTACGGAACTATTGGTCCAGTTGACTTGAACATTTGTATGCAGTGTCTTTGTCATAGGTCCAATCAGTATTTATGAGGACAGTCGTGTGTCTCGAAAAACATGGCTGCTATCGGCCAATTCAATTTCAGCTATTAGACAAGGTTACCGAAGGCTGATCGGAAAGAAACTTGGTGGACTCTTGGCTCCAGAGATCTATGAGAAATCTGAAACTAATCAGCCACTGGGGGCCGTTTTTCATGCTCATAAATGGTTTTATATACCACAGTCTTACCACAAACACCAGTAATTCATACCTTTTGATAGAGCTCCTCATTCGCCTCAAGCACCATTGGAGTCAGTCAAATCGTTTTTTAAATATTTGTGATTAATGTTACTAAATAAATTTTTTATGTATTTGTAACCATTCGGCAACAAACTATTGGTAGCCCTACCCTCGCATATCATTAGTTCCTTTTGGTTTTGATTCTAAACACGTACCAAAATCCAAACAGCTGGGACCATTGATACTGGACTGGTGGCCAATAGAAAAGCAGTTTTCTGGTGCTAAAATTTTTTTGTACAGGTACTACGTACAGTGGAAAAAGGCCTCATGTGTATGTTTATTGAACTGTGAGATCAGGCTATTAATTGGTTTTGCATTTAGACAGCACATTGTAATACTCTTCCTCCACATAAACTTGACTCCAGATTAAAACAGAAATGTAGTGTTTGTGGTTGAATCAGTGCCAACAGGCCTGGAATGGCCTTGATAAGATGCCACATCTCATGTCTCTTACCATCTTCTGATTTCTTTCTCTGTCTTTCTTTGTCTCTCTCTGTCTCAGTGGAGGAGGACACGGAGGAAAGCTCACGCTCCGGCCGTGACTCCGTCTCTACAGCAAATGACGTGGCCTTACCAGCTGGAGCAGCTTTCCAGGACGGCCAGGTGAACGGCGGACGGCCCAAAGACGATCGGAAGAAAGAGAAAGGAGGGAAGGAAAAGAAGGAAAAGACCAAAGCCAAGAAAAGCGTGCTGAAGGGCCTGGGTGACATGTTCAGGTACACTTAACCCAGATGAGTAGTAGATCTCATCCCCCTCCTCCTCATGTGCAGTGGTGACTCGGTTTCTGTGCTGGTTCTGCAGGAAACTCTAAGCTCTGACCTGCTCTGTGCTGCTAAATAGAGCTCACTTACCTTTAGCCAAAACAGCCAGGTGGCCCAGGGCAGTTTAAGCACATGGTTTATAACAAGCAAGTATGTTTTATTTATTCTGTAGCACAGCCGGGTCTGAGACAGAAAACACACGGCTTGAACACACTGTCTGTCCTGTGCATATAAATTTGTTGCCATAAAAGTGTACACTGTGTTCCTCATAAAGATAATGCATACTCAGAAGCATGCACAGGTAGTTTGAAGTTGAGGGCGTCTGTGATCCAGCTTGAGTAACTTTCAGAGAAAATGATGCAAGGCGAATCAATGACTTGTGCAAAGTCCGCAAGTCTGTCAATTTGAGGTTGTGAGAAAGCCAGAAAGCCTTTATATCCCGTATCCTGACATCAAAATCAGTGCAAACTCCTCAGAGAAGCTTAGAGAGAGACACGTGGTCTGTGTTTTTTTTTGTTTTGTTTTTTTACATAACTGGTGAATATTTATTGAGTGTATTTATTGAGTGTCTACACAACACACGGTAAAGTGGCTATATTGTGAAAACTGCTGAAAACAGGCTTTTTATTTCTGTCCTTTGGGAAATGTACAAAAAATGTGAAATCGGAGGTGCAGTTAACACTATTTATCTATATTTTTACAGACTGTTCAAAGTTTTAGATGTTTCACGTCAGAGATACATGTACAGTACTGTGCAAAAGTTTTAGGCACATGCAAAGAAATGCTGCCGAGCAAGGATGCCTTCAAAATAACGAAATTAAATGTTTTTACATTTTAAAAAAAAAATACCGTAAAGAGCAGTAAACAGTAGTAAATGAAACAAAGTCAATATTTGGTGTGACAAAAAAATAAAAAATAAAAATAGTAGTCTCTGGTACAATTAGTGCAGTTTTATAAGGAAATGAGCTGGTAAGTTTTATTGAGCATCTTGCAGAACCAGACACAGTTCTTCTGGAGACTTTGACTTTCGCACTCACTTCTTATTTTTGCAGCAAAACCCAGCAGCCTTCATTGTGTTTTTTTTTTTTTTTTTTGTCTGAAAAGTGTCTCTTACATAATATGCTGTTTTCTTTATTGACATACAAACATTTTTCTGTAACATTTAATTTTGTGCTAGAAAACTAATGTTTGGGAAACTACACTGTTTTCTGTTCTGACTTGATAATGTAGAAGTCATAAAATAAAAAATATATAACAAAGTTTGTACTAAAAAAAAAAAAAAAATAGGGTGCCCAAAACTTTTGCACAGTACTCTACATACCCACTGACCATGGTTTCAGTTAACACACACTGCAAGTGAGTCCAGGTCAAATGGAATTGTGTTCACTATGTTTACATGCTGAATATGAAATGTCCATGTGGTATCCTTTGTTATTCAGGGACTTTGGAAAATCCTAACAGCACTAAACGAGTTGCGACACAACATTCGTGTAACTTATTATGGCAGAACCCTTGTAAGTTTGGTTAGCAGGTAACTGTAAATACATGATAATTGTAGTGATTGCTGTTCATTTACAGACATGACTAAGTGAAATGTTAATATTCCTGATAGTTTTGTCGCACCCACTGTGTTTGTACATTGATATCTAGCTAAATCATTGTCCTCGATCATTAGCTAGCTTGTTTCCAAGATGCCTAGCTATGGTGTGTTGTCCAATTTAACCACTTGACCTACAAGTTTATTGTGAGTTTTGTTCCAGAATTCAATTTGAATGCAGCATTAAACACAGATTTGGAGTGAGCTCATGGTAATGGCTGAATTCATGACTAACTCACACGAAGAGTGAAAAGAGTCTTGGGACTTGTGTCACTGTGTGTCCTTATTCTCAGTTTTAGGCCATATATAGCAAGTTACGAAACACAAATTAAGATGAATAAAAGTCCGCTTGTATCGACATGTCAAACACTTTTCTTGTTGTTGTGCTAATTTAGCTACCATTACCACTTTACACCTATCAGCTAATTAGTTGCTACTATTGATGAGCTGAACTATAAAATCACTCTGAAACGTCTTGCTGCTCTCACAGGTCAGTATTCGGATATTCGTTGTCCTCAGATTCTGTATCAGACAGGTCAGCTGTGTATCAGAACTTAAACATGTCAGCTAATGAATATTAATGAGCACTGCAGGTCTTTATGAATATTAATGAGCAGCGGGTGTGGTCAGCGAAAAGCACTGTACTATATTTATTAAAATACACCAGCATGATTTCACACTCGAAGACCTGAGAAGACAAAAGTTTTAGTGTCCTTAACCGTAGCAGAAGGACAGGTGTGAGACCAGTTAGATAGGATACAGGGTTGTTAGACAACTTGCTAACTTGCTATACAGCCTAAATCTGTGTCCTCTGCTTGAGGCCTGAGGGTTTAAGGCCGTGCTCAACACTGTCTCTGCCAAGCTAATTAAACACAGGCTGCTGTTAATTATTTTGATTTGGTGCTCATTTGAATGCGGGATAAATTAGCTGTGCTCTTATCAGTGCAGTAAGTTGTTTCATGGCGGATTAGAGTAATGGGATTAGTTAGCGGAGCAGCGCACCATGCATAGCGCTGTAACGAACAATAAAGATGACAAGTGTTTCCAGGTCATGTTTCAGGAACTCGGAGAGGTCGCTTATCAAGGCCACTAATTTGCGCTTTGCTTCTTGTTTGCATCCTGTGGAGCAAAGGGATTCAGTAATTATAAAGGCGCAATCGCATGCGCACCCACACACACATATACACACACACATACACACACACACACACACACACATACACACACACACACACACACACATTTGTGTGTGTGTCTATTGTGTCTGTCTTTTGAAGAGAGTTTGATTACCAAATGAAAACGAATGTGCTAGTCTGGGGTTAGATGTGTGTGTGTGTGTGTGTGTGTGTGTGTGTGTGTGTGTGTGTGTGTGTGTGTATGCACTCTTGGTGAAATGAGTTTGAGGAGGGTTGTGCTGCTCCTGGCTGAAAGGTTGTGAGTCTCCCCCCGGGGCGGTGGGTGGTTTGGCCCCTCTCCCTCTGCATCATCTCTCTTCATTAGAGTCGAGTGGCAGTACCACTTATGAAAGAGAGGTGGGGGAAGACACACACACAGTCTCTCACACAAACACACACACACACACACAGGCACACACACACACACACAGGCACACACACACACACACACACACACACACACACAGACACACACACAGGCACACACACACACACACACACAGGCACACACACACACACACCATGTATTTTCTTTTTCTTTCTTGTTCCTTTTCCTTCCTTTTTTATCCTTTCCTTAATTCCTACCTTGCTCTTTGTTTGTTTTTCTTTTTTGCTTTCTGTCTTTCATCCCTATCTTTATTCCTATTTCTTATGCATTTCTTTCTTTTCTACCTTCATTTTTTGTTTCCTTCTTTCTGTTTCGTTTTCTTACTTGCTTTCATCCCTTCTTTCATTACTACCTTCCATTTCTTTCTTTCTTTCTTTCTTAATAGAAACCCTCCATAGATTTTGTAATGGTTTTAATGGTTATAATGGGAGTTGTATTGGTTTTAATGGAAACTGTAATGGTCCCTGTGGGCCTCTACTGGTAATTTGTTGCCTTTTATTGGTGGCATGTTATGTCTAGTGGATACCATTGAGGACCAATAATGGTAATGGTTTTAATGGTTAGCTGATGGTTTGTAGTGGAAACCATTAGAATTTCTGTTATGGTTTCTGTTGTTTTTTTTTTCAGCAATATTCTTTCTTTCTTTTGTTCATTCATTTGTCCGTTCTTTTTTTTGTTCGTTTTTTCTTTCCTTCCGTCCTTACACACACACACACACACACACACACACACACACACACACACACACACACACATGCACACACACACACACACACACACACACACACACACACACACACACCACATGATCTGTTATTAGATCTACCACTCCTCAGAGACTTACCCTCATCTGGTATTTCCATGGAGAGTGTATATACACACACACACACACACACACACACCTGACAGGAGAGAAAGTCTGATTGTTGGTCCTTACTGTAGCTCCACGTTGTTTATTTCTTTGTTTGTTTTTTATTCACTCATGTATGACATTAATGACTCTAGCACAGACAGGCATGCACACACTGAAATATACATACACACATGATCACACACTATTCAGTCCTCCGTCTCACTTTTATGACACACACACATACACACACACACACACACACACACACACGCATAAACACTTTCCCTGCAAGGAGAGCTTTGCAGCGTTGGCAACACTCTGCAGTTTGAGCTCATCTGAACGCCTGGCTAAACATGCTCTGATGAGAACTCACCACGGAGCTTAATGCGAACACTGATTGGACGGCAGAGAGAGCTCAATAGCTAAAGCAAGGAGGAGAGAGGGATAAAAGGATGGAATGAGAATGAGAGATGGACAAAGAAATTGAGTGCATAGCGGCGTGAGCACAGAGATTTAGAAAGATGAAGAGGAAATGGGGGGAGATGAATAGCGTATCAGAAAAAGCAATAGAAATTAAAATGGGGACAAGTGGACCGGCAAGAACCGTGGATGTGTTTATAGGGAGATCAATACAGCTGATGAAATATGGAACAGAAGATCTTAACTAATGTAATATACAAGTGTGATGGAGTAACATCACTATAGTACAGAATACAGTTAGCTTCAGGCATGCTTATGCCAGGAATCCTGAACAGAACATTATGCAATGCAATGTACTGTATGTTCATTATATACAGTATGTCTGTTTATTGTAATTAATCAGACAGCATATATCTGCAATCATGTAAGCGCAGACAAGCTGACTGCAGGAAAGCAAAAATACAAATAGTTTTACCCTGTGAGGCAAACAGAAGTATGCTCAGTGTATTATTTGCCTGTTTGTGTTTAACTGTTTTTAATTATTATGAATTATTTTATATTATTACTGTTTTTGTTATTATTATTAGCCGTGTTTCCATCCATGCATTTTTATGTGATTTTGGGGATATCGTATAAAAAAAACACTGGATTGAAACACCAGATGCGAATCAAATCTCCGGAATGTGCATTAAAATATTATGCGTTCAATTGAGGCAGATAATTTATTTATTTTTATTCGATAAGAAAACATGCGCGTAAACTACTACGGAAACACATTTACCGAATAAATTCCTCAACACAGATCAAAAAAGTCATGTGACTTTGCCTCAACGAATCATGTGATTGGATAATTGGGATATTCAGCACACGTGGCCAACTTATACAGCGCAACAGCAATGCGTTTTTTCTGTTAGTTTCACAGCAGCTCAAATGTTTTTGTCATTCTGAAATACCCGAGCCAAAGTCTGTCATCGAAATGATTTGGTAGCTATAATTACCTCCCAAAGCTCTCACACGATTCTTTTCCCAAATATCAGGCATCCGCCTCTGATCGCAAGATAACATAAGGTTTGTTACAGCGTTTCTTCTGTGTGCTCGGAAACTTCCATAAATACTTTGCGCCAGTTTCCCTGGAAGTGACGATTTTGTCCTCTTGAACACGTGAGATGGAAACGGCGGTTTAACATTTTACAAATGTTTTATGCGATATTCCAATTTTTCGCATTAATTCGCAACTTGTATGGAAACATGGCTAATGATAATGTATTTATTTTTTTAATACTTATTTAATTACTTATGAAAAATATATATTAATGAATATTATTTTTTAAATAAGAAACCCTTAAGAGATAATCCAATCCCAGACCTTGCAGATCCTGTAACTGTTTCAGCTTTATTAATAGCGTTATTGTCTTGAGGACAGTAGTGTGTTTCGAGATGAATGATCACATGATCCTTATTTTCTGATCATATCAGGCTTGCGTAGTCGTCCCTGCACCACCTAAGGCCTTTTCAGCATTTTGGCGTGCTCAGTGGAGCCACATAAAACCATCTCCTCCCCAGACCGTGAGGCAAAAGCCTCAATTTCCAGAGGTAATTAGGTGCTGTTTATCTTCTGTATGACTGACTGCCCACCCTGCTACCCATCACATTTTCACTGTGCTCGTGTGTGTGCCATTCTTTGCAAAGATCCTGGAGCAGTGCATGATGGGTCGGGGTTGATGAGTGAAGGGGATGCCCGAGGAGACCGAGAAAGATTGAGGAAGTAGGGGACGTAAATGAGTGCAGTGAAGTGAACTAGGGCACAGGGAGGAGGGCACAGAGAAGAAAGGATTCGTTCGTATCACACTTGTGGTCACGGCAGCGTTGCCTTGCGGGGAAGACGTCCCTCTATGTCTGGCATTTGTGTTCACTGTTAATAGGGTGTAATTAGTAGTGCTGGAACAACAAGCCTCCCTACTATCACCACCTTTATACGACCTCTAAATAAGCAGACAGTCTGATAGCCATCACATCACACCTCGAGTAAGAGTGACAGCAAGACCAACTGCCTGAGGAGAGACTGACAGTCAGGAGCAGGGTGAGAGAGAGAGAGAGAGAGAGCATCTTTGTTATTTTCAGAGCAGCAGCTAATAGCCCCTTGAGCCTCCGTGCTCCAGATTTAACCTATATATCCAAAAACATTGTCTGCTTTGAGCACTCCTCCATGTACATCCGAGTGGAAAGCTTCCATACAAAGCTAACACTCTGTTCTTATGCCGCTCTTGTCATTAGCACGCACACGTCCATTTGAATTAGCCAAGCTTTGCACACATGAGCACGGTTTAATCAGGAAAAGCCTATCATCAGAGACCGTACCGTATTAGCATTCTGCCTTCATTTGCTGGATGGATGTGATATGTAGAAATGAACTTTCTCTTTCAGTGCATATCTGTATTCTATTCTCTTTGTCTCACGCTGAATGACCAGGCTCAGCAAATACAATAAAACAGAACAAAAAGAAAAGAAAATATCAAAAGAGCAGCAGAGGAATATTGTCTAGTCCTTGTACATGGTGTGACAGTCTGAACAGGGGTGAGGGGCGATATTGGAAAACGATCTGCTTCTGAAATGTCGGTGTCCCCGTACATACATATTGCACATGGCTCCTCGGTAGGAAGAATGTATAAGATAATCTGCTGAAATGATGAAGAAATTCAATCAATAAGACAAATGAGAAAAATGCTTAACACTTGGCTATGTAAATATTTTGTCTGTTTTACGTTAGTCTTATCCCAGGGGGTCAATTCTGAGAAGTTTAAGGGCTATTCTCAAGAGAACGGTGTATCCAGATATGTCCGGCTTCATCCGTCTTTACCAGATATGTTCCACCAGACACAGCAGGGAGCTCAATAGTGAAACACTCAGCCTATTACAGAGGATTGCATGCAAATACAGGGCACAAACCCAAAGCAGGGAGTATAAGTGTGACAAGGAGAGCAATTTCTGAGACACTTTTACTGCTCGCCCTCTGGATGTGCCTGATTCATCCTGATGCTCTCCTTCTGCTTGGAGCTTCTTCACCCACCTTTTGCTCTTGTGCATGGTTCAGCATGGATACCCTAAAGAGTTGCACTTTGAAAAGATTGACAGTTCAAGTCCAAGTCCTCACCCTTGCTTCAGTGGATCGTTTCACCTGGATACTGTAGAACTGCTGCTGTAATCATAAACACTGTCCTGTTTCTGCTCATTTCAGCACGCTTTACTACTGTTGGCCTTCACCCTTCTACACCTGTATACGGCAATTGATTATAATTTCACTATACGATGTAACCTAGAAGAGGATAGGTTCCCTTTTGAGTCTTCCTTTCTTCCTGATTTCTAAGCGAGAGTTCCTTGTTAGACCAGTCTACATCTAGAATGGTCTGATTACTGTGGACTGGCAATGTTGTGTATTATGGTAGCTCGATAAAATCAACATAGGCATGGAGCTTGTATTTTAAGTGACTGGTCAGGGCTTGGATGCACAGAGGGAGACTGTTTTGGTCACATTGCCTCTCCAGATCATTTCCATTCACTCGCTCAGTGTGAGCGCACTTGGGGATGGCTAGTTGTCCATCACTTTTCCTGGGATTACTGCTTTTGGAATTAGTATCTCCCCATGCACAGCTGTAGCCCCTCAGGGCAGGCCAGAGGTTGTAGAAGTGTACTGCACTAATTGAATCTGAAACCCTGTAAATGAAACAGGATCCACCAGCATCTTTCACTGAGCAAGCATACTAAAAATGACCAAATCCTGCAGGGATCTTGTTAAAGAGAATGATTTAATGTTGCTGTGTTTTCCATGAATCTTATTTCTCACTAGGAAGCATGCATTGTTGTTTTGTTGTAAGGAATGCACTCTCAGAAGACACACACAAAATCTATGTGTCTGGTTTGCGAAAGAATCCAAAACACCAATTATTCCTCTGATCAGCAAACCAACCTGCTTTTCTCATTCCCTCCCCCACTATAACTCTATTACAAAGCAACACAGTTTTGAGGAGCGGAAAAGGCCCAGAGCCATTCCTTTATCTCCCAGGGGAAGAGCCGAGCGTTAACGAGACAACACAAAGGGCCGCGAAAACAGCATGGCCCCGTCTGCTCCGACAAATAGCATTTCAAATGCTGAGACTGTGGAAAATGAAGACGGTGAAGTAGGTGTGTTTGGAACTGTTTAACCGGCCTGATAGAAAACATGCCAGGACAGGTGAGCGCTGGCAGTGGGATGTGTTTGAATAAAAGGATACGAGAGGGAGAAATTGCAGGGCTTGTGAATGGCTGAAAAATATTGTTGTTGCAATATATAAATGGCCAATGGAGTGAAAGTCATTACACACTCCACAAGGAATGCATAGGGACCAGGAATTTAATACATAGGGGGCTGTGCATGAGAGAAATCCTTCTTCACACACACATGCACATGCACGCACTTTTCGGTTCCACATCTCAGTTCTACAAATGAGCAGCTATTAAGGACAATTGACATTGAATTGCTTTTGCATTGAGAGTAAAATAAATGAAGTGCATTGCTGTAGGTACACACGCTGAAGCCTGCATGACATGAATGTCTTTCCTCTCCTCCACTCAGGATGTTGTGAGTGAAAGTTTTCCGTCATTTATCCTGCAGACAAATTTAATTGGGTGTTTTTCTGGCATTCTGTGTACTGTCAGAGAGAACGAAGAAGGATGAGATGTGTAGCTAGGTCGGGTCTGAACACTGTCCTGGTTTAGGACATACCAGCTAGATGACTCAGTGCTTTTGTTTGAATAAATTGATATAACTAACACTTTAAAAAAAAAAAAAAAAAAGTCTGAAGATTGTGCTGTTATGGGTCTGTGGCTTTTGCGAATGTGCCTGCCCTGATGTTGTGGCTTGGAGCGTTTATTGGCACACTCATTAATCATGACCAGCTTTGTGAAGGGCAGATTTGCCTCAGACAGTGTGCTCATTGTAAGATTTGCTTCACAGACTCTAAAACTTTTGTTTTTGTTTTTTTCCTTGAGCTGTGTATCATTTTTAATAGCTCTGGAAGGATTTTAATCCGCATTATGAAGTTCTCCTGTCTGTAAAATTCTCATCACTGCCACCTGGCATGAATACAATCCTGGAAAATTTAAAACCCTTAAGAGTTGTCCTTCTTAAAAGGTTCTATTTAGAAACATACACCAGAGTGTTTCCCTATCAACCTTGCTTTACAGCTCCGTATTACTTGATGAATAAAAAAAAATTGATTGATAAATAAATGTTGTAGATTTTATAATTGTATATCTGTTAGGTTACTTATTTAAAAAACGACCTATCTATGATGTAGCATTAGTACTGGTAGTTCAGTACTAGAATGTTTCCATGCCAGCTGGCAAACACGGTCTACCTAGCTGCTCAGATCAAGCTGGGCTTTTCAGCAGGGAGGAAGGGATCCATTTAGAACCCTATTAATCAGCTTAGAACCCTTAAGTCTCCAGTGACTCCTTTAAGAACCAGTGTAGCAAATAACAAGACAGTGTATCTGAATCTGAAATGTGTGCCAGGTACTAGGAATTAAAACAAAAACTATTAGCATTGACACATGTTTGTATCACACATGTACAGTACTGTGCAAAAGTTGTAGGCACCCTATTTGTTTTTGTACAAACTTTGTTATAGATTTAATATTTTATTGTATGACTTCTACATGATAAAGTACAAAACATTTTAGATTCCCAAATGTTAGTTTTCTAGCACAAGATTAAATGTTACAGAGAAATGTTTGTATGTCATTAAAGAAATCAGTATATTACGTAAGAGACACTTTTCAGACAAAAAAAACCCACAAAAGGCTGCTGGGTTTTGCTGCAAAAATAAGAAGCGAGTGCGAAAGTCAAAGTGTCCAGAAGAACTGTGTCTGGTTCTGCAAGATGCTCAATAAAACTTACCAGCTCATTTCCTTATAAACCTGCACTAATTGTACCAGAGACTACTGTTTTTATTTTTATTTTTTTGTCACACCAAATATTGACTTTGTTTCATTTACTACTGTTTACTGCTCTTTACTGTATTTTTTTTTTTTAAATGTAGAAACATTTAATTTCATTATTTTGAAGGCATCTTTGCTCTACAGCATTTCTTTGCATGTGACTAAAACTTTTGCACAGAACTATACATGGTTAATGTCTGCACGCTTAAAAAAAAAAAAAAAGTTCGTTTTTTTTTAAGGGTTCATTGAATAATTACTGTAGCTTCCTGAAAAGGTTATTCTAGGAACCAGTTTTTTGATAGAGTAACACTGTTGTAGAGTTCCGCACAGAAACTTTAAGAAATCCCCCAGAGGAATGTATGTCTGTTATAGTATTTATTTCTGTAATTGGAAAATTGGAAAGACCACTTGATCACTTGTTCATCGTGCCATAAAGTGCTCTAGAACAGTTGTCACGGGCTCTATGACTTTCATTAGTAGACTGAGATTATTCATTGACAGTGATTCATTATCTAGCTATAAGGTGAGCTTAATTAATTATCCATAGCCATAAATGATGGAATCGCTGTAATTTTACCCTGTACCTCAAAGTATAAAAAAAATAAAAAATAAAAAAAATCTGAGCATTCCTAACTAAGGAAAATCTGTTTTTGTTCTGTTTGCTCCTATGATGCCATAGTGATTAGTACATAAACCCAGAGTGTGATATTACAAGCAGATTTAGCTTGGGATGGTGTGTGCATCATCATCATTCACCTTCTTAAATCCTACTACAGGATGTTATTTAATTCAGAATGCATCTGGTCTCTGTTTAACCTTTGATTGTTTTGTATTTTTACAATTTTTTTTTTACAGTGATACGAAGAGCCCAGGAACAGTTACTGCGACTGTATTCAAGTTCAGAGAATGGCCTTTTATGAAAAGCTCATTTACATTTACATTAACATTTGCATGTATTCGTTCAGTCTTTTATCCATTCCAACGTTCAAGTGAGGCTGTTAAAGTATCAGACAGGAATACAGATCACTTAATACTAAGGCACTGTTTGAAATCATGCATCCGCTCACACATTCATTTATTATATAGTCTGTTTTTTGCATGGAGCACTGTACAGTGCAACAGTGACGGAAACGCTGGACCGAGTACGGGTATTTACTTCACGATCGGATCGTCAACAATATCAAGTAGGATCGAAGCCATATCGAAGTAGTCTGAAAATAGCATGTTAACTGTGATTTTCTGTATTATACACACAAATACTGTAGCAACTACCATTTAAATACAAGGCCTACAACTGTAGAACTCGTGTAGAAACAGATCTGTTATAAAAATAGGATAATTAATCTAGGAAATCAGACTGGATTTTGGGCAATACAACAAAATGGCACCCAAAATTGTGCACTATATGGTAAGTTCAAATTCTGACCAGAGGCTGTCATGTGGCCATGGTCTAAGCATTTGCCCTCTTGTCAGGAATTTGGGAGTAGATATGAATTTATCTCTGACTAAGGAGTCCAATTATAGATCATAATTGGTCCTGCCATCCTGGTAAGAAGGATGGTTTATTGATCAGAGTAACCCTAAGCAATCACAAGCCCCTATTATTTCATGTGTATGAAGATTCATGATGCTACATCAACAACAGGTCAGAAAGTTGTGGTGGCTTCATGTGTCTTAGTGTTTGGGAGCCTTCTCTCTCCCAGACTGGTAGCCGTGATGGAGCAGAAGAACATGTCACGTCAGAAAACAGTCCCTCTGATCAAATATTGCCATGATGTTCGGTGCTACGCTTTTCCTCCAAATATAAAAATCTTGTTTTATCACAGACTGCATGAATGATTAAGCAGAAAGTTTGATGGTTGGCATTGACACTCATTATGGAAGTGAGCGCACATCACCCTCTGCCTGACTTATTTATGGATTAGAGCTTAACAAGCGAGACTCATGGCGTGTTCATGAGATCAAACCGTACCATTATATATTCATGATGTAAGGTGGCATATCTAGGTCACCAGCAGTGCTCCATTATTCCTGTGAGAGTTCTTTCTGTTTCCTTTCCTTGAATCTCTGTCTCTTGTTGATGACACAGACACATAATTTACACAGTCTCACTGTTCTGAGCTCTGAGCACGTTGAGGAGAGCTTGAGCCTTATAAACGTACACATTAGACAGTAAACCAGCTGGAATTGCAACTGATGAGTAACACCGAGGTGCTTTATTCATTTCAGTATTGCTTTACTGTTTGTTCACTATCTCTGTACGTTTATCTGTGACACTGAGACAGGGACACAAACAGAGTCATGTCCCTGTGCGCTCTCTGTTTACCTTCCAGCACGTTGCTCTCTATAAATTAGTCAGACGTGAAATGATTAATCTGCCGGCTAATATGTAATAGACTCGACTACCGATGTGAAGATTACTGAAATTACACTGCTCTATGTATCCTCAGGTGTGTTCCACATCCAAAACACATCTCTGATTTATGAGTGTCTGTGAGTAAATTCAATAATTTCCACATGCACCCCCCCCCACCTTACACAAAGATATACAGCACAGGGAGTGTATATGACATTAATGTCAAATCTTGTCATATGTTCCTGTCTCTCGCTGCGCTTATTCGTGAGTCGGATGGGCAATATGGCAACAATATCATATGACCATACTAGAAGACATTTCTGATGTGTATCGCAATATATAAACAGATATTTAGATTTTCTACAACAGTAGTAACACCTTTAAAAACTATTACTATTTGTATCCAGTTTAGTTATAATTCTGCTCGAGGGCTAAAACCTGCTAGCAACCTTCACTGCTAGTTTACACAGTGTAATAATTAGCCAAATGTGAGATAGCTTGCTAGCAACCTTGATTACTGCTTTGCACAATGTATTAATTAGTCCAATGTTAACTAGCTTGTTAAGGACCATGGCTGCTGGTTTACACAATGTAATAATCTAATGTTAACTAGCTTGCTAGTGACCTAATGTTAGAAACCTTGCTAGCAAACCAGGCTGTTAGCCTTATATTAGCAATACTGGCTGCTGGTTGCACAAGATAAAACTGTGAATTTATTTGTAAATAGTGATATTCAAATTCTGTTAGGCATGCACACGTCCCCTGTGTGGGTGGTATATTTTTTCCACAGATCCAGATCAAGTCCATCATTAAAAGACAGCCGTCTTTTGTTTGTACAGAACTTTGCATGCAGATTCACAGGGTATTTTCCACCTCAAGTAGTGTTAGCATAGACCAAGGAGTGCCTGTAATTTTAGATCCAGACACTTATCCCTGGCTTTACGGAAACTCCCCACGCACCCTTACTGTAGATGAAAGACATCGCATGCTAACAATGAACAACCCAGCTGCAGTCGCTGAGAGAGAGTGGGTCAGATTTACACACTTCCATATTTATTAGCTCCTGGGTTTCACTTTGAAGCCACTTTTCATCAAATAAATCAGGGAAAAGAGGAATGAATAGCTCTTATCTCACCCTATCTATAAGATTATAGTCATGTTAGATGTAGTTGCTAACGAATTCAGTTCAGCTCAGTGGAGTCAACCCAGGAGGAGGGCGATGCCATTTATGTTTCTGCCCAATGAGGCATCTAGGCATCTGTTCTGGTGGCTTGTGGTGGCCCGACACATTACTAAGACATGTCTCAGAACACAAAACACATCGATTCTTAAGGTACATAAGCTACAACAGCAGAAGACTATATAGGGTTCCACTCTTGTCAGCCAAGAACAGGAAACTGAAGTTGTATAGGCCACAGGTTTGGCATGTTGCGTGTTTTCCGAGATGCTTTTCTGCTCACCACTGTTGTAAAAAGTGGTTTTTAAAGTCTTGCGGCTTTCCGGTCAGCACGAGCCAGTCTGGCCATTCTCCTCTCCCATTAACAAGGCATTTCCACCTGCAGAACTGTCACTCACTGGATGTTTTTTTTTTGTTTGTTTTTCACACCATTCTGTGTAAACTCTCCTGTAACTGAGCTCACTTTCTCCCCATTCTGTTTGATGTGAACATTAACTAAAGCTCTTGACCTGTACCTGCATGCTTTTATACACTGTGCTGCTGTCACATGAAAGGCTGCTTGAATAATGAAATGACTAAGCAGGTGTACAGGTGTTCCTATTAAAGAGGCCGATGAGTGCATACATGAGTATCATGCTGATAGACATAAGCAAGGATACACAGAAGAGTCTGGTGTGTTGGATGCTTGTGTTCTCTATGTTTTGAAAGTTTTGGAAGTACAGAAGAGGA
Source organism: Cranoglanis bouderius (assembly GCA_023630585.1). Classification (NCBI taxonomy): domain Eukaryota; kingdom Metazoa; phylum Chordata; class Actinopteri; order Siluriformes; family Cranoglanididae; genus Cranoglanis; species Cranoglanis bouderius. Next base: position 8,846,762 of record CM042564.1, read on the forward strand.
ATGCTAATGACCAACTCATCATGTATTCATAGCTTTTGCAGAACAGGAGACTTGGTGCTGTTCGCACATAACTGACTCCACTTTTCCATTTATTTTCTTGCTGTGTTGACCTTGGGCTTCAGAGTTAAGAGTCGAGTGGCTTTGGGCCACTGATGGGATCTACAACAGTGAGCAGAGTAACAGGGGTGAGGACAGACACAAATGATGCTATGTTCAGCTCCTTTTGGTGAGGATGAAATACTAAAAGCTAGGAGAGGTCTCAGGTGCAGGTGAAGGGGAGAGAGAGAGAGAGAGAGAGAGAGAGAGAGAGAGAGAGAGAGAGAGAGAGAGAGAGACTGTTCTTATCATATGCACTGGTTAGAGTCTGTTGAAAAGAAGCATATATGCTCTATCTGCTCAGATACTTTGTTGTAAATGTAGCATATATTATGTGAGCCTGGAATTTAATGGTGTGTGTGTGTGTGTGTGTGTGTGTGTGTGTGTGTGTGTGTGTGTGTGTGTGGTGGCAGCTCATGTAGGCAGAACTATGTCATGTGTTTGTGGCGCACACTCGGGTTGGCCTATGAATCCCATCAAAAGCCCATTTGAGATTCCTACAGTAATGCCATGAATGTATTCATCTCACACACATGCACACACACACACACTCACACTCCATCTCAGCTGGGAGGACCCCCACTGTCTCCCTCTCTTCAAGCTTTTCATTTGCTGTTTCATTTTTTGTGTCGCTACCGATGCAAGACTCGGGTTGGGCGTCGCCCTCCACAGCTAAAAGGAATGAAAAACCATTTCACTTTTGCAAAAATAAACCATCATCTGGAGACTGAATTGTTCCGAATGCCTCATGTGAGAAGCAGTAAAATGCAGTGAGATCCTGAAGCCTCATGCCACACGCAGCATCGGAGCATCACATCATGGGTTCATTCTTCTTTCTCTACAACCGGCCATGTTCCTGCGTGAAGCCAGAATTGACAGCCAAACGCAGGAGTGACGCTGCGAGTACCGGATAATGAGCTCCACAGGGAGAGGGGCCTAAATGCAGCTAGTGGGTCATAACATCAGCAAGAGTGGCGAAGGCCGTCGCCAGGGCAACAGCGTCGGCATCGTAACTCCGGTGCATAATGATATCCTTGTTAACAAAGACTAACTAGCAAAGGCTAGGAAATAATACAGAGAGGTGCTTACAGCTTACTTAGCTGCTCCTCCCTGCTTTCTCTCACTCCTATACAGTATTACCTCATGTTTCTCCAAGCTGGCTGTATTTATTTATTTATTTATTGCTCCCTTTGCCCTGGAGGAAAGAACCACTGCTCACTATGGCGAGAGAGGGAATGAGGAGGGGGTGCAGGACAGATCCGACGTTTCCTCTCGTTCTTCTCTCCTCTTCTAACAAGATGTTATTAAAGTTACATGCTGCTGTCTGGGCTCCTGTGCCGCTCTGCTGCATAATATGGAGACCGGAGCACGCAGGCTTACGGCTTCTCTGTTTTACACACACACACACACACACACACACACTTACACACACAGAATAAAAAATAGGTTTAATTGTTTCTTCAACAGTTCTGAAGCTACTGTAAAACAGCAATCGGTCACAGGTGATAGGTAAAAACTGTTACATCACAACGCTGTCGAATTCTGATTGGTCAGTAGGTTCTATAACAGCAGCTCTGACAATAGTTTATGTTCAAATCAGGTTTATATTAATGCACTATGCACTAATAGTTTAATAGCTGTGTCACATAAACATACATAACATTTTATTTAACAAAGTAAACTGTAAAATTGTTGATGTGATATTGTCTGCAAAGGGTTTCCTTTTGAACATTAATGGAAGGAGTCTCCAGTGTCGGTTGAGTTATTTGTGTTAGTTTTCTGCCATAGGAAAGTCTTCAGGACTGAAGAGTTTTGTTTCTCTGTAACATGACTTCATGAGAGAGAAAAACAAGAGGTTGGCGAGGGAACTGCAAAAACATAAGGGATTAACTTGTCTCATAGGTTCTACAATATTAAACATGACTATAAATGGTTAAAAGCATGACATTTGATTCACTAATACATTTACAAATGATAATTGTTAGCGAATTGCTGTGGTATAAGTGGAATAAAACGCATTGGGACATGCTGTTGCAGGAAGATGATACATTTTGGGGTGGTAACAGTAACGCTCCGTCATCATACCACCCTGTCGTTGATTTTCATATAACAGCACACTCCTGGGTGTTTTATTCCTTGCTTATTGAGACCTTACTGGGAAATTGGTTCCAAAAAGTTCCATCTCCATCATGGGATAACTGACCCTGATTGCTGTGACTTTACAATTTCTCCAAAACCCAATCCTATATAACTAGACACCAGTCATCCAACAAGTTTTGTTCCTCCGTGAATGAGATATCATTGCATGTTTGCCGAAGGCTTTCCAGTTTTCGTCGTAGTACAGTTTTCCATCTACATATCACATAAAAACATCAGTCCATGGTGGGTTGGTTCTTGGCCAGTTCTTGGCCATATTTGCTGGCTTCCCTCCTGAGTTAGCAGTTGTAGATCACTTATAATAACCCCCCCCCCAACCCAAGCCCCCCCGTCGCCGAACCCCCCACCGCTGCCTTCATATACACCATAAGCTCGTGGTTGCACCATTTTGTTATACACTATAACACACAGTGTTCAAAACTTCAAGCTGACAGCGCTACAGATGATGATAACCTGCTCCATCATCAAATTCATTCTCTTGTTGTATTTCCTGTTTATCTATTGTGAAACCTGTTCTCTGCTTCTTTGGCCTTCCTGTGATTATACTGCAGTCTATTCACTATGTTCAGCCCTCTTAAATAGTTGTGCACCAAACTCTCTGTGTATCACAGCCCTGGCCATTTTCTGCAGGAAGGAACTGAGTAAATAAGCATTAGTCATCTGGTCTATCCTCATGTGTGAACGCACACACACACACCCCTAGCTTTCGGAGCTCTCGCCGAATGCTTATCACACTGGCATTATGTTCCCTCTGAACACTCCCCCAATTTAAACCATTGTAAATCCTAATTGCTTTAATTGGCCCTTTGCATAATAAAGCAATATCCTGTTGTTGTAGTGTGTCTGGGGTTGGTCTGTACGGCTGTGGGAGTTGATAACAACATACTCAGATCTGCGCTGTCTTCAGATGTACTCTAATGTCTGTCTGCCTCAGTCGTGCACTACATTAGTAGCCCATAAATCAATGCAGATAAAATATGGCACGTTGAGAGGGCCGCCATAAACCGCTACGCTGCACGATGATGTATGTTGATGTAAAATATTGAATGTTGAACTTGTTAAATAAAACAGTATGGCAGTTCAATAACAGGTCCTTAAGCAATTTGATGGAGTAGGTCTTTGAGGTCACGCCCAGTTGATATACTGGGTATCACACGTTCGAGACATGGAAAAAGGGAAATTTATAAGCACAAGGTCTCGGAGCAGTTTTGACATAAAGCAGTTTCTTTAGCTTTTGGCAGCACATGTAAAGCATAAAGGTTATTTTATACATTGTTAACATGCATGTGTGCAGTATTGAATGTCTTAAGTGTAAACAGGCCATTGAAATGCAATGCTTTGTGTGGTGATCTGTTAGCCTTGACGGTGACGTGCGGGTGATTGAAGACCTTGCGTTTCTGAGCGGCGCATGTATAATAGCGTAATCCTTTGGGAGTGCTGCCGTTTTGCTGTGCATTAGAGTGTAATTGTCTCCTCCTCAAAGGCGGCCATCATTTAAACCATAGGCTGCTGCTGAATATCATTTGCATATGTGGACGCATGAATGCCTGCATATATTTACGACCCAAGTATGTGTTCGAATGTGTATGCCAGAGAGCGGTTGTTGTGTGTGAGTCCAAGACGACTAAACCTGTCACCTCTTCCTCAGGCTGTTGTTTTGAAACCAGTAGATGTTTTGGTATTCATTAGTGCTAGCTGTCAATATGGCTGAGGGGTGTGATGCTCAGTGATGGCCCATTAAACTGTGTTTTTTGTGCACTGGAGGCTGCCACACACTGTACTTTATGATGAACTGAATGGCAGGGTGTGTGAATGGGATATTAAGGGCTACCTGAGGAGACATGCTGTCCCCTGAGGGCCTCTCCAACACACTCTGTTATTTTGAATATAGAGTTCTTGCCAGTGCTTGAGAACTGGGTTTCTTTTTTTGACCTTTAAGTTTTTCTCAGACTTTACATGCTCTGTCAGACTGTTAATATTAAAATGATATATTTTTTTTTTTCCTTGAACGCTTGATACATAAGATTTTTAGTCCCCCCCAGAGCTGAAAAACACTCTAATAGGAAAACGGGTTAAAAAAAAAAAGGATTAGTACTATATGACTAAATGTGTTCTAAATGTTTTTACTAGCCTCTAATGTCCCAGTATGTAAATGCAGACCATGTGGCACTGGTTTACCACGAGAAGAGGAATGTACATTTGCTAGTGTTTCCAATTAGCATATTTATTCAATCTTTTTTTCTTGATGAGGCTAAAAGTTTAGGCAGGTGCTTGTTTCCTGTTGCCTAATGGCATTTTTGGTGGAACTCCCACGTCAAATAATTTATTATTTAGTACATGTAATGAGTGATTAGTGTGGTAGACATTTTGCTGGCAACGGTTTGGGTCCACTTGTCCTCTGTAGAGCGAAGCATCACCGCAAATAAATACAAAGTTCTTCTTTATATTTTTAGGGTTTAATCTCCTATAATACCAGCTTTATATGACCACATGACCCATGTTAGTCTCTCCTCTTCTCTAGTGTGTTCACTAGTAGTTCACCTTCTGCCAGGATTGATCAGTCTCTCATTGTGTTTGCATTCTCACTGACTTGCCAAAGACCCCACACATACACACACACAGACAGAGAGAGAGAGAGAGAGAGAACAGTACCAGACCAGTGTGTGTGCCACAGCCTGGCAACTGAGAGAGATGATAAAGCCAACCTCACTGTCTATAGCTTATTCAAGTGAGGAACAAAAGGCGATGGCAGTGTTGGCAGCTAATGATATAGTTTGTGCTATGAAGGTTTCAGTACATTCCTTAATCTATGGTGCTTCAGTACTCATTCCAGTTTATTTATTTTATTTTTTATTTTTTTTATTTTATTAAACCAGGGTAGTCACTTTTCTTTTTAAATCTCTCTAAATCTCTCTGAACCCTGGCCAAAAAGGCAGCACAATAGTTACCACTAGGGCTGTAGGGCCGCAAGACAATTTCTCTTATTGGCATTTGTACTTGGACTTATATTGGTCGTGGACATTGGTCTAGCTAGTAAATATGGTCTTGGTCTAATCCAAGAGTTTAATTAAAAAAAAAAAAAAAAAAAAGTTTGTGTTGTGTCTTTTGACATGCACAAAGTTTGACAAGAATTCTTTCTTCTAGAAAACATAACCTAATCATTGTAGCAATGCATAAATTAAGCAAACTAGTTGAAGTAAAGGCTTTGCCCCGAAAAGGATTTGATGGTTTTCGGTCTCGATCTTGACTTGACCTCACTTTCATTTGGACTCCATCTTGAGTTTGCTTTGAACCCCTTAAGACTCGGTCTTGACTTGATCTCAGGTAATCCCCTGGTCTTGGACTTGACAGTGGCAGACTTGAGTACAGCTCTAGTTACCACAGACAACATTCAGACACGACATAACACAGGAAATATATCATACTGAAACAGTTCTCTTATAATTAGCTTAGGTAATGATGATAATGAGATGACATGCTCTAACTAAAAGCTGTCTTACCCAATTCAGATCTCACTGATGTAACAAAATGAATGGGACTATAATAAAGCAAATTGTGCGTCATGCTTTTTGTTTGCAACAATGCAGATAGATATGAAGAAGTTGACAAAGAATTGGTGCAAAATTCCAGCCAATTATGATACAAATTTCAGCTGACTAAAAGAGCATTTTTATCCAAACGTGCCAACATTGTTGCATGTTCTGATTGAAGTTTGTGTGTGTGTGTGTGTGTGTGTGTGTGTGTGTGTGTGTGTGTGTGTGTGTGTGTGTGTTGTGGAGGGTACTGTAGAGCTCTGCAGGTTTTGCCGACATGACGGGAATGATGAGTGTGAGTCAGGGGTTACCATGAGCCGTCCAGTGTCAATAAGCCTTGGGCTGGTTGTTCATCAGACACACTCTGTTCGGTAATGGCAATTAAAGTCTGAAACCATGAGGAGAAGAAAAAAGCCCCATAGATGCTGAGTGGGGACGGATTGTGTCTCGCTTTATTTCATCTGTAAATTGATGTCTGGTCCCTTAGGATTTCACAGCAAGGGTTAAACTATCAGTTATAAAAAATATATAAATTATAAATCAACAGTGCCACTTTCCTTCATTGCCTGTAATAAAGAAAGAAACTTTCTTCATTTTTTTTTTTTATCTGTTATCTGCAAGTCATAATGTCTGTGCCTGGGTGATATAAGAATTTTGAAAGTCGTTCATCTCACTGACTTATTAGTGATGATAAAATTTAAAAAAAATGCAACATCTGCATCTGAATAGAAAGACAGGGTGGGTAGAGGAGTCAGATGGTGTAAAAGAGGATGCAGTGAATCATAGTTAATGAAAAAGTCTCTTGGAAGTTTGGCAGGAAGCTGTCACTGGATGTGGTGATAGATTGGGCTGTCGTTATTAGTATTCACATGGTGGACTTCTAAAGCCTGACCAGAGCCATTTGTTGATTAATTAATCAGGTAATGTACAGCTTCAAAGAGAAGAAAGCTGCAGGTTGGACCTTTGTTTCTTACATAAGCAGAGAGAATAGGCTGTCGTCCTCTCGGCCTGATCGAGACCACCCTCCTTCAACAGCAGAGCCAGGGGGAAGTCATTTAGCCAATGGGAAGTAGACCAGCATCCATATTTTGGGGAAAGGGTTTCCCGTTTCTGAATATATTCAGGTCATTTCTCTCTGAGTAATTCTATCAAGTTTGGCTGGAATGTATGCGTTCCTACCATCTCCACAAAACCATTGGAATGATTATTAAAGGGGGATGGAAAAACTAGGTTATAGTGGTTAGGAAGCAGCTTGGCTTGAAAAGAGTGTGCTCTCAGGCATATGGCATGACTATTCTCTGGATGGAAATAGAAATAGATTTCTGTTGGTGATTAAATCAGACTTTTATAATTAAAGTGCATTCTTGCCATACACAATTCCAGAGTGTCATAGGAAAGCTTCAGGATCGATAAGAATGATTACATTTATCGAGTTTACCAATTCATACTCCCACTTTGCAAATCCATACGCATTCTGTTATTGCCTTGTCTGTACAAAGATTTCATTATGGCTATCAATAATCCCTCCAACTTCTAAATGAGATTCATTCAAATACAAAAACATACTCTCCAAGGCACACATATAAGCATAAAACACAAAATCCCATAGTGCTGTTGCAATACTAGCTATAATTGTGATGACTCTGGCAGTGGTATTAAGCCTGAACACATTCATTCTCTCCTGTGCTGTCTGTCCTCAATGGCTTAGCTGTCATCAATGTGGGAAGAGCCTGGAGGAAATGACATCACTGGGATGTCCTGAAGGAGCAGTGCATTTCTAGATGACTTTCTCAATGTTTGTGTGTTTGGCCGAAGGGCCAGTCTTGATAATGGCTTTGGCCTGAAGGCCAACATCAAATAGCGTTCCTGTGAGTGAGCAGCCGGTCTCTACCACATCCTGACCTGAGACCAAGGACTCAGGAAGCAACAGCGATTAAGATGCAAATCAGTCAGGAACAGAGTTATAGTGCATTACGCTGTGTTTTCTTTGGGGGTTACTGACCATGACACACATGCATTAACTAGGCCAAGAACATGCACATATACACACACACACACACACACAGCAAAGACTTAAATATAAGGAAATACTCATCTGCTGCTGGGATTTTTCCCAACCGTATTCAATCCCTGTTTGTACTATGATTCTGACTTACCAAAATGATATAAATCTCTTTTATATATATATATATATATATATATTTTTTTTTAAATAATTCAATAATCATAATTTTATTGATTTCCCATCACTTCAGTATTTTGGGCTATTTTATGTAGATTCATGACGTGTAATCCCAGTTATGTTCATTTCAATTCCAGGCTGTAACACTATAAAATGTGGAGAAGTTCAAAGGGGTGAATAGTTTTGCAAAGCACTGCATCATGTCATTTTAAAACAGGAAGCGTTACATCTGTCACGAAGTTGTAAACGGTGCTCTAGCACAGCAGTCATCAACGGATGCAGAGCCTGTAAAGTATTTCAGCATATCGAACCATGTACTCGAAAAAAAAATACTGTAGCAGTAACGGTCGGTGTTAGAAAAACTGCCTTTAGTTCAGCGAATGCAGTTTTTTTTTTTTTTTTTTAAACACAAGTGAGTTTGGCTTCTCTAGAAGATCCTGTGATGCGGGTTAGTCAGTCATATGCATTTATGTAAAGTATTTAGCTGAAGACAGCTCATTGAGAAAGGAAAGAGTTGTCACGTATATCTTTAATACATATTTTTATTTCATTTGCCCTCCCTTGTCTGATTAATGAAGTAACAACCTGGCTTATTAAAGGTCAACAATGAAAACAGAATATTTAAAGATGATCGAACAGGGAATTATGCGTTTAAAGTTCAAAATAGATATGGTACTAGTTAAAAGTGATAACATGAAGCGCCACTGTTACCACTTCGGATTGATGCATTTGATTTTATAGCTACGAACTAATTCTCAATGGCATTAAAAGGTAACTACAAGGAATTTTATGTAGCTGGATCTTCACAAATTTTAGTTGAATATCCCTGTTCTAGTCTAAGCAGCAGCTTATGTTCCATTCTTCTTTCGCTTGCATCTGGCTGTTTGGCTGCTTGCTTGATGCTCCGCCTGACAAGTTTTTGTTGATAGGACGCCTGGACTATAGATTTATTGCTGTAGTTGCACCTGTTCAAAGTCTTTCTTAATAAGTCACACAGCTTGCCAGGTAAATTTGTTTACACCAGAAAAAAAATGGCTCTTTTACATCCTAAGCCAAACCGTGCATATGGCATCTCACCGCCACGTCTAAATGCATTTCCGTTATCCCCTCTTTCAGGTTTGGCAAACACCGCAAAGATGAGAGAACAGGGGACAAGATGGAGCGCAAAGGCTCAGGCAAGAACAAAATGGATGACATGCAGGCCACAGAGGAGGAGATGCAGAGGATGCGTTTGGAGAGAGAGAGGTGAGGCTTCATCCAACTCCCACTGCTGTGCAAAAAGCCTGAGAATTAAACAGGCAGTACCAGAAACTTGCCTAATTAACTAAATTATGGAAAAAGGTGAAGTTTATGAAAGTGCTACAGTGTTGCTAGTGTGAGTGGTTAGTGGCTTTTAAAGAGTGCATTAAATTGATCAATTATAGATTGTTTTTCCCTTTTGTGCTGCTGAATAGGTCTGAGTGCTAATTGGAGCGCTCAGCCAACATGGGACTATGTGTCCAACATGGCCTTCTCAGTGTTTTCACAGCCGTTATTTGTTGCCTTTGAAAAATGTAACTGGTCGTAAGATATTTTTCAGTATTTTTGTTAAGATTTTTCAACCAGTTAAACATAAGAGAGACTGCTGGTGGGTACTAATTGTGTTCTATATTAAAAGTGGCACTTTTCAGTCATTAGCTTATTATTTTTTATTTATTTAAACTCGGGTATGACACTTTTGTCATGAAACAATCATGTTTTTAACTCTGTTAATTACCGTAGCATCTACATTGGTTGGTATCTGTTGGCAGACTTTAGGTTAAAAAAGCTCAAATACCTGCCAGATATTTTGTTAATTTTCACAGCCTTCTTCAGCCACAACAATGAACAAGCATTGTTTACACTCAGTGCTTCTTTCACAACAGCACAAATCCCTATTAATTTTTCACACACAAGAAGAAGACAATATCAATTGCTTTCCCGTACGTGAAGAGGACTTGCAACCCCCTATTATACCACGCAAACCAAATGAACTCGGTTATCAAGCCACTTTTGCTAATGGAGCATAATTGAATCGCAACAATAGGGCCAGTGCAGGCCTGCGTGGAGCGAGCACCCAGGCCCGGCACTGACAATGAGGCTGGCCTCGTCAATGAAACATCTGGAGCCCATTATCAAAGAAGCTTGCCTGGCCTGTGGCGCTCTCCACCATGGGCACTGGAAGTCGGGCTTTGGCCTGCAGCCCAGAACATCGCCAACTCTATACTCCAGTACAGAAAGGGAGAGAATGCGCTTGCCGGCAGTTTGCTGTGTCTACTATTAATGACCAAGTATATATATATATATATATATATATATATATATATATATATATATATATATATATATATGTATATATGTGTGTATATATATATATATATATATATATATATATATATATATATATATATATATATATATATATATATATATACAGTACTGTGCAAAAGTTTTAGGCACATGCAAAGAAAAGCTGTAGAACAAAGATGTCTTCAAAATAATGAAATTAAATGTTTCTACATTAAAAAAAAAAAAAAAAAAAAAAATACCACAAAGAGCAGTAAACAGCAGTAAATGAAACAAAAGCAATATTTGGTGTGACAAAAAAAATATATATATATATATATATATATATATATATATATATATATATATATATATATGTGTGTGTGTGTGTGTGTGTGTGTGTGTGTGTGTGTGTGTGTGTGTGTGTGTGTGTGTGTGTGTGTGTGTGTGTGTGTGTATATATATATATATATATATATATATATATATATATATATATATATATATATATATATATATATATACAGGTGCATCTCAATAAATTAGAATGTCGTGAAAAAGTTCATTTATTTCAGTAATTCAACTCAAATTGTGAAACAAATTGTGTATTAAATAAATTCAATGCACACAGACTGAAGTAGTTTAAGTCTTTGGTTCTTTTAATTGTGATGATTTTGGCTCACATTTAACAAAAACCCACCAATTCACTATCTCAACAAATTAGAATATGGTGACATGCCAATCAGCTAATCATCTCAAAACACCTGCAAAGGTTTCCTGAGCCTTCAAAATGGTCTCTCAGTTTGGTTCACTAGGTAAGCCACAAACATTCATTGCCAAAGAAGCTGGCTGCTCACAGAGTGCTGTATCCAAGCATGTTAACAGAAAGTTGAGTGGAAGGAAAAAGTGTGGAAGAAAAAGATGCACAACCAACCGAGAGAACCGCAGCCTTATGAGGATTGTCAAGCAAAATCAATTCAAGAATTTGAGTGAACTTCACAAGGAATGGACTGAGGCTGGGGTCAAGGCATTAAGAGCCACCACAAACAGACGTGTCAGGAATTTGGCTACAGTTGTCGTATTCCTCTTGTTAAGCCACTCCTGAACCACAGACAACGTCAGAGGCATCTTACCTGGGCTAAGGAGAAGAAGAACTGGACTGTTGCCCAGTGGTCCAAAGTCCTTTTTTCAGATGAGAGCAAGTTTTGTATTTCATTTGGAAACCAAGGTCCTAGAGTCTGGAGGAAGGGTGGAGAAGCTCATAGCCCAAGTTGCTTGAAGGCCAGTGTTAAGTTTCCACAGTCTGTGATGATTTGGGGTGCAATGTCATCTGCTGGTGTTGGTCCATTGTGTTTTTTGAAAACCAAAGTCACTGCACCCGTTTACCAAGAAATTTTGGAGCACTTCATGCTTCCTTCTGCTGACCAGCTTTGTGAAGATGCTGATTTCATTTTCCAGCAGGATTTGGCACCTGCCCACACTGCCAAAAGCACCAAAAGTTGGTTAAATGACCATGGTGTTGGTGTGCTTGACTGGCCAGCAAACTCACCACACCTGAACCCCATAGAGAATCTATGGGGTATTGTCAAGAGGAAAATGAGAAACAAGAGACCAAAAAATGCAGATGAGCTGAAGGCCACTGTCAAAGAAACCTGGGCTTCCATACCACCTCAGCAGTGCCACAAACTGATCACCTCCATGCCACGCCGAATTGAGGCAGCAATTAAAGCAAAAGGAGCCCCTACCAAGTATTGAGTACATGTACAGTAAATGAACATACTTTCCAGAAGGCCAACAATTCACTAAAAATGTTTTTTTTATTGGTCTTATGAAATATTCTAATTTGTTGAGATAGTGAATTGGTGGGTTTTTGTTAAATGTGAGCCAAAATCATCACAATTAAAAGAACCAAAGACTTAAACTACTTCAGTCTGTGTGCATTGAATTTATTTAATACACGAGTTTCACAATTTGAGTCGAATTACTGAAATAAATGAAAACTTTTCACGACATTCTAATTTATTGAGACGCACCTGTATATATATATAGTAGACTCCGGTACAATTAGTGCAGTTTTATAATGAAATGAGCTGGTAAGTTTTATTGAGCATCTTGCAGAATCAGCCACAGTTCTTCTGGAGACTTTGACTTTCGCACTCGCTTCTTATTTTTGCAGCAAAACCCAGCAGCCTTCATTGTGTTTTTTGTCTGAAAAGTGTCTCTTACGTAACATGCTGCTTTCTTTAATGACATACAAACATTTCTCTGTAACATTTAATTTTGTGCTAGAAAACTAATGTTTGGGAATCTAAAATGTTTTTTGTGCTGACTTGATAATGTAGACGCCATAAAATAAAAAATCTATAACAAAGTTTGTTCTAAAAAGAAAAAAAAAAAAAAAAGGGTGCTTAAAACGTTTGCACAGTACTGTGTATATAATATGGATTTTGTTTGTGGAGGTCTATCAGGCTTGCATCTTGAATTAAATCAAGATTTGTTTTCTCCTTTCCTCACGCCCCCAACATCTCTATGCTTGAGTTTTCCTCCACTTAATGGAGGCGAGTCCTTTAGGGAAATTGTCCCAGCAATAATAATCTACTCAGCCACCACACCGTGAACATGATATTCAAAGCACTAGGGAGACTGACAGCTGTTTTAAAATAAATTTTTTAAAAATCAATCGCTGCTGTATTTCAGTATGTGTTACAATATGTGTTATTATACAGTGAAGCACATGTTGGACAGGCATGTGTAAATGTGTACATGTTTGCATGTGAACCAGAGGCGAAAGCTGTGATTAATTACACTAGCTGCAGGGACAAGGCTGTTTCTACAGGCTCTTGATATTTTAGATGAGGTGTGATGGTAGGTGTAGTAAGAGAGGAGGTAGTTTAAGGGTACTTTAATAACTATTAGTCTGTTTGCCAAGGGAAATCTATACTTTTGGCTCATTTTGCTATTTGGTTTAGTTTGTTTTCACACTGCACATTTAAACAAACCAAAAAACATGAGGACCGAGACAACCTTGCTCAGATACTCTCATACTAGTTATTGTGCTCCACAACCAAATGTGAATGCTGTGTTCTCACCTAACTAAAGAACCACTGTGAGGGGCAAAACACAACAGGGTTCAATTAAAATGGATTAAACACTGCATATGTGGAAGCACCCTTAGGTGCTCGTCGGGATTGCTAAACTCCAGGAAGACGAGGAGGACAAAATCCATACCTGGAAAAAAGAATCACAACAGGTATACTGGATCAACCATCATACTAGCACTGCAGCAGATTTAGTGTACTTGCTCTGTAAGATGTTCATGAAACTCTCTGCTTCTCAGGAGCTTTAGGGCTTACATTGCTATATTTGTGAATGACTTAAGCTCCCTAAATCCTCTTCTGTCACTGCTGTATGGATGACAGCCCCTGCAACACTGAGCGAAATAAAAAAATAAGAAAAAAAAGAAAGCTTTGAAAGCAGGCAGAGTGCTATCGGGCTTGATGTGGGCTGAGGATGATCGAGTGTCTGCATCAGTAGCATTTGTTTTGCCACAATTGAGTAAATTGTAAGCAGCTGCTGCCCACAGTCCTCTGCCGGTCCTCCAGCCGCCAGCCTTTCCGTGCCTCATCAGCAGCACAGCGACTCTTCTGGTGGGCTTTGTTTATGCCTGTGGAGGTTCATGGACCCTTGCATGATTTTGATTTTTTAAAATTGCTTTGAATGCAAGAACCCCCATGGCAGAGCTCCAATTAGAGATGGGGGGGGGGGGAAAGAAAGCATGCAGGGCACAGTCTCTGAGGAAGTCCTCTAGGTTTTGCAGCCACCCAGCCAGGGCAGGAACCACGGAACAATGTGCATGACATCCTCTCGTCTGTATCAGTGTGTTACCAAATACAACGGGATGTAGGTTTGTGGATTTGTGAATATAACAGCTTGGTTTCAGAGCATACTACTGACCACTGGACAGAGTTAAGAGTGGTAAACATGGTCTTCCGTTTAGTAGATTAGCTGCGCTCTTATCTTCCCGGCTCCGCTTTGCGGCTAATCAGTGGCTAGCACTCGTCCATCCCCTGGTTTCCTGCTCCTTAAGCCTATGGTTTCCTTTTGTTTGTTTGGCTTTTTCCTGAGTGCAGCCAGCCTGAGACGCCTCCGATTCTCAGCCCTATTTCAGCTAGCCCCGCTATCGCAACTAGCAGCTTCCTTTCTTCCTACAGGGGCCCACACATCAGCCGGAATGCTGGTCATAAATGCGTGTCTGATTCCCACTGGTCCCAGTAGAGGATGCTTTTCTGTCTGTATTCATTCATCTATTTTTAGAATATTTAAGAGGTGTTTAACCCGAACCCTAGGTTTTTGTATGTTGTTATAGTTTTGGCTTATTGTTGTGGTCAACACTAAGGTCTGCTAATATTTCTGCTCCACTTAAAATTGTAACTGCAGTGATTTGTGAGTCTGCCCACAGCTATGCACATATTTTCATACTTTATTTGACGCATTAATGCATGTTAATCATTATCACGGCCCATCATTCTCCTGTACTGCGGCAGTAATTGTGTTACAAAATAATTACTGTAGCTCATTATGCTCAGGCGCCTTTTGTAACATTTTGCTGTTTGACTAGACTAATTAGCATGCCGAGTTCAAAGGCAGATGACACAGGCTGATTGTGAACCTGATTGTGTTTGTAATTAAATTGATAGTTGGCCTGTGGCTTAAAGTGGTTTTTAGGATTTTTATATTCTGCAATTTAAAAAAATTTTTTTTTTTAAAATAATTGTTACTCTCTGGGCAGTTCTAACACCACAGGCATCATCTGATGGGTCGCCTTATGATTATATTGTTGTTTTTTATTTATTTTGTTCATTTATTTATTCTTCTTATCAGTCATGGGGGAAGTGAGGAGCTTATTCAGCTTTATCCAGGTTTACTATATGTACAGTTGGCGAGAAGTACACTAATTGTAAAATATACTTACATACTTACATGTATCACCCAAATTAGTCCAAATCAAGTATAAAATTAGTACTAGTCTAAAGTCAAAACAAAAACAAAAAAACAACTATTCTTTATACTAAATGTGCTGCATTCTCATATACATGTGGTGATTAAAATGAAAGGAAATCCAACATATGGTATCTCCGGAAATGTTTTGGGCCACCACAAGACGGCAGAACAGCCTCAGTATGCCATGGCACAGAGTCTGTAAGTCTCTATAACTGTACTGGAGGGATGAACATCATGCTTCCAAAAGATGTTCTCCCAGTTTGATGATGGTGGTGGAGAGCGCTGTCTAACACGTCACTCCAAAATCTCCCATAAGTGTTCACATGGGTTAAGATCTTTGATGGTTTACATTAAACCATTCAATGAGCCCTTGTACCCTGTAGATGGGGGCGGGGTCATCCTGGAAGAGCCCACACCCATCAGGATAGAAATGTTTCATCACAGGATAAAGGTGGTCAGAAGAACGTTTATGTATTATTTATTTGCAGTGATTCTCCCATCTACAAGCGCATTCAAACCATCCCAACTGAAATACAGCGCATAACTTGCGCCCCCACAGCATAACAGAGCCACTGGTTTTCCCTTTAATTTGTCACTCATCTATATGTACTTAATGCAATTATAGCAGACTTTAAAATGCACAAAGGGCATAATTTCGTCATTCTGTGTTGCAGCAATCTGTCACAAACTTTTGATCATCTTAAGCATGTTAGAGGTGTTGTGGATGGAGTGTGCCGGAGTGGCTTGCCAAATCGTGTTGTTTTGTTAAACAGTGAGATTTATTCAGTGAGGAAAGGAAGGACCGCAGGCTAGCAAAAGTGCCGTTCCTGGCTAACACCCCTCACCCCCAATCATTTTTAAAAGCACAACTCCAAGCACCAGTGAGCTTTATTTTCCTTCTTTTGTTAATCGCTCACAAGACAAGTTAAATGTGTAATTTATCATACAAAACCTTTTCTAGATCTTTGGGTTATGCAGAATTTATTATTATTATTTTTTTAGAATATTACAGTGTGGTTTTGGCAGAGAAAGTGTTTAGACTGATGGCCGCCTTCTGATATAGAAGCTAAATGAAAGGTACTTGGCTATACTTGGGCAGCTCTTAATGAGGTGTTGCAGACATGTATAACATCTTGTGCATATGTAGCCTCTAATGGCTGTCTGAAGACGTATAGGCCAAAATGTTAAGGACTGTTTCTTTTTCTCTTGGCTGTTACCTAGAAACATAATGGTAGGCATAGCTTTCAGCGATAACACCATCATTCTACTGACAGAACACCTACACACCAACGGGCAGTGCATATGCAAGCTAATAAAAACATCGAACTCTTAATTGGTCACACATCTGCATTCCCACACACAGAGGAAATAAGCATATTCTTCTCTCACTCTCACACACACACTCATACACAGAGGAGCACTTGGCACTAATTATCTTTGAATGTGGGTGGGTAATGATTCTGGACCATTGCCACATGAAACACCAGGAGTTGTGATGGTCTTCATTCAGAGAGGGATAGAGAGAAATTGACAGAGCAGTAATCATGTTCAGCTTATCCACTTCTGTCTTTTGAGCAACGGGCCATTAATTGTGTAATGAAGTCAACAAGAGACAGTGGACTCTCACCAAGCTAGCCCGAGCTCATATCCACACACAAACATTTAAGTGCACAAGTAGACCCCTCCTGAATGCATTTCTGGAGTATCTACGGTATCATTCTACAGTAATGATGGATGGTAGTCCACAAATGTAAAACATGCCCATGTAGGAGCGCTTACACACAAACCGTCTCAGAACAAGTACAGGTACATTTCTTGTGAATACAGTGTAACGGCTCATTTAAGGTACAAACAGGGTCCTTGATGCCTAATTAGTGCTTTAAATGCATTCTGAATGTATGCTACGATCATTTCCGCGAGTTAAAATCTTACAGGAGGAACAAAAGGAAGTATGCTTGAGGGTACCGTTTTAAGCAGCAATACCGTACCGAAAATTAATTCATCATTGCCGGTATAAAAGAAGTCTTGTCCCATCCCATACAACGGTCTTTCTGAATGGTTGCCATTTCAAAGTTACGGGCAAGCAAGATCAAAGTTGAATTTAACTGATCTTTGAGTGCAGCAACAAAGCATATTAAACCAAGTGTTTCCCAATACCCTAGGTAAAGCAGCTCCACTTGTATCCCTAGAAAAGCAATGGCATTGTTGGCAAATAGCAATTTTACCTCTTCCCGTCTATTGGCTTTCTTGGTGTATGACCGCAGGGCCAGGTATGGCCTGGTGCTTTCACTCATACTGGACATTATCTCATTGAGACACACATTGCCATAGCAGATTCTATCTGTCTATTATGTGCAGTGTGCCAGAGGGATGGATTTGCTATTGGGTTTCTGTAAAACCTGCCGTAACACGGAGCAGAGATGTTCCGGGCAGTGAGGTGACATCAGTTTCTGAGCAGTCGGCAGGTGGGCTGACCTCGCTGTCCTCTCATGTTTCATCATGTTCATGTCACTGATATTAAATCAACAGCCTAAAACCAGCATGTTCCAGAGTGTGGATTTCAAGCCAAGAGTTTCATTAAGAAAAATGCTTGTTTGTGCAAAGTCAGAAGATTTGGGCGTACAATGGCATTATTGGTTTTACAAACCCCAGCAGTTTTTCTCATTACCACTAGGCTATTAACTGCACATGACACGGATATGTACGCAGTTCTCACACAGTCCTCTCCAGACTTAGATTTGCACAGGCGAGAAAGGGAACAAAATGAAGCTACAGTAAATGGCATTGTAATCGCATTAGGCTGTCACAGAGAGAGAATGTTCATTGTTGGGAAATTAGATTGCGCTTATGAGAAACTGTGGAAACATCTAATTTTTCTTCCCAGGGTAACCCATAGTTGGCCCAAAGATTGCAGCATGGAGCCGTCAGTCAGAGCTGTGATGGACAGCTGGCAAAGGGCAGAGGTCAACTGCGACCTGGGGTGCTGGTGAAACAAGGCACTCTCAACAGTGTGGATTGGGTGGGTGGGTCGGGGGGACGGACTGAAGTGGAGAAACAGACACAATGTTAAAGCTCATTTGGCTCTAAGGCAGACAGGTTGTGTGTGCCATGGGTCACTCTGTAGGGAGCTTACCCTGAATGCACAAACCCACTTTGCAATCCTATAGCATTCCCATTCCAGGAGATGCTCGCATCCCAACACAGATTTTTTTTGTGCCCAAACACGCCCACACGCTTTAATCCAAAATAAAAGGCCTCATTCACCTCAGCACAAATTTGTCCTCAGTAAACTGGTTTCTTTATGGAGGTGAAAAAAACGAAGAGAATGCAAGTGAGGAAAATTTGAGAAGGGGCAGCTGGAGGAAGATCAGAGAGGCCCCACTTTTCCTGCCATTTGGGAAGACGCCTACAGGACGTATTGCTCCACTCCTCTCCGGAAGATCTCCCACTGGCTGTTTTAGCAGCTCTGTATGACGTCAGCCGTAACAGGCCTGCTCTGACTCTGCTCTCTAAGAGGAAGCAGCAGGAGAGGCACTCTGAGGAGAAAGGGCTTAACCTCTGCAGAAAGCTGATTGAAATGTACTCCCACTGGAGGTTCTTGAAAGAATTTTGTCTCAAGGTTCCATTGAGCAGGCCATCGTAATAGGGGTAAGGGTCCAAGGTAAACACAGGAAGGGAGGATGGTGTCTGAGCAGCCTATTAACCCGGTAGGAGCTCTGAACTCAGGCAAACATCAACACAACAGGGAGTGATGACAAAAAACATTGACCATATACCTAAAGTACTTTATCTCTTATAGCTACACTTCATATTTGCAGGGCTTTTGATGTTTCATAGGGCAGATGTTTTTAGTATTTACTGGCCAAACTCTGGCAGTCTGATCTTCAGTAAAAACTGGCAATTACTTAATCTAATTTCTTAATCTATTATCTGATAATTTCTCTCTAGTCATTTCAGTTTGACTTGATTTGCTGTTCTTCTCCTAACAGTGTTCACTGCCCCACTACCCCTGATTGAACTAATGAGATAATCAACAAGCCTTTCTTTGGCTGATTTAGATCTGATAGTGCAGGAAAAAATAACAAAACTAAAAAAATATAAACTAAAAATGTTATGGCCCACCATGATGGATAATTGCCTATCCGCATGTTCTACTTTGTCTAAATACAGGTCAGAGAATCCAACAATGTTATGTACTGTGTGTGTTTGCAGGATCCAGGCCAAGAAAAAGGAGCTGCGGGAGCGACAGGCCAGGGAGAGAGACTATGCCGAGATTCAAGACGTGACCCGAGCTTTCAGCTCTGATGAGGAACACCCCTACGCAGGCATCGGCTCACTCGACTCGTCCATGGACAGCAGCCAGAGCCTGAACCAGGAGCAGAGGCCACACAGTCCCAGAGATCAGGGCCTAGAGAGTCTCTACGCCCAAGTCAACAAGCCACGCAACGGAGGACCACTATCATCGGACAGGTAGGGGCGCGATACTTAGACTCTCTGCGTTCAGGGATGAAGCTGCGCTGGTGTTTTTGCATTGTAAAGAGTTCATTGTGGCACCATGTGGAAGAGACGGTTTGAAATCAGGTACTCTGGGTAGAAAGTAGTATTATGAAGCTCAGCATCACTACCTGTCCAGTAAGTTCCAGTTGCTTGTTGGGCATTTGAAAATGATCCTGTATACGCTCATGTGTCCTCTAGTGTATGACTTAATCTCTCCCTCACCGTGGAAAAGCAAAAGTCAAATGCAGTAATCATGTTTCACCAACATGTCCCAGTGGCAGGTCTTACAGCGAAGGAAACTCATCAATAATGCTCAAGGTGCGAAAATTTAATAACCAGAAGCCTCCTTTATTATAGCGGATCATGTCAAATCCTGTCTCCATCTCAGTCTTTGCAACACACAGCCAATCTCTGGAAATCCATCTGTGTCATCTGGGGAGGGCAAAGTCATCTATATACAATGAGATTGTGCCATGTTAGGACAAAACAGATGTCTTTCCCCCTCCGGTTTTCTTCCTGGTTCCATGAAATAAGTAAATGTGCTTGTGTTACAGATGTTGCTGTTAAAACTGTAATGTTGCACTTCTCTGCGACCTGAGGCTGAAAAGTTATTGTGCTTGTTTTCAGGTTAAAAAAACCCCAAACCAAACAGATTCTTTATCTTCCTTAAGCCCTGCTGATCATTTATTCCCCACTGAAAATGATTCATTCCGCTTTCCTCCGCAGCTACATCAGCGTTTAATTTAAAAACATTTAAAATCCAGCATTCTCCTGTTGCTTCATTATCTTTTACATAGCTGTGCACACCACTGTAAAATGGCAGTGTTTTTCCATAGCTCTCCAGTGTCTATTTTAAGACCTTTAGCTTGCTCAAAGATTTTTCGTTACACTGTCTGTGTATGTGACTTTGCGCCGGCTATTGTGAATGAAGCGTGATGGGACAGCTTAGCTTTACTAACCCTCAGCACACTTGCTTAGCCAGCTGATAATTACCTCATCGAGCATAATCATATTGAGCTAATGATTGACACTTGCCACTTGCTGCTTGACCTTTTACTATCCACAGTATGAGATGGCATGTTGCGAGTCTCACCAGTAGTCCCTCCCCCTCCCATTGCGATGTGGATCTTTCAGCTCAGTCCCTCCCCTGTGATGTGACCTCAAGTCCATGTGACTCTATGACACTACGCAGCCACTAGATAACCTGCTTAATCTGGGTGTCGATATCTCTGGGGATAGCAGGGAGATGCTAATGGTCGATGGTTAACCCCTGTGGCTGCACGACAGCGACAGATATTTCCTCTCCTAAATGGCACTGTTCAGTCACTATTTTCCATCTCGTGAAGGTTGCAGTTGGAGGAGTTTTCTGTAGGTTGTGGTGTCGTGGTGTGGTGACAGTATTTTCAACATGATGTAAGTTGAAAATGAAAAGTAACAACATGAGTTACATTTCCTGTGAATTCTGCATTAACAATGCAGTATAAATGTATTGATAACATGTTATATAGCACACATATTCTTATAACGCCTACAGTAGCATAAGCCTGTTATAGTTACATGCAGCACTTAATTAAAGCATGAGTATATAATGGCAGGTCACTCAGTGCATTATAATGTGTTTATACCTAAGTGCATTAGAGACGACAACATTCCTTTGAGCAGACTTATAATTTGCTGGGCAACCTAACATTCTTAAATCATACAGTATACTCATGATTTAAAGTGTTATGTATGCTCGCATAATCACTTATGAGTATGCAAAGAGACGTATGTCAGGCATGCATTATACTAGAATGCATTATGATTGCAGGATTCTAACATCCATTAACAACTTATTTATTTAGTTTTTTATGTGAGACGTAAAACAGGCAATCAGTCAGAACTTTCTGGCTTTTCCATTGCGTCCAATGGAGATTATGGTGACAGACTGTCTAGCAGTTGCCTGACAATTTTGTGATGATTGGTTTGGACCAGTCAGTGGTTTGCACTGCTTCTATCTCCACCCATATGTCCCTGTTTGGTACTCTTGGTGTACCCCAGCAAGAAGCCTAAATTCAGCAAAGTACTTTGTAGCAATGTGGGTCACGTGTCAATGGAAATAACAGCCAAATGTGGGATCATTGATTAATTTCTTGTTTAAACTGCTTCATTTGGCTTATTCTTTTGCTCTTTGACAGTCCTAGGATTTGTGCTCACAACAACTCACTAACAATCCACATGTCTCACTAACACTGTGAATGTGAGGCACATGTATTATTTAAATGCATGATTAAGTTTTAAGACATGGTGCTCAGATAAGGTGCAAAAGAACCAGAATGTCTACTGTAGCGTATTGTCCCTCCTCTTCTTTCAAGAGGCTGAAAGCGAGTGGAGCCCGTTTTATTTCCAGCGCTTTGTTCTGGGTGTACTCGGCCTCGGCAGCTACTAGCTGGAACACTGCACTGCACTGGCTGCTGCTTTGGAGTGTGTGATAAACGGCTGCTTTTGTCTCCTCCACTGAATTCACAATCATCATCTCATTCTCTCTTAATGCCAACAGCGGCCTATTTATAGCAACATAGATAGTACCATCCTTACGGGGGAAAGATGATAACACTCTCTCTTTCTCTCTCTCTGTCTCTCTGTCTGTCTCTTTCTCTCTCTCTCACTCTTGCAAAAAGCAGTCAGTCCTCACACAAATATACATATGGCGATTGCTTTAACTTAGCATTGTTTGTAATTAAAACCTCAAACTCCAGTTTCTCAGAAACACCAGTTCTCTAAGAAATTGCCTTGCTTCTGGATAATTTGCACATGCACGTGTTTATAAGCAGTAATGTAATGAGAATGGAGGGCAACTTATCTTTGCAATGTCTTGGGGAAAAAAAAGGGGGGGGGGGAACTTAGCCAGGACTTTTCTGCTTTGCTTATCCCTTCAGAGGAAGGCTCTGTGAAATTTGCTGTAATATTTATCATTGTGGCCATGGAATTAATTGCCCACTTTCTTTCTTTATTCAGTTCCAAGGCCTGCAATCTACAGAAATGCCATAATGCATTTTGTCTGCAATCTGAATGCATTTCAGTTTTTCAGCACCTCAATCAGCCTGACTTCATCAGTGAATCGAGGCAAACAACCTTTTTGCTTTTGCAAATGAAAGCTAATGGAAATTTCATGGTGTCAGAGTCCTGCTATAAAAAGCCTTTAACCACAAGCGAATGCTGACTCTCCGTAATAAATGGATACATATGGCTTTCACCAAGTACAGAGTCAGAGTTTGATCGGGATGAATATTCCCAAAGCAGAGTGGAAAAAAGTAAACAGGTCTGAACTGGTTATACTTGTACATGCAACACAAAAGTAAATGTTTTCATACCGTGGATGTTCGGGGTGCACGATCTGACAAAAATATAACGGGGTAAATATCATAACGGGGTATAACCCCGGTGTCCTGGCGAAATTCCCCCATTGGCCCTTATCTATCATGGCCCCCTAATAATCTCCATTCCCTGAATTGGCTCCATCACTCTCCTCTCCTCTCCACCAATAGCTGGTGTGTGGTGGGCGTTCTGGCGCACTGTGGCTGCCGTCGCATCATCCAGGTGGATGCTACACACTGGTGGTGTTTGTGGAGATTTCCCCCCATACTATGTAAAGTGCTATATAAATGTAACATTATTATTATTATTATTATTATTATCATTATTATTATCATTATTATTATTAATTATTATAACACAGTTCTCAATGGCACTGACATGCATCACTGCCAGCAGTACAGTGGTATTGTGTAAAAAAGTTGATTTATATAATGTTTACAAAACTACACTTAGTAAAAATATCATTGTTATTTGTAAAAAATAATGAACACTGAAAAAGAGAAAAAAAAACCGTCAAGCTGAACATTTTACAATTTTAAGTACAAATTTTAAAATCAAATCAGTTGCTTCCAGACTTGTAATTAAATGTAATTATATATATATATATATATATATATATATATATATATATATATCACAATATCCACAATCTCAGAAAAGTTTATTGTGGCATAATTGATCACAATGTCAATATTATATTGTCATGTTGCCCAGTCATTATGGACATAGCATAGAGACAAGAACCTCCTGTCTGAAGGTGTGAAGGCAAGTGGTGAATAAAATGCATTTTGTCATGCATTTCCTCTGGCAGACACGGAGAGGTGGAATTAGTTACAGTTGAGTGCAAAAGTTTGTATCCCCATTGTTTATGAATGGTGTACAGAAAATTGGTGTAAAGTGAAAACCACAGAAAAGTAGTTTAACCAAATCCAAAATAAAAATTTCAGTTTCCAGAGCTGATTTAAAGAAGGCAGTGTTCTGTTGAGTTAGTCACATTTATGTCAGGAAGTATATGTGGTGAATATTATGACTGAGTGAGGATCTAAATACTGACCAAATGAGATAAAAATGTGACAAGTTAATAAAAAGATTAAAATACTGTTCCCAAAGGGACATGCAAACCTTTGACCTAATATCAGTGTTAATGACTTATCTCCAGCTATTTCACCTGTGTGTATGCCAGCACACTAAATGTCTTGTTGAATTCTTCTTCTTTTACATAAAGGGGTGTGCAAACTTTTGCACACAACACTATATTATTTACACGCACTGAGACTGCTGAATGCACAATGACTTGGTATAAAATAAGGCTTTAAAATGAGTTTTTTTTTTTTTTTTCAGTGCTAAATCCTGTTAAATATACTAACCAGATCTCTACTGTGTGTGGTCACTCAGGTGTATTGTACTAGTCAGCACATTTCAGAGGCATAACTGTCAGGATTTTGTGATGGTACTCCAAGTCAACCATCCTGAGTTCTTTTCTCATCTAAATAGATAAATTGTGCTGCTACGAATATCCACAGCCAGGCATGTGCACATCACAGAACCCGTTTTGTATCTGTTTATTTGTGATGCCCTGCTTGGAATCCCTTCCAACCATTGAGTCATTGCGGATATTACACATTAGTACTGTGCAAAAGGTTTAGGCACATGCAAAGAAATGCTGTAGAGCAAAGATGCCTTCAAAATATTGAAGATTTGTGCAGTTTTATAAGGAAATGAGCTGGTAAGTTTTATTCAGCATCTTGCAGAACCAGACACAGTTCTTCTGGATACTTTGACTGTCGTACTTGTTTCTTATTTTTGCAGCAAAACCCAGCAGCCTTCATTGTGTTTTTTGTCTGAAAAGTGTCTCTTACGTAATATACTGCTTTCTTTAATGACATACAAACACTTTTTTGTATGTAGAAAACTAATGGTTGGGAATCTAAAATGTTTTTTTGTACTGACTTGATAATGTAGACGTCATAAAATAAAAAATCTATAACAAAGTTTATACTAAAAAAAGAGGGGGCCTAAAAATTTTGCACAGTACTGTGTATATATTAAAAAAAAAAAAAAAAGTGAGCCAATCTTTTAGCACTGGAACATCAAGTATGAGAAGCTATCCAGTGACTAGCATGTGACCTGGGTGGGGGTGGATAACAATAGTTTGTTAGAGAGAAAAGTGAGTCAGGACAAGGGATCATGTGAGTTCAATTTTTTTTTCTATTCTCCAGCAAATAAACATGAGAATGAAAGGCTTTTGAATGAGCCGAGCTTAAGTTTAAGCCTTCGGGGCCTACATTGGGTACAGAGACTATAAGCACATTATTGATCAGCTGGTGATGTGGTGCCACGATTATTTTTTGGATGTGCATTAACGCCACGGAGATGTGTTTTGAAGTCATCTAATACCAACTCAAGTGATGGGTTAGAGACGGGAAATTGAACCGGCCCATTCTTTTAAAAGCACATATACAGCCAGTCGTTACTGTGTCTGTGTGTGTGTGTGTGTGTGTGTGTGTGTGTGTGTGTGTGTGTGTGTGTGTGTGTGTGTGTGTCGGTGTGTGTCGGTGTGTGTTCATTTTTATTTTACTCCCACGGCACAAACCCATGGCTCCAAAATCAATAAAAGGCTCTTTTCACTTTGCCAAAAATGTTTCCAGGCCCATTAACCTCAGATTGTGCTGAGGAGGTCCAGCCCCCAGTCTGAGGTCCAGCAGATTAGTGAAAACACAGAAAACAAGTCTGCTGCAACCAGCCCACAGCTGTACAAACACAGCCAAACTATAAGTGAAATCCTGAGTCAGGTCCATCCGGCTGTGTGCGAGTCCCAATCAGAAGGTCACTGCAGCAGTAGAACAGAGAGAACCTGAGCTCCGGTGCTCGTAACGTGTGTGGAAGCTGTGGTGAAAGCTTGTAAACCCAGTCCCCTTACACGCTCTCCAGCTTTACTGCCACTCCATGGGACAAGCACACACCACTGTTCCCTGTGTTTATTACTGCCTGTATTGGTCTCTTTTGCTGAATGAGTGAAGGATGCACCATGTACTAGAGGTCTGAGCGTGTTATTCTGCTTATAGAACAGCGATTCGTCAGCAATTACAATGCATAATTTATAATAATGTATGAAACTTTGTACATTTTAATGGTTTATATTTGGATTTAATGTTGTGGAATGTCCAAGAGACAAGTAAGTTCCTGTTCTCATCTACATTATAGACGCGATAAACAGTTGCTCCCTCACCAGCCTTGTTCTTATTTCTCTTTCTCTCTCTCGCACATTTGGATCTCTCTCTCTCTCTCTCTCTCTCTCTCTCTCTCTCTCTCTCTCTCTCTCTCTCTCTCTCTCTCTCTCTCTCTCTCTCTCTCTCTCTCTCTCATATATACTTGGCAATGTTGCCTGGTTATACTATAACAGTATGCCAAAATATATGCTTTGACTTTACTTTGCTGTTATTTCTTTGGTTCTGTTCATTACAGTTGACAGATTT
Source organism: Cranoglanis bouderius (assembly GCA_023630585.1). NCBI lineage: Eukaryota > Metazoa > Chordata > Actinopteri > Siluriformes > Cranoglanididae > Cranoglanis > Cranoglanis bouderius. The sequence continues at coordinate 8,873,365 of CM042564.1, forward strand.
CTAAATTATACATGTATTTGCCTACAGCTCTGCACTTATTTTACAAATTAGTCTATAATCATGAATGACCTGTTTTGTTTTTGTTTGTTTTTTAGACAGGCAATCGGCAGGGTAAACCTGAACCTCTACAGGACTCAGGTGCAGGAGAGCAGACTAGAGCATGCTCAGCGTGCACTGAACTGACAGGTGCCATGCTGACTGAGATTTGGGGAGCGTAAAGCAAACCCTCACCACTGTGATACACACCGGCTTGATTGACGGCTGCTCCCATTAGAGCTATATTCTCTAAGCTGCTGCTCTAAGCCGAGAAAGTGAGGGAGAGAAGGAGAAAGAGGGAGATATCTCTCGCTCCAGAGATTTTGGCTGTTGAGAACTGCTAAAAGAAGTTCACATACAGAGATGCACAGCAAGGTGTTTTTCCCTCTCTCTCTCTCTCTCTCTCTCTCTCTCTCTCTCTCTCTCTCTCTCGGTCTCCCTGGCGCTCAACTTCTTTTCCTTCTCTCTCTTCTAAATCCACTTCCACCTGACTTTGCATGGTGCTGAAATTGGATTATAAGCCGCAGGTACCTTTCAGGTCATGGCTTTCATCTGTGTGTGAAGCTGTTTATGTTGTGGGTTTAGTTGCTGTTAGGCAGAGAGAGAGAGAGTGAAGCAGTAATCCCTCAGACACAAACACACTTTATGGATTTGCATTCATTCCTCCCAGCTGCAGTGCTGATGTCAACATCACTAGTTTTTTTGTAGCTGCATCATCATCAACAACATCATCATCATTTCTTTTCGTAGTGACATCATTGTTGTGCAGAACGTGCACTGATGTACAATTCAGTAACATCATGTCAGAATCATTATCGGCTATTCATCCCTCCGTCTTCTCATCCATTCAATCCTCCTCCAACTCTCCGTGTCCCCAATCCATCCATCCAACCCTTCTCCATCCTTCAGTCTTCCCTTGAACATTCCATTGACCCAATCATATTCTACACTTCCAATCATCCCATCCATCCATTCTTTCTCGATAGTTTCATCCTCTACTCTTCCTTCATACTCTCATCTATCCAATCCTCAGTCATCAAATCTATCCAATCTTCCTCCATAGTCCCATCCACCCACTACTTCATCATCCCATCCATCCAAACCTTCTCTATCTTCCTATCTATACAATCCTCTATCATCCATAGTCCCAGCCATCCAATCCTCTTCTGTCCCCCATCTGTCCAGTCCTCCTCCATAGTCCTTCTCCATCTCTTTATCCATCCAGTCCAGTCTATCCAATTCTTCTCCTTTTTCATAATTAGAATTCACCCAAGCCTTCTTCTCCACTCCTCCTATATGGAAAAAGTAAAGTATGGAAAGTGTAAAGTAAGTATGTAAGTTAATTGTATTTATTATTAGCAACAGAGAACTTTTTCCACATGAACATTGTTTTTTTTTTTTTCTTTTTTTCTTCTCAGTTCCTTTTTGCATAACCCTCAGTTTCCACAGATTAGTTTTTCCCCATAATATTACCACAGGCACATTGCATTATCTCTGTTTGCATTCTTTAATTAGCCCTGAATCAAAAGTTAATAGCAATAGTGATTTTATTATTATTTTCTTCTCAATTTAATTATGCCACCATTAAACCGAGTGAATCTACAGTGTTTTCTCTTAAATAGGATTTTGTTAATAATTCATTGGTAGATAGATGAGCACTTTGAGATGGTTACACACACTTATAGAGTGTGTGTACATGTGTATTTAATCTCCTCTCTCATCAGGGTCTGGGGAATATACGAAATTGTATAGGACTATATATATATATGCTGTGTGTCAACATGCACCCAGTGTTAATGGCCTTTGTGTAGATTAAGCTAATTGTAATAGCTCACTTCAGGGACAAATTAAGTGTCTGAGTGTATACTACTCTCTTTCTCTCTCTCTCTCTCTCTCTCTCTCTCTCTCTCTCTCTCTCTCTCTCTCATTTAGATTTAGGTTAGTAAGTCTGGGTATCATTACTCGGTTTTCACTTAATAGACGTTTTTGAGCCTGAATTTACATCCTATTTTGATAGTTCACCTACCGCTGTGGTTGGGGCAGTCCCCACCTCTGTACTTTTCCTGCCTGCTTTGCGCTCTTTCTCCTGCCATCTCCTGCCACTCTGGCATGCTTGGTTTCTGGCGATGGGTTGGCTGGTTTTTAGCATCCTGTTGGTTTGCTGCTGGGTGTATAGCCACACCTTCTGTGGTGTCAAGTTTGCTGATTGTGTGCTTTTTTTTTTTTTTTTTTTTTTTTTTTTTTTGAAGCACCTACTTGCTGGTTGCACTCTTGTCGAGGTGCTGATGGGCATGCCACCACAGCTTGAGGCATTTTGCTGCCACTTTAAACAAGCACACTATTTTTGCGAGACGGTTGGAGCTGCTTGATGCCTCTGGGGCTGAATGCGTTCCTACAATAGCAGCCTGACTTTTCAATTCACTACTGTTCCCTGGTTTTTGAACTAGTAGTCATAATAATTCCTTATAATAATTGTCGTGATTTGCTGAATTGTGTCTCTTTTTTATATCATTTGCATTTGTGGTTTGTTGTTGTGCTTGTTTATACCTTCTTTTCTGTCCTTTGTTGCAGTATGTTGTCTCAAATGATTTTGTAAAGTATCCTTGAGCGAGAGCCTGGGAAATGTGCTCCATAAATAAAGTGTTAAAACATGTAAATATTTCAAATGTAAATGGTTTCATAGTTTCTCATCTTTTATGATAAACATGTTAAATAATCCTTTGTGCATTCCAGATTCATTTCATAGCTTTCTGTAAAGCTTCTCAGTAAGAACAAAGACCCTGTACACTTAGAGTGCTCTCTCTTATCTGGTATGTTATATGCTGATAGTAAGTAGTATCTGCAAGGCAAAAGCGAGTGAATTATCTGGCGCGCCTGTTTTCATTTTTTTTGCCCCGCTTTGGAGAAGGCCCTCTGGGATGTGTACAAGGAGATGGAGCGTGAGGCAGGCAATTTATCCTACGATTGCACCATTACATTCATTTAGAAAAGCAAACAGCCCGAAAGGTGAGGCAATGCTTTAAACACACACACACACACACACACACACACACACACACACACACACACACACACTCTTAAGAACTTAATATGTGCACTTGTACAAACAAATGCTTGTGGACACTTCCATACACGTGCACACACAATCACCGGTGGAGAAACAGAGGAGGACCTTATTACAAGCCCCACACACGAGAGCGGCTTCTTCATTGTTCTTTAAATGAGTCTGTGATATTCACCCTAATGAACTTCCTGCAGGCAGATGAAAGGAAGAAAAAAAAAAAAAAACATTGATGTGTTGGTGGAGAATACAACCGCTTGTGTTTCTGACCAAATGAATGGAAACCAAATGTGAGACAGTCCACACTTTCTCTTTTCCTCTCTTGCATATGCTCTACAGGCTCTCAGCAATCAGGCCTGCAATTGCACTGATCACTCACACACACACACACATATACACACACATAGTGCCATATTAACACTATTTGTAAACACACATACATGATGAAACAGCTATTGTCGGTATGTAATTGGTCTTTCCTATAGCATAGGGAAGCCATGGCAGAATTATAACTCCAGTATTCTCATAGCCTCATGAAAAGGTTGTTGTACATGTAGAGCTTGTGCTGTCTTTATGGAAGACTATTAAACTGATGTTAATTCAAGAAAATTGCACGTTCTTACCTCCTCCTTATTACCACCACTATAGTCGCAAATATGACCCATCAACACAATGCTTTTCAGTTTATTTGATTACAGATGACAAGGAAGCGGCGCCTTGATGCGCCAGGGTTTGTGGCGTACAGGATATTACCTGAGAGGAGCTTATTAGATATGGGTGGAAAGGCTTTTTCTGGGTCACCGCTGGGTATTTCTATTTTTCCTCAGCTACTGTACTTATAAGAGCTACTAGACAGTTTTCAAATGATGGATAACCCAATTCACTAGTGTAATCACAGACTCCCAGCATAACATCTCCTCTTTCATCTCACATCTCACCGAGCTCACATGGCCCCCAAAAACAGGGCCGGGGTAAAGGCAATTGAAAAAGCAGCTGATGGAGTAGGGCAGGAGATCCAGCCAATACCTGAATACTTTCCTCTCTTTCTCTCTGCATCACTCCCTCCTTTCTGTCTGGCATTACATTTCCTGCTTGTCTTGGACCAGATTAGCTCCTTGCTCTTGCATGTCTGGATGTCATGGAGACCTCAGGCCTTTCCTCCCTGCTCTGGCCGCAGACCAAAGCTTGCAGAAGTCAGGTTTTGGGCAAGGTGTGGGCGTTCCCGCAAAACTATGACGGTTCCCATAAACTATATATCTGTATCACACCCTCTCCATAGTTTGGGTAGAGTCCTGCAAAATTTTTGATAAGAGAATATAAAATGTATTTGAACATTTATAAAATGATTACTTTTTATTAGGAAAGGGTGATATAATTGTTATATATACAACTTTATTAACTAAAACTAATAAAAGTTTCTTGAAACTGTAACAACGCAACTGGTAGGGTGAACTTCCTTTTAGCGCATGAAATCTGGCAGTAGCTGTTAGTATTAGGTGCCAACATCTGTAGTTTACTGTAGCATTTATGATTTTTGATCCCTTTCTACGAGTATGTCTCAATCAGCTCCCTAGCTCCCTGTGCCATGACACAATATATCGTGTACATACAGTTCTGGCACCGGTAAGGACCCTGGCCCACTACATGTTGGGACACTGATAACTCAATTTCCGGCAACATGACTATGTATTCACGTTGTAAAACGTCACCAAAAATAAAATATTATGTTTAAAAATATTAAAAAGTTTTGTCGTCAAATAGATTTGATAGTGGTCGGACCAAAGGCAAATAAAATTCACCCAGCTGGAAAGGCAATTCTAAAAATTGAAGACGAAAAAAAAGAAAAAATGCTGTCTCATCTGCTGACATACACTAGAATTTTTGTTTTGTCTGACTGCTAGGAGTTTCATGTTCATAATTTTGTTGTTTGCACCTCTGGTATTAGCAATGCTACATTGTTGGCCACACGGTCCATTCTAATATTTAATGGCAGTCAGGAAATTAGCTTTTGTCTTGATTGCCATGATGATGATGATGATGATGATGATGATATGATTCCATCCAAAATCATAACCTTTTTTTGTTTGTTTGTTTGTTTGTTTGTTTCAAGACCAGCAGTGTTTTGGTGCTAGAACTGAACCCTTGCAGTGGGGAAAAAAAAAAAAACAAAACAACAAAATAAGTACTAACTTTTCTTTTAAGAGAGCAAGGAGTTGGTTTTTTTTTTCTTTTTCATAGTATTTTTACATCCATTTCATATACAAGTGTACATCTGTGTAAAAGCATTGCTGTTATATTGCTGTCTCTTGTAGGTTGAGATTTCTGACAGAGGCCTGTTTCTGTGGCCGCACTGCATGCTCTCTCGCTCTCTCTCTGTCTCTCTCCCATTTACATAAACACACTTTCACCTCACACTGAGCTGGTGTTGACAAGGTGTGGACAGAGCAGCAGGTATGAGGCCTTCACAGACATCACTCTGTCACACCCATCAAATCTGCCGCACAGATGGACCTGCTGCCTTGTTACACAACTGCGTAAATGTTAGAAGCGTAAGCAAATGGCTTGATTCCGGTTGCACAAGTAAAAGGAATCAAAGACTAGTGATTGATCTTAGCATGCTTAAAAGGCAATTATCAGAGCATGTGGAGCTGGATTCCCGTTCTCAGTCAAATTCAAATCAAATCACTCGGCTCGGTCAGAGTGTTGTGTCTTTCTTCAGTGTGAATGGTATGCGATCAGAATGAATTAAGATGAACCCTCAGAACACAAACCTGGTCAGCACTGAACTGCAGTGTTTGTGTACTGGAGCCGTAATTAATTTCCCTATTGTCCATCGCTCTGCAGGTCCAATCCCTCATGCTTGGAGAGAATCGCATTAGTTTGTTATTTTCAGAGCTCGTAACTGCGCTTCTTTTTGTCATTTCCCGCTATTGTCACTGCAATTCCTCATCCTTGCGAGCAGCAAGCCGCAAATCGGATCACCAGGGCGGCTTTATTGTAATGAACACAAGTAAGGAAGTGAGAAATGACATGTTTGTCAGTGTGTAAAGCAGCGCTACCATTTTAGTAGAAAGTTGCAAAAGATTACAAAATGGATATGAGAACTCTGAAGAATAGTGCTGGGAGTACAAAAAGTCTGTTTTCTGGTCATTTCTTTTGGACTAAGAATTGTTTGGACATAAATATCATATTGAGATAAAATTACTACATGTCAACCATGTAAAGGTGCCACAAGACAAGGTTCCACACAAACGGAAATCAAGTATCTAAGAGAAGAGTACCAAGTAGTGTTGGTATCTGATTTGGTTTATACACAACAAAACAATGTGAGGTAAAGAACTAGCAAAACAGGACAAAATGTAACAGTGTATCGCACACTAATATCTTATGGTATCTTTTATAGGAGACTTATAGGAACATTTTACAAGTTCTTAGTGAGGTATTTGTTGTTAAGAGGATTTGGTATGATCAGAAAGTGGGACCAGTTGTCTGTATGCATAATCTGATTTTGTTTCTAAAGTACTATTCAGACAGGATATTTCTGAAAGTATGTCTGTTAAGTAATGTTAGACCGAGGACTTCTCAGTAGTAATTCTGATCAATTCACAGATGATCTCTATATGAATCACAGGAAATGAGTGTTGATGTATGCATGGTCCCTAGGTACTATGTACACCTCATATTAATGCAAACTGGTTGTTTTGACCTTTATTATAAGTGCTTGTTTTAGGTATTGTGGCTGCACATGATCATTAGGCCAGTCACATGACCATAAAATGTATGCATGCTTTACCTGTCCTAGGAACTCAGTAACTTTACCTAAAGCCCCAGAAGTGTCTCTTATCTGAAAAAGTCCTTTCAAATGTCCAGCAGCTACTAAAAGTCATAAACTTTTAGAAAAGATTTTTTTTTTCTGTTATAATTATGATTCATACATTTTGGTAGCCCAATGCCAAAGGTATAATTGTACAAACACATACAGTTTGATACATGTCTACTGCCTTGATTAGATGTGACAGCAAATTGCTTTTTCACTGACAGAAAGTAATTGTTTGTGTTTAAGTTCAGCCTGTTCTCTGTGGGGTCCAATGTTACCAGAGTGTTTAGAGCAACAAAATTTCCAAGCCTAAATACAATTCACTGCTACTCCAAAGCAAAATGATTCCTACTTAAAAAAACACTCCCTGTTCTATTTGTTTCTCATATGGAAAAGTTAAATATCATAAATCGGGGTGCATGGTGGCTTAGTGGTTAGCACGTTTACCTCGCACCTCCAGGGTTGGGGGTTCGGTTTCCTGCCTCCGCCGTGCGTGTGGAGCTTGCATGTTCCCCCTGTGCTTTGAGGGTTTCCTCCGGGTACTCCGGTTTCCTCCCCCAGTCCAAAGACATGCACTTTAGGCTGATTGGCATCTCTAAATTGACCGTAGTGTGTGAATGTGTGAGTGATTGTGCCCTGCGACGAGTTGGCACCCCATCCAGAGTGTCCCCCGCCTTGTGCCTCCAGTCCCCTGGGATAGGCTCCAGGCTCCCTGCGACCCTGTGTAGGATAAGCGGTACAGAAAATGGATGGATGGATGGAAATAATATAAATGTGTGTTTACATTTATGACTTTTTGGATTAGTGATTCTTTTATGTTGACGAGCAGGTGTGGTTGAGATCAGATTTCTCACGTTCACAAATCAGAGCAAAAAACAGCAGCGGCCAACTTTTGGTTCTGTACACTAGGTGAAAAAAGTATGCGTTCTTATTTCTTAATGAATGAGGCTGACTCTAGATGAACAAAGAGGTAAAATACCAGGCCCATCCTATTCCCACCTTACTGTATCTGGCCCGTAAGGGTGGCGGGATGCAGCAGGCTCCACTGTGGCTGCTGTCAGCATTAATAACTCCACAGAGACAAAGGAGGTAATCAGCCTGCGCACTGCTGTCTGCGATTTCACCAAAAAGCCTAATAAAATCCAAGGGCCCGGGCATCCATTCAGTTTAATGATGCCTGATTGCTAGTAAAATATTGTGTTAGCGTTTTTGTGCGTGTGTGTGTGTGTGTGTGTGTGTGTGTGTAAGAACTATGGGTCGCTTTTCTATTGACTGTCTCTAATGGAGCTGTGATGTCATGCATAGTGGCTCTAAAGGTCTAGTGGAGTTTTGTTATGAGAAGCAGTGACAGAGAGGTTTCTTTAAAACTAAATCACCCTAATTAGATTTACATGCTGATTGGCTCAAGCAGCATGCAAATCAGCACAAATAAAGGCAGGCAAATTTTTTATTTTTTTTCTCTCTTTCTTCTTGTCCTTGTTGATAGTTTCTGTTCTCCAAGACTATTTCTGATATTTAATGCACACTTGTAGAAGGCAGATAAAATATATATTTTTTTAATTTATTTGATATGCATCTCTCTGTATGTGAGACAAAAGTGAAGCAGAAGCTGAGGATTTTTGAGTGCTAAGACTAGGGTGAAAGTACTCCGCTCAGTGCAACAGATTACCCATAATGCTCCGATGGCAAGACTCTGAGGACTAAGAGCATATGCAGCTGGATGTGTTTTCTGACCACATAATTGTGCCGTTTTAAATGTCCTTAATTATTTTCGGGAAGAGTTAATCAAAAAAAAAAAAAATGTGCACAATTTTCCACATACACCAAATGTAGCTGATCAGCCAAAGACGTTTTTTTTAGCTACCAGTTTAGTATCAGGCACACAGCATGTCTAACTCCTGTATTTGTTTGAGGTTTGTGACACTTTCTGACACACTGCTATCTATAAAATGAATTAAAGTATGTTGGATAACTAAAAACAAAGCTTCCTCAGGAACCTTGGAGCCAGAAGCTGTGCAAACTGCATCATCACACACTGGCTTCAAAAGGTTTGGTTCTGTTTGGCTCAGTAGTACCAAATCTACATAAACATTTAGCAGAATAGGTTAGTATTAAAAACATAAATATAGCCTATATGTACATTCAGAACTCTGTTATTACCAATAAACCTATAATTAGTACATTATTACCATTTTCCAACATTGGGCCACGCCTCCTGCCTGAGACTACATGGAGAAAGAAAGCTTCAAGATGGCTGCCCCGCTACTGTTTTTAGCTATACACCATAGTTTCATTCATTTTCATAGATATCAGTGTGTCAAACAGTATTAGAAACTACATAAGCAAATCTGTTTGCGAAACAGAATAACACAACACAAGTGTGTGACTTTAGACATGTATTCAATTATCCACTGGCACTACTCTTATGTTTTCGGGAGGAAATTGTAGAACGTTGAGGAAACTTATGACGAAATCCACACAGACAGTAACCTGAGCTCAGAATCAGTAACCTGAGCTCCAGGGACCCTGGAGCTATGAGGCAGCACCACCATATTATTATTTTTATTATTATTATTATTATTATTATTATTATTATTATTATTGTTGTTGTTATTATTGCAGAACAGTTCATTCTTGCGTGTGAGTTCAAAAGTCTGCTCACAAATCAATGTTTGTTGCAGTGCTCGTAGTGGAAAAGCTAATGATGGTGCAGACACACTCCTACATTTATAGATTACTCATCCATTCTTTTATTCCACAGATAATCTCAACTCTACAGACATTTAATATCTAATGAATGTGTGCGTGTGTGAGTGGTGCATGTATTTTGACTACAGTTTGACCTCATACCCGTCAACTAGTCTAGTACAGACAGTTTTAAAATTCTGCAATGCACAAAATTCATCTCCCATCCCTCATGTGCAATAAAAATGGGTGTGATATTAAAACTAATCTGTCTCCAAGGCTTTGGCGCTGAAAAATAATTGCCCTTACTTTCCAGCTTTTCCTCGTTCTGTCTCTCTCCCCCTCTGTCTTATATGAGCAGATATTCAGAGATGCATATTCTCTCTCTGTCACTCTCTCTCTCTCTCTCTCTCTCTCTCTCTCTCTCTCTCTCTCTCTCTCTCACCCAAGAGGTTAACCATAATGAGGGCACTCAGTAAAATAATAATAAAAATAATGGTCCAGTCATTCATACAGAGGGAGTATATGGCTTTTTCAGCTGACTGAGCTCTATGGACAGGCAGTATGGGCTTTAGTAGGGGTCAGGCCTTTTCATAACACTGAAACACTGAGCTGTGGAGAAAAAGTCTCTCTCTCTCTCTCTCTCTCTCTCTCCCTCTCTCTCTCTCTCTCCCCCTCCCCCCCTCCCTCTCCCTCTCCCTCTTTCTTTCCCTCTTTTAGTTTTGTATTGAGGCTGAATGTGGAGTCGAAAGCTGATTAGTCAAACTGGTGAGTTCCAGTTTTAAAATCCAGACAGAAATCCCTCACACACACTTAATATTATTCACACAGAACGAATGGACACTGATGCCATGGTGACTCTGGGTCTAGGTGATATATAGAGCTTGTGTAGTGAACCTTGTGTTAGGTTACATAGGCAAAAATTGAATTATTCGCAATAATGTATAAACCTTCCATGAGTTACAAGAGTCCTACACACTCCCGTAGAAGCCATACATTAGTCTGATTTTAACTACTCCATGATTGCAGCACTACAGTAGGTCACTAGCTAACTAACCAGCTAGCATATTAGAGAAGCTAAAACAATGTAACACGAAGAACAATCAAACTAAAATTATATAATATTATTATTATGTCATTATTATTATGTAAACAGTACAATAATCCACCGAATCCACCATGACCCGAACAGTTTGATAGTGATGGAAAACTGGTTTGTAATGTTCTTTAGGACATCAGGAAAAAAAAAAAAGATTCATCCTAATGATTCATAAAGGTCATGACTCATGATTCATGATTCTGGTTGGTTGGTCTGATTTGATGAAATGTCTAATAGAGGTAAAGAATGGCCTGAAATTAAAAAAAAAAAAAAATGCAGAGTCACTGTTCATCTCTGAATATTACACAGACCTGAGCTCATACCGCTGCCAAACCCTTTGGTGTTTGACTGTAATTGGATTAAATACAGAGTGAGAGGAATACACTTTTATTGAGCACACACACTGATTTATTTAGTCAGATTTGTGGTTTGTAATGTCGGAAATAAGGTCTGTGCTGTTTGGTATCTGGGCGGAGACTAGCAGGGACAGAGGGAAACTCCAGCTCCTCTCAACCTGCAATGGCTTATTCACACCACTAGAGGCATCACTATGACTGTACCCAGGTCCATTACTGCAGCTAGAGAAGACGAGGAACAGGTCACAACTCTCAGTGTTTCTCAGTCCTGCCATTTTTACTGTTCATACTTTCTGAGTATGAAGTTGGTTTTAAAGCTGTGGGTTTGTGTGTAAAAGAACCGAGTGTTTGTGTAGATTCATAGCTCCTTTGTCTCACCTCCCACAAATCTGATGTGTTTTAGTACACAGTTTTAAGCAGTAAGGTGTGTGTGTACTTCCATAAACACGTTCTTCAGACATCCTGTCTATCAGCAAACATGATGTTCCAGGTCACATCCCAGCTGTTACAGTGCTGTTAGATGTTCGGGTTAAAGCTTCTCATTACACACAAGAAAGTACATGCTGGATGTGTCTTTCTTTCTCATCTGTGTATTATTGTCTTCTTCTTATTTTTTTTTTATTATTATGTTATCTGTCTGGCTGACCTTTCTTTCTTTTTTTCTTTCTTTCTTTCTTTCGCATCTGCGTGTCTGCCCATATCTCTTTCTTTCTTTTTCTTTCTTTACTTCTTTACTTATTTCTTTGTTTGTCTTTTTTATTTATTTGTTTCCTTACTTTCCTTTCTGTCTGTTTTTCTTTTTCACATCTGTATGTTTTCATAGGTATTGTTCTTCCTTCCTTCCTTCCGATCTTTATTTCCTTTATTTTTTGTCTGTTTTATTGTCTCTTTCTTTCTTTCCTTCTTTCTTTCTTTCTTTCTTTCTTTCTTTTACATCTGCTTGTCTGTCTGTCTGTCTCTCTTTCTCACTCATCTGGCTGTCTGCCCATATGTCTGTCACACAGCAGTAGAATGGGATTAAGAGAAGTGCTGTATTTTCTTTCCCCCTTTTTGCTGTTTAGTTGAAGCGAATGCTCTGTGCCATTATTTGATCTATCTGAAACCTATTAAAGTGAAATGGCAATCCTACAGAAGGAGATTTCCATAGAATGAGATTTCCTTCAGCGAAAAACAAACAAACAAACAAAAAAAAACCCCACATGCATCAGTCTGCAAATATTGTGTTGCTTTGTGTGATGGATGAAGGAAGCTGTATGAACCTAAGCCTGGTTAATGGCATTTTAATGGCACATTGTGCCATATATTAGATCCCATCATACAGACAAGACTTCCCGATCTGTATGAAGGAATGCTTTTGTCATTTTTCCTGTGTCTGGACCACCTCTTATCAGTGCAGAATGCTGTGTTTTACAACCTGGAGAAAAAAAAAAACCAGCACACAGGACAAACAACCTCGATAAACGAATCTGACATGTGGGTTATGATGCAGACGCACACAAAAGAATGAAGAAAAAAGGGAAAAGTAAAAAACAAGGTTATGACTGGAATGAGGGAGTGTGTAGGAGCACGTCATGAATAAAGCAGTGCAGTATGGTAATGTAGCTGCTATTTATAAAACATTATGTTTGTGTGTTTGCAATGCTACACAGCAGACTGAGTGTGGAATTCTCAGTGTGAATGTTTGGGGAGACGAGGCGGCCCCTCTTGGGCTCTCTGAAATTAGGTCAGAAAGAAGAAGGGAGGGAGGCAGAGCGAGACTATATTCAGAGATGATTATAGAACTGCGATCAGGAATAGATCAATGTTGTTGGTGAGCAGCAGCGGTGAGAGCAAAGCTCCAGGTGAGAGGTAGCACAAGCCCCTTTGATCCTCCACCGAGCTCCTGCAGCGTGTGTGTGTGTGTGTGTGTGTGTGTGTGTGTGTGTGTGTGTGTGTGTGTGTGTGTGTGTGGGCCTGAGACGCCATTTTGGGAGTGGGAGGGAACTTTCTGGATCTGAGTCTCTTTTCTGAATCTGAAGCTCATTCCTCAATCTGTTTGCTGGTTGTGGGTGAAAGTTTTGAAAGTTTGTTTATGGTGCCTGAAGGCACTTTATTTAATATTCCTCTGGTAGATTTTTCATTTACTGACATTCCTCTAACAGGCAAAGTTTAGACTGCAATAAAAAGTTTATTTTATATCACAGAGAATATGTAACATCTTGAAATAAATACATTTCAAAAGCATGCAGTACAAAAATATGTATAATTCTGACTCTAATTTAAAATTATGTTGAAAGTGGGTCCACGGTAATTAAGATTTAAAAGCGATGACGTCAACAACTGATGTTTAATGAGTTAGTTAACATGGATACCACGCTAACTGGAATTCAGGGTGAAGTTTAGCCTGCATTGTACAGGTTTGTTGTATGTTGTATATTTAGAATGATACTTATTTAAAATTAATGAATTAAAAAATGATCGTGAGCTACATCACTTAATTAACCATCTCAGTAACAGTTTTAATTTAAAGGGAAGTTGTGAGTGCATTGTAAACGTTTAATGAATATCGACTGTGGTGATTTTAAATAAATATATAAGTTAAAAAAACCCTCATAGGTAGCACTTTAGCTAGCTTAGATAAAAGTTTCAAATGCTGTCCATGGCCATTACACTGAGATAAATATGTGAAGTGTGTGCTGTGGTGATTTAGATTTGAAATAAATATATAAACAAGCCTATGGTTAGCATACTAGCTAGCACAGATAGCACGTAATGGTTAGGATGCTGTAAAAGTGTATTGTGCGTCTGTGGTGTTTATACTGAGGTAAATATGTGAAGTGTGCATGCTAAATAAACAAATCCATGATTAGTACACTAGCTAGCACAGATAGCCTACCCGGTGACTGCTTTATTTTACACTGCTACAGTATACACGTTTTAATTTAGAGGGAAGTTGAGAGTACATTGTAAACGTTTAATGAATATCGACTGTGGTGATTGTAAATAAATACAAATAAGCAAACTCGTGGGTAGCACTTTAGCTAGCACAGATAGCAGACCAAGTTTCAAATGCTGTCCATAGTCATTACACTGAGGTAAATATGTGAAGTGTGTGCTGTGGTGATTCAGATTCGAAATAAACAAACAAGCCTATGGTTAGCACACTAGCTAGCACAGATAACAGGTTATGGTTAGGATGCTCTAAAAGTTTGTGTGTCTGTGGTCATTACACTGAGGTAATGTGAAGGGTAATGAGGTGATTCAGATTTGATAATGAATGAAAAAGTAAGTAGACTTATGGTTAGCACACTAGCTATCACAAGGCAAAGTTTAGGATGCTGTGAAGGCTTATTGTGTATCTGTTGTCTGTGATCATTACACTGAGGTAAATATGTGACGTGTGTGCTAAATAAACAAACTCACGATTAGCACACTAGCTAGCACAGATGGTAACAGCTTTATTTTGGAGCAAAGTTTACACAACTATAAAAGTTTACTGTATATCAGCTATGACCATGACACTGAGGTAAATATGTCAAGTCTTTACCGTGGTAAGTTTATACTGGATTAAGCTAATTGTGTATCAAGTTTGGCAGGTAAATATGGACTGTCTACAACGTGGCTATTCTGATTTAAAACGAACGAATTAAAAAAACATGATTAGCAAGCTAGTGTCTCAATAACAGCTTTAGTTTAGAGTGCATTGTCAAAAGCTCATTGTAAATACAACCTCACGTTAAGCACAATGGCTTACTTGAGAGAGAGGAGGGGGAAAGAGGGAAAGAGAGACAGTTCTCTCTGTCTGATTCAGAAGCTGTAGCACTGGCCTCATCTGGAGCTTGATTATTAGTTCAGAAATCAGTTACGCTCGGCAGACCTTATGAATCAGAGCTAATTAGCCTGGAGGTGTATCTCTCCTGTCCCCCTCTATCTCTGCACGCTTGTCAGATACACATTTAGACAACTCCCCTTGTGTTAGGCTAATAAGATTAGAACAGATATTCAGAGTGCTAGCTATGCTGACTAGCTCACTAACCGTGGTGTTTTTGAAGCGGTAGATTACAATAAAAAAAGGTGGTTAGCTTGAGCTGCTCAGATTTATAGATATAGCTATTGTTCAGATGTGATAACAAAGATGTTGATGATGATTATTGGTGATATTGAGACATTTATTTATAGTACCAGTAAAGCCTGGTATCAATATCATGATACATTTTTCTGAGTATTGTGGATATTGTCAGATGTCAGTGCTTCTATAACTATTTACAGTCAGGTCCGGTATTATTGACACCCTTAGTAACGATGGGTTAAAAATAAGGTTGTGGGGGAAAATGGTTAGTTTGGTAGTGGGTTATTAGTTTAATCTCACACTGAAAAAAGGTGAGAAATTTTCAAGAATTTATAAAGTAATCATTAAGAATTTATTGTAAGGAAATAATTTTAAAAAAGACAATTTTTTAAAATAAAACCACATCCTTACCAATCCTTACCAAAAGTTTTCCAATGAATCGAATGAATCCAAGTGTACATTAATATAAAATGTATGAAATTCTTGTACTCGTTTCATTACCCTTTCCTTTTTGTTCATTAAATACTTTTTCTTGCAAATTATGAATAACCTCTCTGAATATATCATTTCACTTAATATTATTTGACGTTTTTTCACTGATGCTTTAAAAAAAAAAAAAAAATATATATATATATATATATATATATATATATATATATATATATATATATATATATATATATATATAGCAAACCTTACGAAAAGAAGAAAAAAAATATCAAAACCTTGGAAATATACCTGGCAATTCTGTGATATTTTCCATCAAGTTTAACCTTCTGTGAGACTAAAGCAGATATCTCGCCACCTTATTATTTATTTATTTTTTATACATTTGGTCAATATTTCGGTGTAAATAACATATAACATTCAGTCAGATAGAACCTTATAAGTCCAAAGTCTCGATGTTGTGATGCATTTTGTGTATTGAAAAGACGTATTCAAGCATGGTGATATGTAAGGAATGACACACACACGACAAACCGTGCTGTTATACGAAAATAATGCACCTTCTGATCAGATCTGAGAATTAAACTGCGCTGTGGTATAAGATATTTTTGCTGCTGGGTACGCTGACAAAAAGAAAAAAAAATCAGCTGAATTAACTTCACTCAGATCACATAAACTCAGCTTCATTAGCTCAATCATTAGCGAACATATGCAGCATAATGAGACGTGTCTGTCTCTCTTCACGTGTAAACAATAAAGTCAGCATTAAAGTAAGTGAGGAATAAACAGTTAGTGTGTACTTTGTATTCTCTCTGTTAGTTCTTTGACCAGACTCTTATTTACTCTCCACAGTCCGTGCCCTGCCTTATCACACTGCCGGTCAGTCAGGGAGCTCTGCTTATTGCTGTGCCATGGCCTTGACTGTTGAGGGTTAATGGCATGGAGCATGAAGCATACGGCTAATATATGATGTGAAAAGCAGACTAAACACTGTTAGTTTCACCTTCAGTGTACACACACACACACACACACACACACACACACACAGTTAAAAATACTGATAAGCTGCTTTCACACATTCACTGCACACACACATACACACACACACACTTAAAAATACAGATAAGATGCTTTCACTGACCATATATTTTACTGCTTTTTACACTGAGGCTCAGTGGAGGGTCAGAGGGGTGAAAAGAGCGATCAAGGGAGACGCAGGGAAAGAAAAGCAATCCTAAATATTTGTGTGTGAAACTGTTTGCACTGGCGTGGATGAAAAGTAAGGAATAAAACATGATTAATTCTTCTTATACCACAACAATTTGCCAAGGATTTTTTTTTTATTAATTAAAGAATGACATCATCCTTTGATCAGTTTATAGATACAATTAATCTTGTCAAACAGCCATGGAAGTTAGAAGTTAGTTCCTGTTATCACTTACATTGTAGAATCTCTTCACCAGCCAGGTAAGAAGACAAAAAACTCAGCTGTTATGTTACTGAGAAAGCCCTCTGTCCTCTCCCGCGTCAGAAAACTTAAGCTACGTTCACACATACAGCGACAAAGCGACCGGAGACCTTTCCAGGGATCGTTGACGACTAGAAGTGGGCGTGTCTAACGACGCAAGGTGAGACAAGTTCATGCAGATTTGGAGCTACTTGGTGCAGCGACAACCAGTGGGATCGAAGACAGTAGAGCGGACGTGATCCGTAGCCTCCTGTGCTTGCTAGCATAGTGACAGGGATCTGAAGCTGATGCACGCTGCTCCGGTACATGGGAACGAGCAGCATCAAGCCCATTAAACCTGGAGGCCGTGGCCGAGGAGACCATAAGCCAAGTTAAGCTAATTGGCACTTGCGCTTTCATCGCAGATTGATGATATGATGCATATATACCACACTGGTGAATTTTATATACAAACGCTCTCCCTTCAGAATGTTTAATTCTGATAGAGATAAATGTTACTATGGCAACCAGTAGAAGGAACGCCTACTGACTACTTCATAGTACAGCGACTGGCGACTTGCAGCGATTAAATCACTGTATATGTGAACGCAGCATTACAGGTTACAACGTTACCGCTGACTGTTACACAGCTCTGACACTGGAGACTCCTTCCATAAATGTTAAATAAACATCTCCTCACAGAAACTTCACCATACCCACGATCAAGTCATGTTTTTCTTTGTTAATTACCATCACAATTTTTCAATCCATTTGTTATTAGCCTTAGATTATGTGGCCCCTGTGAACGAATTGTTACTTTAGAAATGTATTACAATGAGAGCATTAATATAAATCTGTGATTTTATTTACAACTGTCGGAGCTGCGGTTATAGAAAACCAATCAACACCTTATGACCAATCAGATTTGAGAAGTGATTTGACACGACATTTCTGTTAAACATTTTTTGGTCAAGTCAAGTGGCTTTATTGTCATTTCAAGCACATACAACATGGAAGTACATGAGACGACACAGAACTAAATAAGACCTACACATTTCCACATAAAGTGCACGTTCAGATGTGTGCAAACAGCACAAGACAGTACAATAACTACTAAAACAGGACAATAGGCACAGTAAGAGACAGTGTAGTGTCTGATATGTCAGGTAGTGCAAAAGAATAACAATGTAATAAAAATTCTGTGAATGTAAACATAACATAATATGACATAGTATTCAGCAGATACTGCAGCTTATACCATATAGGGACATAGCAGTTATTGGGGTAGCAGTCTGGTAGAGAGTATAGTGGTGACAGGAAATTAAATATATATATTTTTTTTTTACAGTAGCACTAGTGGTATTAATGAATTTGGGGGAAATATTTGGGGAATATTATTGTTTAGTTGATATTGCATTGTTTTTTTTTTGGGAGATTATTATTAGTATCTGCAGGGAATAAGGTGAGGGTGTAATCTGTCTCCAGGTGATGAGGATCTTCAGGACACTGAGTAACACCTGTGGGGCAAAAAAGACCAACATGAAGGGGTGGAGGGAGGTTGGTCCTGAGTGTCAGAAGGGTGCATGTTAGACTGTTGAGTGTGAGACAGTTTCTGTAGCCATGAGACAGAATGAAGAGGGTGGATTGTCTTTTGTGAACTTTTCTGTAAGGGAAAGTAGCCGCGTGCGTGTGTGTGTGTGCGCGTGTGTGTGTGTGTGCGCGCGTGTGTGTGCGCACGTGTGTGTACGCCTCTGGGGCAATGGCTCAACAGAAAGCACTTTACAATTATGGAAATGAGCGCAAACAAATTATAAACATTATCTGTAAATTTGTAATGAAAGCAATTCAGATGATCTCTCTGGCATAATGCAGTAAACAGCAAAGCACAATAAAGTGCGCTGTGGATCTTTGTTGTATCATTCAGAGGAGAATGAAAAAGAAAAGTAAACCGCCTATACAGTGGGGGGGAAAAAAAGTCCTTTGAAAGATAATAAAAGTATTATGAGTTTGGAATATTGGTGTAATCCATAAACACTGCGTGTGAAATAATCACTCTATCTTTCTCACTTCATTTAGTCGAACACCAAGACATCCAGTAACGACACTTTCCAAATGTTTACTTTGATGCTGAATGCTAGGAGATTTAGCACTCATATGTTATGACAAAATAATCTGAATAGTTTTAAGTTTGTAAAGGGTTGGCTATTTATTTAATATATTTGTAGCACAAGTGACATCAGATACCAACACTTGACAACAAATGAATGTGGTGGGCTACACAATAGCATTTAAAACACTGTGATGTTGTGGTTGATTTGATTGGTCATGTCTACTGGTAAAGGAAATATAAAGCAGTACTAATACGATTTAACGAATACTGACACATAATTACACACACATGTACCTCCATGTAAAGGCAGAAGCCAGCAGCAGACACAGGAAGCATGTTGGTGTCTTTATAATTGGTGTTTTTACTTTGCTCAAACTCCTGCCATTTACTCAATTCATAAATAATTCAGAAGTAATATATAAATAAACAGCTGATGTGACCTTTGACCTGTACTTATTTAATTCATCCTCTATTCTACAGCTCATCAGTGGCTTTCTTTCAGTGTTAGTGGACTGGTTTAATCTGAGCACAGCTGTAACATTAGTCACAAAGTGATGTTAAGATAATCACATTCATAAACATGGATTAGTTGTGGATGGATTTATTACTGATAATATTCATATTATTCATGTACTTCATGCGTATACAAAAGCCAAACGATCCTTTGATTAGTTTCATAAAGAATCTCTCTCTCTCTCTCTCTCTCTCTCTCTCTCTCTCTCTCTCTCTCTCTCTCTCTCTCTGTCTGTTTCTCTTTTTCTCTCTCTCAATCTATCTGTTTCTGTCTCTCTCACGGTCTTTCTCGTCTGTCTGCCTCTCTCTCAATTCGGTTCAATTCAAAGTACTTTATTGGCATGATTGTTTACATACAATATTGCTAAAGCATCAATATAGATAAGAAAAGAGAATTAATAATAATAATAATAAAATAAATTAAAATGATAATAGTAGTAAAAATTCAATTTAAAAAATAGTAATAATTATTAAAATATGTAAATAAAAAATATAAATAAAAATGAAAAATAAAGTGACAAAATGCAAGGCGCCAGTGTAGGACAAAAGTAAAAAGGTTGCAATAATTATGTACATTCTCTCTCTCCCTCCCTCTATCTGTTATGTCCTTTCCCTCACCATCTGTCCCCCATTGTCTGTCTGTCTGTATGTCTCTCTCCCTCCCTCCCTGTCTGTCTGTCTTTCTGTCTCTCTGTCTCTCTGTCTCTCTCTCTCTCTCTCTCTCTCTCTCTCTCTCTCTCTCTCTCTCTCTCTCTCTCTCTCTGTCTGTGTGTGTGTGTGTGTGTGTGTGTGTGTGTGTGTCTGTGTGTGTGTGTGTGTGTGTGTGTGTGTGTGTGTGTGTGTGTGTGTGTGTGTGTGCGTGTCAGTCAGTCAGTCAGTCACAGTGGTGGCCTGTTCTGCACTGGCTCTGTTTCTCGTCCTCCTGTGGTGTGTATTGTTTAGGCAGGCCTAAGTAGGGATTAGTGCTGTGTTGATGTGTTCTGTCAGTGTGTGTGTGTGTGTGTGTGTGTGTGTGTGTGTGTGTGTGTGTGTGTGTGTGTGTGTGTGTGTGTGTGTGTGTGTGTGTGTGTGTGTGTGTGTGTGTGTGTGTGTGTGTGTGTGTGTGTGTGTGTGTGTTAGTGGTGACCCTGGATTAGGGCCCTGCTGACTGATACACCATCCTAAGAGAGTAACAGGGTGGAGACTCTGACACCTCCACACACACACACCTCTGACATATTTGAGGTGTATTTCATGTAGCACCCAAATCACACTGTTGCTTACTGTGACTTGCCACATTACACACACACACACACACACACACACACACATGCATGCACACATACACACATACACAGCTAAAACACACTACAGGCTTGGAGGAAATATTTTATTGAGTGTGTGTGTCTGTCTTTATAAGCATGATGACAGCTTTGTCAGGTCCAAGCCATCAAATCATCCTGTTCTCCTTCTCTCCCTTCCTCGCCTCTCCTTCTCTTTTCCTCTCATCTCTCTTCAATCTAAATTTAATTTCTCATTTTTTGGCTGTTGATGTATTTTTCACTGTATACAGTATCAGCCCTCACCCCACCCCACTCACTCCCCCGATCGTCTGATGGATGATTAGATGAATGTTGCTTGCAGGCGAGAGGAATAAAACATGGCTTCTGAATGAGGCCATCACTGGTGATCTGTCACAAGCCTCCATCTCTCTCTCTCTCTCTCTCTCTCTCTCTCTCTCTCTCTCTGCTTTCTGCATCAGTCTCAGCGCACGTTTGCTGTTCATAAGACGACCCTGAATTTTATTTTTGTCGTGTTTTGCTTACGCATAAAGCTTCTTGTTTTGCACAGAGGGCTTCATTTCTCTTCCTTTATTTATTTATTTATTTCCATGAGTGACTGTTGAAGATGGAATGATAAGAAGGAATTATATTCAGCGAGTCAGACTTGGCAGGGGTTTGTCTCTCACAGTTTTCGTCTGACTGCAGCAGGCAGGTGAGAAATATGATATGCGCTGTTTTCGTGCACAACACAAAACGAAATCAAACCCTCTGCGATAAGATCGGGGATATTGCATCTGGCTTCGCATGGAATTTTCACTTCAACTCGACTTGTTCCATGAATTTGATTCTCAGCTTGTTTTCGTTTGCATTCAAATGCTTCTTGTAGATTTCGCAGGATCATCAGCAGTGGTGCTGCTCTGGGGAGTCATAAAGCAGGAATGCACTCTCATGTCTTAGTTGTTAGACAGTTCCTCTCGAACACGAAGACACACATTTTCACATTCTCAAAACCTTTTATTATGTTTCATTTTAATTTTACTCCTCGCTCGCCCTTTAGGAGATGTTGGTTCATCTTTGATGCCTGTCTCTGGCCACCCGTTACTGCCGCCGTGGTTTTAGCTTCTCTGAAATTTGCCCTGAATATGACATCATGAGGGTACGCTGTGCTGGGCTGAGACTCTGAAAGACTGGCTTTGTGCCCTGCAGGACGTTCGTTTATTGGTGGAGGGTGATGATCGGGGTCATGGTGGGCTTTTGATGCCTGCTGGCTCTTCTTGGCCTAAACTGAACCAGCAGCACAAAGGCAGTTCTGTGTGGCTGGTGTGGGAAGAATGCAGCCTGAGATATTATAGTCCAAAGTGACCACATCACCCAAATAACACTCCTAACTTGTGGGAATATAAAATTACAAAGGCCGTCCGCTTTGATTCAGGTTAATGGGTTTTTTTTTCTTCTCCCCATGTTTCCATCCTTGTAGTGTGTTTTTGCTTTGATTATATTTACAACCTATGTCGTTATGGTCTTGTGGAAGTGTGGATACGTTTTTTTGCAAGTTGTCCCCAAACTGGTTGACCAAAATCCTCATGGGATCGAGAACGCTGTGAAGAAGACAAAATTTGCTCATCAGTCAGCTGCCAATACATCTCCCTGGGACAGAGTAGTGCTTATGCTGCTCCAACACAAGAGCAGTTTGTTTATTTCCCCCAGTGCTGTGTTGAGAACCGCTCGGCTCTCAAGTTGATATCCTGACAGATCTGCTGTTTTTTTTTTTTTTTGAAAAACTGTTACACAAAAAACAGGCCAGTAGGCTCCTTCATGTTTGAAGCGAGGGTGATGTTTTCCCCTACAATGCGTTTTCATCACTAACTTTTCCAACCGATGCACCTCGAAATCTAACAAGGTGCCGTTCATAAATATTCATCATCCCCCTCTGCATTCCAACATGTTGTAATATATCATCTGCCATTGAGTGTGTACTCATGAGCATCTGAGGATCCAGCTGTTGATCTGGTGTGTGGCGTGTATAGCGATGCCGCCCCCGATGCGTCTCCTGCTCCGAGCTGCTTTCATCATACCGGAGCTGTGTCAGATTCTCTGTTTTCTTCTCTGTATTTCACTCCTGAATGTCTTGACACTGGGGTTTGATCTGAGAGCGTGCGGGAGGATGCTCGCACCATGCAGATTAATGAGGTGCGCTCCGGTTGGACTACTTTTTTTTTTTCTGTAGGAACCAGAAAGGATTGAGCCATCACTACTGCGTATAAGCCGATCATATGATTATAGACAGAACAGAGATGCTGAAAACAGCTTCCACAATGCACCTGGGCACTTTACAGTGAGGAGAAACAGAAAGTTTCTGTGTAACAGAACAGTACAGGATTTTGCAGAGTTTTTTTTTTTGTGTGTGTGTGTGATTGTTGCGGAAAACTACTTGAATTGTTGAAATTGCAATTGCACGAAATAGTTTTGCAGTGTTTCGCAGTGATGTGTGTTGGTAAAGGAGACCCTTCAGCTGTACTCATGTTCGACGCACGTGAATAGAAGAGGGCTTTGGCTGAATGCGCGTTGTGATGACTTCGCATGATGCGTCTTGGCCCAAATCTGCTGTAATTTTGAAAAATTGCAGGCTCCTCCGAATATTCTGCATTTGCTTGATTTTGTGTTCAATTTCTGCAATCGCAAAATCCTGGAGGGACTGTTTCTAGTGTGTTGTTTTCTCAAGTTTCTGCACATGTTTAATAAAAGCATCTTGTGGTGTTAAAAGGGAATGTAAATGTGAGGGACATGTGTTTGTACACAGATGTGCAGCAATATGTTAGTATTTCATTGCGAGGAAATGTATGGGGCTTCATTTAGCGTTATTCTCATGTTTTAGCAAAAGTCCAATTTTCATAGATGTTTGTTTATTCTGTAACATCCAGGAGCATTTAGGCATCTTACACTACAGTTATTCTGCCACACACAAACTGAACATTGGCAGCAGTGATGCACCATGAGCTTGTATCACATAAACCATGGACGGTGAAAATTGTTGTTTTTTAAGCAAAGCAAATCACTAGTGCAGTATTAGAATTTTATCTTATACTATAATATTTCAGATTATTTAAACAAGGTGGTATTTGTTCATGTCTACAAAATCTTAACATTAAATTATGTTTCCAATGTCAATGTCACCCTCCAGGATTTTGCGATCGAAGAAATGAACGCAAAATCAAGTAAACTCTGCAATGTTCGGAGGAGCTTTCAATTTTACGAAATTACAGCAGATTTTTCGCAGATTTGGGCCAAGACGCATCGTGTGACGTCATCACAACACGTATTCAGCCAAATCCCTCTTTGTTTCACGTGCGTCGATCATGAGTACAGCTAAAAGGTCTCATTTACTGACAAACATCACTGTGAAAGACAATTCAAGTAGTTTTCTACAACAACAACAAAAAAAAAAAAGCACAAAAAGCGAAAGAAAAAAAATTGTCCGCAACGATCACATAAAACTCCTCAAAATCCTGTATGGACTGCTTATTTAAAATAACCCTCAAAAACCTTATATCAGATAAGTGTATTTTTAATTTCTCACAATATTGAGATTATAATGTCATGTTGCCAAACCTGACTTTGGAGTTCATTTTGTCTGTTTCTGTTCTCTCGTGTCCCATTCTGATGTGGTGATGGTGTGTTGTTTCTTCATGATTATTGTGATTAGTCCACAGGCCATCAAGTTCATCCACCAGCAAGTTATTTATGTCCAAAACCTTTGATTTCTGTTCGAATCGCTCTGCGGTCTGACTGCAGTGTGTCCAACATTATTAAATTGCCACCTGTGGATTATTTCATTTCTACCTCAGTACAACTGTGTGTATGTGTGTGTATGTGTGTGTGATCAGCTGGGACACATGGCTGTAGGAGGGTGTAGATTGATGGTCACAGAGCTAATAAATGGAGGTGAGCAGTGTCAGTTACCCTGCTCAATAAATCAGCCCTGATCTCGTGGAAACAGACACGTTTGTGCAGCTGTACAGCCTTCAGGGTAGACAGTGATGCCCTACACAATTTATTCTTAATTTAATTCAAGGTACACAAGAAATATCACGAGAAACCAAATATTCTGAATGTGTCTAACATGCTATAAATTCATTATAGATGAAAAAAGAATGGAAATGCACATGCTACAATAGTTTCGATGAAACCGTACGGTCGAATGGAAAGCTTTTGCTTTCCATGCAGTGCAAGTCTGTCCAAGACACATCCATCACGACACATTTAGGTTTTTGATGGCAGTAGTTGAAGTGTATGACTTCTTGAGATTTCAAAAATCAATCCTTTCCTTTGAGTCTTAGAAAGTATCATTTGGTGTATTTACAATTCTATAAAAAAAATAATAATCCTTTAGTCGTGATGTTAAGCCACTTAGTCCTGATTACTGATTCCTCACCCAGTGAGAGACACACATCCATACACGTTCACTCATAACCGTAGAAAATCATTAACCACACAGTAAACTAGGGTAAGAAAAAAAAAAACTAAAGGTAATTTTAAGACTCAATTTCAACCTCAATTTTTTGAGTTGAGGTTTCAAGCCAAGTATTCCATTTTCAAAAACTAGTGTGTTGCCACTAATTCTTGCCATTACCTGCGTAAATGGCTGATCAAAATGTGTTTATTTCATCAGTTTCACATTACGAGTTGAAAGGCTTCAGCTTCAGGATTTAGCAAATTATATTCTGACAGCTTCCAAATTCTGTCGGCTGTCAGTAAACATTTGCTTAAAGTACAACCACTGTTTTATTTTTTTTTCTTAACTTCCATTTCATATAGCTACAAACTCCAGTGTTTGCATTGCTGAAACACACCGGAGTTAATTTTCATCTGAATAGCCTAAAGAGGACCTACTGGCACTGCAGATACAATCAATTAATTTAACAGAACTCGGTCATTTTTTTTTTTTTTTTAATTGATTTTATTTATTTATTTATTTTTTATTTTTTATAACTTCACCAGACATCAGGAATTCTCTTATTGTTTGGGAATTAATGCAAAATGACAGCATGCCAAGCATAAAAATGAGGGACATAATGTGTAAAATAATGTATGCCTTTGATGCACTCAGTCCCAGGAGCAAAGTAAAGCATTAAAAACACAATGTTAATCCTCTGTAGAATAATGACTTGTTGTAAAAAAAAATTTGAAGGTTATAGAAGATTTACTTTTATTTTTTTATGGCTGCATCAACTTTCAGTAACTTAAATAATACAACCATTACAAAATGGACAGAAAGAAGAGTGTTTGAGATCCATTTTACCATTACTGCATGGTATTACTATGAATAATCATTATCTATACGTTATGTGTGTTCACCATTCTTTTAAACACAGACTCTCTCAAGCTCCTAAGCTGGGTGATTTAATCCCTTTGTTTATTTCATAATCCTTTTTTGATTATGCACTTGCATTCTTCCATCCGTGTAAATATAGCTGATATTGCCAAACAGAGTGCTTTCACCTGTTTAAATATCCATCTGCTAACGCTGTTTCTTTGGTGACATTTAATTGCACCCACATTTTTAAGCGGCATGTCAAAAGCTGTAATAACACAATTAAGTACAATTAAAGCCCTTAATCTGTAGAAGATTGGCCAGTTTCTTACACACAACCGTTTTTTTTATTCCCTTTCCCCCCGTATTTCCCTCTTTATGAAGTTTAAACAGATGCCATTTTTCCTCAATCCTTTTAATTTCATGCTCTATTTGGATAAATCTCATTGTGAGGAATTCCTTGACGAAACAAATTAAAGCAAATAATTTTATGTTTGAGAGAGTTTACGCAAATGCTTATACTCCCTTCATTACTGTGTTCATACTGTATGTGGCGAAATATTCTGAAAGGTCATACAAAACAGATTTATGGCTAAGTAATGCTGATGAACTATCTGAATATATTAATATATGCCTGAAAATGTGCAGTGAAGTTCTCTACCTGGCAGCCAGGAGTCAAAAGAAGAAAGCGGCCTGAAATGGAAAGGAAGGCTAGATAGGGAAAAGGGATTATATTTTTATGGTGTGTGTGTGTGTGTGTGTGTGTGTGTGTGTGTGTGTGTGTGTGTGTGTGTGTGTGTGTGTGTGTGTGTGTGAGAGAGAGAGAGAGAGAGAGAGAGATGGTTGGAATTAGATTAGTCGTCTCACTATTGACATGTCTATTGATCTGGCTTGGGTGTGGTGGTGTGGTGTATGTGTGTGTCGTATGGCCAGCTCTGAGCGGATACAATAAGAGCAGCCAGGCCTTGAGGGAGCCTGCAGCCTTGATTACTCCAGCGTAGTGCAGTGGCAGAGGGCAGATAAGGCTAAGCCCCCTATCTCGCCTCTACCCCCTTCCAGTTTACTGGGGCATACTGCACAATTCTGTGCCAAGCTTTGGAGTCATATCATAAAAAAGTGCCAGTTCCATCTAACCTTTCCCCAAGGTAGAAACTGTCTTAAATCCTTCCCACAGTCAAATCGCTTTAATAACCTTTTTCCAGGTCGGGAATTACGGTGGAAAGTGTTAGATGCTTTTGACGCCTCTGCCCTTTTCCCATGTGACTTTGAGGTGTGTAGTGTAGAGTAAAAAAAAAAAAAATCTGGTTTCCACAATTATCCTAATCAGTTTTCAGCATCTCAGTTGCTGATTTGCATTTTACCCTTTCACATATTATCATTAAATAGATTAAATAGATTTATCCCTTCATATATAAACTTTTAATGAATTTACACGGCTCATGGAAAGGACACAGTAAAGTGCCTCATGACTCGTACTAACTGGCAAACTATTAGGCCACTGCAGTAGTCACGTCAGTTTGGTATTTTAAGCTAATTTTGGTTTGCTTGGTCTAACAAGCACATATAAGCCCTGCGGTCTGGTCTTTAGATCTGGTTTGGCTAAATCATCGGGTCACACCCTGCTCCCTGGTTCAAGGATCGCCATGGATCTGGTGTTTGTCATGTCTGCGTATTTCTAAATGACACTAATGACTGCAGGAAGTGCTGTTTCTGTAGTAATCTTTTCTCTAATCTGTAAAGCCTTCATAGCCAGACCTGCTGGATTGGAGCAGTTGCACAGCAGGCTGGTGTGCCCTTTTTTTGTCCCATGTGTAAAAAGTGAGTAAATGCAGCGGGTGCTGGCTGTAGTTAGCTGAAGAGGCCACCCGCAGCTGCGAGATCAGCAGTGGGCCTCAGTGTGTGTGAGCCGTTGTGTGTGTGCACCAGTCTCTGCTGGGCACAGAGGGAGACGCTGCCCTGATGTGCTGCCTCACCACATGCCAGCAACCTGTTCGATAGAAAACACACCTGCTTGAGTACACACACACACACACACACACACACACACACACACAGAGCAGAGAAGTTTACAGGCAGGAGTTCTACTCTCTGATTTGCTTAGGCATGCATGCATACAGAGACACACACTGGAAGCAGAGAAGTGTGCAGGTAGAAGAGCTACCCTCTGCTGTGCTTAGTCATGCGCGCACACACACACACACACACACACACACACACACACACACCCCTACCCCCCACAGGGTAGAAGATGACCACAGGCTTTAACACTCCTGAGGTCAGATCTTATCTGACCCCCAGTCATGTCCAGCAGCGCCGCTTAGTCTCAACCTAAATGAACCTATTAAGTTTGCTAATTAATTTTTCCTGTTTCATTTAATTTAATCTCCACACCTCAATATCTTTAA
Organism: Cranoglanis bouderius; assembly: GCA_023630585.1. Classification (NCBI taxonomy): domain Eukaryota; kingdom Metazoa; phylum Chordata; class Actinopteri; order Siluriformes; family Cranoglanididae; genus Cranoglanis; species Cranoglanis bouderius. The sequence goes on from CM042564.1 coordinate 8,901,962, forward strand.
GGCTTTTAGTATCATTCTGGACTAAACCCAAATTTATCTGAATTAATTATCATTTAATGTCTATGTGTGTGTGTGTGTGTGCGCGTGCACGTGTGTGTGTGTCTGCGTGCGTGTGTGTGTGTGTGTGTGTGTGTGTGTGTCTGCATGCACGTGTGTGTAAATATATCCCTCAGAAAGCTCACACCCTCAAACACAAACACCCCAGTTAAATTCTTGACCCAGTCCAATCTCAGTTTGAGTTTCTCACAGCAGAGAATGGTCTATTAGATAATAAGTTGTTTGTCAGAGCTGCTCCGACTCCCACCTTCCTGTCCGGGGTCTTCACACCGGCCTTAATTGCTTTGAATTGCTCACCATTTATTTTGTTGCTTCCTGAGTGTCTGGAAAATGGACACTGCCTTTAGCTGGTCGAGTGCGTCGTTTGAACACAGCACTCCCGGTTAATTGGACAGACAAAAGGGCGAAAAGAAGGTCAGAATGTTTTTTTTTTATTTTTTTGTTTTTTTTTTATGAAAAAATAAGACATTTGGTGAAGTAATTCTGCAACAGACACATTCCTGTACTGAATTGTGCAGTTAGCTTCTTTTTTTTTTTTTTCTTTGCTAAAATAGTGATATTTAAAATTTAAAGTACATTGGTGAGATAGTCAAATCTGCAGGAAGGAGAATAAATTGGCATTTAAGTGTGTTGTTCATGTAAAGTGATGCTCTCAGAGAGGCTCTGAATAAAAGAGCAGCATTACAAATCAGGAATAATCACTGTCTTTTATGGAGAGGTTGAAATGACACTGCGATGTTATGTCCTCTCAGATGTGGAGCTTACATTTATTTTCTCTCTCATCTCTCACACACACACACACACACACACACACACACACACACACACACACACACAATGTATTTGAGAACTGAGTTCTTATGCACTACAGTTCAAATGATAGAAATGAGAATTCATCATTAAAGGAAAAATCTACCGTGAACCAATTGCATATTAAACTTTATAATTAACACATCATGTTCAGTGATTTATATTCTAATGAATTCTGAAAACATGAAGACCGCCCTTGTGGAAGTGGTGGCTCGGTGGTTAAAGTGCTAGGGTTACTGATCAGAAGGTTGGGGGTTCAAGTTCCAACACCCAACACCAAGCTGCCACTGTTGGGCCCTTGAGCAAGGCCCTTGACCCTATCCTTCCTACGACATGGGATGAAATAGAAGAGAAAGAAAAGGATTTTGCTGTACTGTAAGGTATATGTAAGCCATCATGCATAGATCACTAACGAGATCGCATGTATAGATCAGTCCATACAGGATTCCACGTAGTTTTTTTGATTGCTGCAGCCAGAAATGCTTGATTTTGCTACGGCTTTTTTAGAAATGTGCAAATTGTGGAGTTTTTGTGCTTTTTTTTATTGGAAAAAACTACTTTAATTGGGGAAATTGCAATTGCACATAATCGTTTTGTACAGTCTTTCACAGTGATGTTTGTTGGTAAGACCTTAATAAGATAATAAGTAATAAGACCTTTTAGCTGTACTCATGCGACACACGTCAATCGAAGAGGGCTTTGGCTGAATGCACGTTGTGATGAGGTCAAATGACGCATCTTGGCCCAAATCTGCGGAAAATCTCCGGTAATTTTGACAAATTGCGAGCTCCTGCTGATATTGTGGAGTTTGCTTGATTTTGTCTTCATTTCTGCGATTCTAAAATTGTGAAAAGTCAGTACCAGACATATCTGAGTACTCAGATTGGGAATGCCTGTGGATAGGCATAGTGCTGTACATGGAGAAGGCTGAGAAAGAAAGAAAGAGAGAGAGGCACACATACCATCCTCTCTCATTCACTCCTTCTCTCCATCTCTTTTGCCATTAGGGGTCGTGACACTTTCTTCAAAGCCTGTTAAATGCCCTTTTAGCTACTCATCCCTTACTGAAGGCTTTCACAGGCCAATGGGTTGTCTCATCCAGCCATGTCATCCTTTTCTCTCTGTCTTTCTGTCTCTCTTTACTCTTTCCTCTCTATGGTTAGGCTGTACTCAGTGATAGATGTCACTCAGCCTCATCTGTCCAAATGCATTTAGATTGCCCCACATGATGCAGATAAACCTATTTATCCAGCTTTTTTTCATCTCCTGCAGCTGCTTTGGGTTTTCCCTACCACCTGGCAGCAGAGTTTAAAAAAAAAAAGAAAAATAGAGCATTTTGTAAAGATGTGGAGAGTAAAAAACAGGACAAAAGAGCACAATGTCTAGAAAAGTGAGGCTATCACCTGTTGTTCAGAGACCCTGCTATTATTGAACTGCCGTAGCTATCAGAAGAGCAGAGGTCATTTTTTTTTCTTCTCTTTTTCTATTTTTTTTTCTTTTCTTGCCTTTGAAAGGAAAGTAATTTTCTGTCAGTTTCTCGAGGCAGCAATGTTAATGACTCTCTCTCTGTCTCTGTCCCCCTCTCTCCCTGAATTGAGAGACCCGCCATTATATTTCCCAGGCTTATTCCAACACCATTGATTTTTCAGCTCTCATAAGAATACTCCTCCTGCTCTAGTTGTGATTATTGTGATGATGATTATTAATCAGCGTTCGCGGGAGTCACTGTGCATCGCAGCATTTTAACACTTCATCTACCCCTGCCGCAGACCAATCAGGCTTCGGCATCTCCGCTCTGCAGCCCATCAGTGAATTCCCTTTGCTGAGGAGCTGCAATTATGACAGATGATTGAACACAAGGGCATTCCTTATGGCCATACGTCCTTGTGTCGACGTGACATCGCTTTTTAAGATTTATTGTGATTTATTTAGTGTGATTTATTGTGTTTACAGTTCACTAAAATTCTATCAGTGTTTAATGGTATCGGTTGCAGTGTGGTTACATGAACATTAGTCTGTTTATTTTCTCATTTTCCTCTTGTGCCTTATACATCATATTCCTGACCCCACACACGCTGAAATCATTTAGTGTTGGATTTATTGAGGGTATGCTACTTGTCATAGAGTGTTCTGTTTAGTGTGCTGGTGGAGCGTTAAGGAAAACCAAGCCTGACCAAGCATGCAGGACAGAGAGAGAGAGAGAGAGAGAGAGAGAGAGAGAGAGAGAGAAACAAAAGAAGGTGGAGCATGCACATTTTTTTTCTTTTTTTCTCAGAGCTGACATGCACATGAGCTTTAGTCCAAACCAGCAGCATTCATGCATCACACTTTACATTTATGTATTTTCAACAGTCCATAAATGCCTTTTCTGTTTTATCAGTGCAAATCATTAATTCATTACATTTCCAAAGGGAACATGATCTTTTTTTTTCACTGTTTGTGTTTGTGTTTTATGTATTTAACCTTTATGTCAGCGGGCCGTGTTTGTGTGGGTTTGTTTGTCTCTGTCCTTTGACATTTAGAGAGATATAAAATGCACCGAGTCACAGCACATCAGGGATGTGTTGGTGTACTTTGCCAAGTCTGGCCTTAAGCCATAACCTCCCATCGAAGACATTACTTTAGACGCATAAAGAACTGTCTCGCCTCCTTACTGCTACTCGGATATCGAGTTCCTCTATAGGCAGATGTTATGTAAGCTCTTATAGGCTTTATAAAGCACATGGAGTTTTAGGTGTAACGAACCTTCCTGCTTTTAGTGCCATGTGGGAGTAAGAGCATTCCAATGCCCTGGGCTGTGATTTTAACATGTTTTAGAAAAGATGGAGTTGTACTAATTTAGTTAAAGGACATAGAATCTAGCAGACATGCTCAGGTAACAGGAGTGTGTTTCCTCTAGGGCGAGCAGAGAAGTGGATTATCTACTCAGCTGTATCCGCTATAGGAATACTCATCTTATTTCTGAGGAACACCCTTTCCTGTGCTCCTCTGGATTAAAGCACATTTTCCTATGAAAATATTCCCATAAAAAGAAAGTACTCTCATAACATCATAAAGTATTTCCTGATCATGTATCTACTAGAATAGAAGGCATTAGTAAGCTTTTATGGTTCACTAATAGTACTTGTCCACTTGAGCGTGCAGTTTGGAATGAAATGGTGTTTGTTAACAAATATCAAATATCATTCTCACCGTCTTCATAACTGCTTTATCCTAATCAGGGTTACAGTGAATCCAGAGCCTGTCCTGGGAATACTGTGAGGTGGGAATACACCCTGGATGTGCGCGCTGTGCTCCAAGCACACACGTTCACACTCTTTCACACCTAGGGGAAGTTTAGTGCAGCCAGTCCACCTATTGGCATGTTTATGGGAGAAGGAAACCAGAGATTAAACCCACACATACACAGAGAGAATATGCAATCTCTAATCTCCCGACAGTAAGATGAGCTCAGGACCAAACCAGGGACACTAGGTCTGTGAGTCCACAAAAACATGTCTTCCAGATTTGGCCATTGTTTCCATTGCCAAGCGAGCTGTACTGTAACTAAGTGTTAAATTTGTAACTCTGTGTTAAATTTGGCCATTTTAAACATAAATACTGTTATGTGATGGGAGATGCGACACTGGTATTCACCCAGGCTATAGTTATATCTGGATTTATATTAGAATCAGTTTTATTTTTATTTCCAGGTATAGTTCACATGCAATTCATTTGTCCTGTTGTGTGGACATGTTACATACTAAACAACATTTCACTATTTCCAAATATGCAGGATTTACAAGCTATAGATGAAGGAGGAAACTAACCTAAAGTAAATAAAGTGATGTATGATGAAGAGGTTCTCTGCCCAGACTGCCTCTGTGCGCAGAGTTTGCATGTTCTCCCTGTGCTTCGGGGGTTTCTCCAGGTACTCTGGTTTCCTCCCCCAGTCCAAAGACATATGCTGTAGGTGTCTGGGTGTGTGAGTGTGTGTGCGCGATTGAGCCCTGCGATAGGTCGGCATGCTGTCCAGGGTATCCCCCACCTTCTGACCCGGGTTCCCTGGGATAGGCTCCAGGCTCTCCTCAACCCTGTGGATGATAAGCGGTACAGAAAATGGATGCATGGATAGACGGATGCTAAAGAGGTATAATGTATCTGTGTCACGCTGTAATTCACTGTCTAGTGGAAACGCACTATATGTTTTATGGGCTCCTCCTCTCCTCCACTCTCTTTTTCTGTTTGTGTGAATCCAGTGGATTAGTGCTTTAAGCTCCATCTTCCTCTCTGAGACTGAGTCCTCCTCAGAGGGAGAAGGATCGGCTCCTTCCTTGTGTGATGTGGATGAAGAATACATGCAAAGCTCTGCAAAAGAACCAAGGGAGCATGTGTGTTTTGAATTGAGGCACTGTTTTGACAAGGAGGGAACGTGTGTTTTGTCTCCTGTGTGTATATCTGAGACAAAATATCTCATGTGGCCCATTTCTGATTTTATTCAAGTATTTCATCATTCTGCTCATCTACTGTACATGAAACACTTCCCTTCAAGTTTCTATTTAAACTATGTTCAGAATTATTCACGTACAGCTCTAATCCATACTTCATGTATATCCTAGGTAGTGGACAAGTGATTTCATGGGGGTGTATTATTGACGCGGTGGTGCAGTGGGTAGAGTTGTCATTTCACAGCTCCAGGGTCCTTGATTCAATCCTGAGCTCTGGTTACTTTTTGTGCGGAGTTTCACATGTTCTCCCAGTGTCTGCGTAGGGTTCCTTCAGGTTCTCCGGTTTCCTCCCACCTCCTAAAAATATGGCCATAGATGTATTGCCTCTAGGGGTGTGTGTGTGTGTACGCATGTGCACGCATGTGTGCATGGTGCCCTTCAATGGACAGGCTATGGATATACCACAATCCTGCCCAGGATGAAGCAGTTATGAAAAATGATGAATTATTATATACATGTAAACCTGGTTAACACAACTAAAGGTGCATCTGATTTAGCTCACTGAAAAAACTAAAACCCACAGAATTCATCCAGATTTCTCTTCCTGTGAAAGTGGGTCTTAACAATGCCAATCTAATGAGGACCAAGTGTGAAAAGGAAGTAGGCCGAGATTTAATTCGTTGTACCAGCGAGCGTTCCCATCCCACCCCTCCACCTGAGGCTTTGTCCCTCCACACAGGAGATTTTACAAACCCAAAGAGGCCCACTGTGCACAAATCCCTCACCACACTCTAATCAAATGTGTTTGCACCTTTCAAAAACCAGGCGACTGGCAAAGCTTAATTTCACTTCAGCCTAGCTAATCTTCCCAAATCCACTCTCCTCTAACTTTACTGCATGGCTATATTATTGCTGTTTTGTTCTTTCTTCTTTGAATCTTTGAAAGAATTGAATCTTTGCTTTTTAATCCATTTGTGCAAAGCAAGCATGTAAGCTTATTATGAAGGGACATGATTGATTGCAGTGTCTCCCAGTTGTAACAGTGTGCAACTGACAGTGGACTTATGAGTTCAAAAGACCAAACATTACACTAAATGAGAGGAATTGTCAGGGAAAGTCTCTCTCTCTCTCTCTCTCTCTCTCTCTCTCTCTCTCTCTCTCTGCACTCATAGTATCCTGTTACTGTCTCGCTCTAATACCTCCCGAAATTGGAAATTTCAGTTTTCTTGATCTGTTTTCTTTTTTAGTATGAAACTTTGTTACCTCCAACCCAGGCCGATGACAGAGATTACTATTTTTGCACATAGATATGATATTTCTCTGCTTCATTCTTCACGCCGTGCCCTAAGGTGATGCATCACAATATAATACAGTCCCATAAACCGATTTCTGCACAACAGCCCCAAGCAGCATTCTAGCAGTAAGAGGCAGCAAATCTTTAGAGGAACGAGATGTGGTGCACCCCTCCACTCAGTGCCGCCTGACATTAGGTGGAAAGCAATAAACTGTAGGAGATAAGAGGTAATGTAGGATCTGGCGAGAGGCTTAATAATCATCATGTCTATAGTGGTTGCTCCCCTACTGTCACTGAGAGCTTTGTGTCTTCAGTTCACTGGGTGTAAGAGGGTGTTATATAAGTTTTCTTCAAACTGTAATGATGTGAATAAGTACTTGAAGACGGTTTCTGTACTTGTGAAGAACAGCTTTTTTTTCCTGTGTATGGCTGGGAATGGTGATGATAGCACCATTTTGGTGCTACCACCTGTTTGCTTTAGATCAGCAGTGTAGGACTGATACCAAGGACTACTGATACACTGTTTAAACCATGTTGTTAATACATGCCTTTAACCCCATGTGTTAAACACGGGACAACACTTGTATATAGTGTATGTATATGTATATGTAAATGCATATATATATATATATATATATATATATATATATATATATATATATATATATATATATATATATATATATATATATATATATATATATATATATATATATAGCAGTAGCAATCAAATCTTAATATATTAGCTACCAGAGTGGGCAATTGAAAATCTCCCATGTTCTTGGCCACCCCTTTGTTTGGTTGCCCAGAAGCCCAATTAATTATACTAAAAAGCAGCAACTAAATGGTCTGCACTTATATAGCGTCTTTTAACCTTTGCATTTCACAAAGCGCTTTACACTGTGTCCCATTCATCCATTCATTCACACACTCACACACCAATGACAGCAGAGCTACCATGCCATCAGGAGCAACTTGGGGTTCATTGTTTTGCCCAAGGACACTTCGGCACATGGAGTCCTGGGCCAGGAATCAAACTACCAACCCTACGATTAGCGGACAACCCACTCTACCACCTGAGCCACAGCATACTAATTTAATTTAACTCAAAAGTATGATGAACTAATTATGTGCATTAATACAGACTATGGAGAATAAGTACAGAATTGAATTCCTGGTAGGGTCCACTTTATGTAACTCTAGTCTTTATCATTTCCTGATAATGTGTCTATTGATACAGCACACCATGGGTATGTCTCAGCCACCTCCCTAGTTCAGTTGGTAGTGAATCAGTAAATCGTGTACATGAATTCGGGCACTGGTAAGGACCCTGGCTCTCTAAACATTGGGACACTGATAACTACGTTGTAAAACGTCACCAAAAATGAAAAACTCAAATATATTTAAGTTTTATACATCATATAAATGTGTTAGCTTAATCACACTTATTTCTGTCATAATATGTCACGCAAGACCGTAGGCAAGCTAATGGATTTTTTTTAAATCACTAAACGCTTACAAGTCATAAAATTCAAACTGTATATAGAATGTCAAATAAAGTTAAAAATCACTAACATAAGTAATCATTTGAGAGCTACAACAACAAGCTGCCTACATTTGTAGCAGGATGTTGGCTGAGAGTTCGTAGAGCTGAGAGGCTTCAGAAAACATGAAGTCATTTCCAGTAAGGGAACATAGTGAGCATCAATGCTCCCTGGGTTTTGTGGTGCATTGTGGGATTTTTTTTAGGGAGCGAATGATCCAGTGCACTGGAAGGATTTTGCAATTGAGACAGCCCTTAAAATGGCCGACTCCATGATCAGTGCCCTGACTTCTGAACTAAGGAGCTGGTTGAGACACACCCCATGTTTGTGCCCTCAGCAAACAGGCAGCAGATATTTGGCGTGTTATACTAGCATTAGCCTTCTATAACAGTTTTTGTGCTGCTCTGTGCTCCGTTGTGTTCTTGATTCTGAAAAGATTTTCTTGCTCATTAATATGTGTAGTAAAAGTAGTACTAGCACTTCCCTGTACTGAGTAAAGAACTTGAATGTATTTGCTGAGACATCTCGAATAAGTCAAGTCTAAGGGCAGTTAAATTCTGTCAGTAAACATTAAATGTGCTTACTCTGAGCTATGTTGGCTCATACGTTGGCTCATAACTCATAATTGCAAGTTCTTCCATCTGGAAAAAAGTCCCATCTTCGCATGGACAAATTATACACATTTATTTAGATTTACAAACAACTTTAACTGAACAATTTATGAAAGCTTTTGCATAAAGCACATAATCTCAGCAACTGTCCTTAGGCTTCCTTTATAAGTGACTATTTTTTCCTTTCCTGAGCATGGGGAAATGTGTCAAATCCCTATTCATGGAAATCACTCATTCACTATAGATGCAGTAGATAGAAATTAGGTAGAAAGCTATTGAGTATTTCTTTAAAAATAATACGTCTTTTGATTATTGACTTCGGCACGAATATTTGGCACAATATTGCAGCGTTTCTGATGAGCTCATGCTACTGGTAAGTGAGGTTTTCTACATTTTTTTGCATGCTAACAGGAAGGACTTCCAGCAAACACCACATGGGTTTCTGGGGGTGTTGACCAGAAAAGGATGAACTGTAAGAGCCCTCAGAAGAGTGCTCACATACTCAGGGAGTTTAAGAAGGCAATGACAGACAGGTCTTGGTCTCTCAGAGTTGGTATTTCCAAGGCAGTGCATGGTGGATTAGCACATTATATGGATAAAATGAACTGCCTCAGCTGTCACAACATACACTCATGTCCTGATCTCAGAAACACACACACACATACTTCATTAGCACCTGTTCAGCTTTCTTTAGAGCAAAGGCCATCTCGTGGGATATGAGTGTGTGCATGTGCATGTACGTACTTGCGTGCCCTTCTACTGTATGAGAGAAAATCCTAGGAGATTTCCGAAGCTTCTGGTCAGCGCTTTGAAGCCTTGAACTTGTCACATATCCATCTGTCTGCTGAAGCTTTATGAGACAGATGTCCATGCTTCTCAAACATCTGTCCTGCACCCCTCACTCCTGTCTCCCTTCTCTCTCACACACACACACACACGCACAAACTCCTTATTAGAGAGAGGAACAGCTTTTTCTGAGAGAATCATGACTTTATAGTATCCGTTATTGTTATTGTTATAGCCTTCAGTAGGCTTTCCTCTAACAATGTGGAAAAATGTCAACTTCATGAAAACTCCAGCCAGTCTAGTAAATGTCCTAAATACAGACTGTTATGTACATTACCTCAAATTATAAGGTTATAAATGAGTATTAGACGACTCATACAGAGTCTGTGGGCAGGAAATACTCACTGGTTAAGGCTTTGGGCTACTCATCAGAAGGTTGAGCATTCAAACCCCAGCACTGCCAAGCTGCCACTGTTGGGCCCTTGAGCAAGGCCCTTAACCCTCAAATGCTCAGTTGTATAAATGAGATTGCTCTGGATAAGGGTGTCCGCCAAATGCCGTAAATGTAAATGACTTTTTGATTTGTATTATAATTGCAATGAGGAATTATTTCTTCCTTGATGTATACATTTCTTTTCTTGTAAACACCTTTTATGAGATAAAAGTAAGTGTAGAATAGAATATGTATGCACATCAACGTTTGTTTGTAAAATTAATTTTTTTAAAAACAGCCTCTGGATTCCAAAAGATGTCTTTGATTGCTGTATATTCATATATACCCACATATACACCTGCTCCAGGGTGGAAGGGGAGGGGGTAATAAGTTATGCCTAGCAACAAATGGGCTATAGTCAGTAACAGTTTTGCACCCATATTATTGGCGTACCTGATAAACTGGCCTGTGAGCGTAGCGTAATGGAAGGTGTAACTAATAACAAGCGTACTATTATGTGACCCTGATAAGCCAGTTGTCATGACATTTTAATGTATGCCAGCATGGAAAATTTAATAACTTGACCTTATGGTCAACAGATATGTCACGTGAACAAAGCAGTATTTATGGCTGCTTTATGTGTGTTGGAATAAGCCTTTATAAATGTTCTGGGTTTAGGTCAGCTGTCATGAAGGGCTTATGTAGGTTTCATGTAGCCCTATGAACACTGCCCTTAAATAAAGTTCTATCATTTTCTCTTTTGTGAACTAAATTCAGTCATTCTCAACTAAATCCATTAGATTTATAAAAATAAAATAAAAAATCATTAGTAGAGACCTTGCTGGACTAATCGTAATTATCTGCCTTTACAAGCATAATGCAGATTATATTCAGATGCCAGTGTGTTTAAAGCAGCTACACAAAAGACATTTGCAAAACCAAAGTTTTCTTTTGCTATATATGTAAACATAATGCACATGCTACACACCTTGATACTTGAACTATAGCACATGCTTCTGAAACCCAGCACCTGCTGCACTACATACATCAGCCAAGGCTGTCAGTAGCTTCATTATTTTACTAAGTGGCTTAATTAGTGTGCACAGATGATAGACAATCTTTTTGTAATCAGGAATATGCAGCTAAGTGGAAACAGGATAAGGGCTATGGATACACAGTTGTCTCCTACCCTGGAATTCATATAGGTTACACATTTGTGTAATTAATGCACTTAATTATCTAACTAGCTGGCCATACTGTACTGTGTATTATCACATTAGATTAGATTAGAGATCTTTTTTAGCCTAGCTTTTATTTGCCCGGTGGACTAGATAATGAATTCATCATTTTTCCACCTTGTGGATTTGTTTATCATTATACAGCAAGTGGAACATCAAATGTTGCACATAAAGTCTTTTTTTTTTAATTGTTGGAGTAGCAGAAGTTTCATCAACTTTTGATCTCGGTGTGATCAGTTCCTCTCTCAAACATTTTTGTTTCATATAGAAAACACATACAATCGTACGGCGTTTAGTACCTTTAGCGATTAACCTAGCCAGGGTTTTGCTCCTTAATGCTCCCCCATCGCTCCCCTCCACTCCACCACCCCAGTAGCTTCTCCGTGGCCCACTGAAGCCGCCTTGAGTGAGGAAACTCCGGCTGGTTAATTGGGATCATAATGACAGGGTGGTTAGTGCCAGCTGGGTGAGTAAGAAGGTCAGAGAGCAGCATGTGGCCAGGCTTATCTCTGTGTTTGAGCTGGATTCCATATGTCAGGAAACAATGTACTACGAAGGACTATGGATGTCCCACAGTGCGCTGTCATTCTTACAGCCATACTGTAATACATACACACTGAGTATCTGCAAAACATGAGTCCTTTTTTCCTTCAGAAATTGCATAACAGCATAACTTTATCTAACATATTTTTAAAAACTAAACTCAGATGAGCTACATCTTCATAAAATGTAGTTGCACCAATGTGAGCAATTAAGCTCTATTGAATCACAGCCATCTGAAGTAGTCCAGACTAAAGTGCTGATATTGCAGCTTATCTTCTGAGGCCATTGGGAAATAACAGCCAATGAGAGTTTAAATATCTGTGTGGCCTCCCCTACCTTTGTCTTCAGGCTTCGTCCCATGTGACCTAACTGACTCGGTAACCATAGTGATAGGACGCCCAGAGCAGACCACTCTGGCGTGCATGAATCACACTTAACACCGCTCCACACGTCTTTTTATCCTCCTGTCACAGACAGATTTATTTCTTTTTGCTGTTTCTTTTATTCCAGCATTCAAAGGCCATGTTATATGGCTCATGAATGCACACACTGTGTCTTAAGAGGTGAAAAAGGCTTAGAGGACGATATGCATGTCCAACCTCCTCTGTCTGATGGTTAAATGAACTTCCTCTGAGTTCTCCCTCTGCATGACTTTAAAAGTGGTGGCGCCAGTGTAAAAGTCATTCCTTTTATTTAAACAGCGGTCGTTTATCGTGTATGTTGGGCATGATCGTACCTCACTTTAAAGTCTAAATTAAGAAGAGAGGCCTCTTTTTCCACTCCCTCTTCACTGGCATTTTTAGTGCGATCTAATTTAATTAAAAGGGAAGTTGGCACTCTGGCGCCTATATAATACTTATTCATAGAGTCACTTTGTTTCCTGCGAGGCCGGTCTCTAGCCGTAAAGCACACAGGAGGACAAAGGCCTGTGTGCTCTCAGCATTTAATAAGAAAGAGTTGGGTCACTGATACGAGCTCAGTGTAAACAGAAGCTCTGGGAGGGGAGTCCGAGTTGGAGCAGTGTACTCTGGGAAATAAGCTTGTATACTGAAATTAAAGGGGGGGATACATGTGTTTTGTTTTGTTTTTTCCCTCTCTGGACAGACAAAACTTATAGCATAGGGTAGGTTGGATGAGCCATGTTCAATGTTCTTTCTCACTTTGACAGTGTTACAAATATCTGGTGTAAAAAAAAAAGACTGATGTGTACTACTGAAATAAGAAAAAAAAAAAAAAAAAAGACTGCTGAGATTCCCCATTACTGTAATGCACTTGACACCTATGTAAAGACTGATCCACACTCCACTGACTGTACCTGAGAGATCTATTGCCATAATTTTGTTGTGCTATGGATTATGGATATTTCAACAGCATGTTAGAGAGCCCTCAATATTCTCTCCATGCTGTCAGAGATGACCACTTATCATTTTCTCAAGAGGTATTCTACAGGGTCTCTTCACTTCACGTCTACAGCGGCCATCATCATATCTTTGCTATCTTAGTTGAAATATCACGCACATTAACTCCAAAATGCATTAAGCTGCACACGCTTCTTTATGGTTCTCTAAACTCACTGGAGGGGAGTATCGTAATGGCTGAGTGCAAATGTGGACATATGTTACTGAAAGGGACTTCACACTTGCCAGAAATGAAATTACTTCCAGTAAGTCGTTGACCAGGAGAGATATATAACGATAAGCTCATACTGCACCCGGAAGTCTAGCCAAGACGGGATGAAAACTCTCTGAAATTTTTATTGCACGTCAGATGAAACTTTAATTGAATCCAAGCATCTAAATTCATTGTTTTCTTTCTTTTTTTTTTTTTTTTTTTGTAAATTCAGCCCTTCTCATCTAAGCCCATGCTGAGTGAAAGTAAATATTGATTTTTGGAGAATATATTTTAAGCACTAATAATAAAAAAAATCTTATATCTTCAGTAAACTTCTGAATTTATATACAGTCTTAAGATGTATGAGGTGAAGTTCTGAATTCACCTTGCTAAGTGGCAGGCAGGTAGGTTTAAAACGATAATAGCCTTTAATTTAAGCCTGTGGTTATTTTCTCAGAGTTTGGCCAGCATCCCAAACTGCACACTTGAAAGCATTAAATAGAAACCTTGGAAGTGTCATCAGTCACCATGGACTAAAATGCTCTGCTGTTTCGATTGTAAATGCAGATCTGCTTATTAATAACAAAGAATCAGATCCAGGCTTGATGTTTACACTTTATTTAGTTAGAGATATCTAATGTGGCATAGGAAATTGAAACATTATTAACATGTAGCTGGCCAAAAGTTTCTTGCTTAAGGGGTCAACAATGGATTTCAGACTGATTTGGGATTTTCCAAACACTAGCTCAGATGCCTAACTGCTGACCTATCTACCGATCAAACAAACACTCAGAAGTAATACCACATCCAGCATGTCAACACTCTGAACCCTGTGGCATGTTAGTTAGTTCTTGCCTTTGGCCTGAGTAGGTCATCTGACTTTACGCATGCTTTCAGTTGACTTCATTAAAACCATTCAAAATATTTATGTATATTATTGCCAATTATACTATGGTGCTGTTTAATTATTCTGATTGGCCAGAACAGGTTATTTAAATAGGAACTTGTATGGCAGACACTCCACATAAACACATTTTAAAAAGCTTTGAAGTGTTCTGTGTGGAGTCATTTGTTTAGCATTTCTGGAAGGAGTCTCCAGTGTCGGTAATTTGTAAGTTACAGTTTAAAAGCTTTGCAGTTTCTCAGTAACATGACAAGCTACTTTTTTGTTAAAAAGAAAAATAAGCAACTGGTGCTGCTGTAAGACAAGTGATAAGATGAACGAACTTTTTTGAATAAATAAAAAGTACTCATTGGCAGTGTAAATGTAATCGCTGTGGTATAAGAAGAATAAAACACTTCAGGACATGCTGTTAGAGTAAAATAATCAACTTCGGGGTGTAACAATAACTGTTCTTCACGCTTGGCCACATCACATCATACCATAGTTGATAAAATTTGTTTTATTCCTTATTAATGTGATCTTAAAAAAGATAGATTATTAAACCTATTTCTAGACATTGTTACTTATTTCGAGCTTGAAATTAGTGAGAGTTTTAAAAATCATTATAAATTTGACCGTTTCAGGTATGTATTTTTTTGCTTGTCAGCATATATTTTTAAGTAAGTAACACTTTTAACTTTGAAAAACAAACTTTTCACTCATTAATAGCCTAAGCACATGCTTTTTTTGGGATTGTTTCCCTCTCATTTAAACCACTCTATTACTTTCAGTATCCAATTTCCACACTGCCACCTTGATAGCTTCACCTTCCCTGCACCCCATTGCCTGTCCTGTCAGTCACCTGCTTCACCTGGGATGTGTTATCTCGGTAGGTTTAGCATTACCAGTAAACTCACTCCATTGTTCTGACAGTCTTCACTGCTTTGCAAACAAAAAGTCTTAATTAAAAACTCCTAACACATGTCTTTGTCCTCACACAAGCTTCTCTGCCCTGAGCCTCAGTGTGTATTTGCTGAGGGTTATTCACTGGCCATCTGGCGGAGGAGTCACGGTTGTTGTGTGGTCTTTATGGAGAGTGTCAGTGTGTGAGGTGGTGTGTTAATCCTCCCCAGCTTCTGGGCTGGGTAAGTGGAGGGAGGGGAAAGGTCAAATGAACTCCCTTTTCTACCCTGTCGTCGTGCCTATCACACTCACTGTCATGGTTTATTGTCTGTAAGTGAGGTCTGGCCACTGCTGCCAAGTCAAGACATTTTAGCAAGCATGAATATTTCATCCAGACAATAAAAGACACATTAGGTGCTTTCTGTCCTCGTTCATCTCCCCGATTGCTTATTTCAGTCTGCTTAGAGAGCCACGGCCTAAAACTTGTAAATGGATCTAAAGGTAAAGAGCTGTGCTAGAGAGCTCTCTCTGTTGGTGTGGCTTTGGCTTTATGAGTGTTTGAAAGTTTTGGGGTACCATTACGTAACTTGACATAGCGTGAGTAACAAGGAGAAATGATTTTGAAGCAAGCGAGACGCAGACATAGTGAAAGTCTGTGGCCTGGATGTGAGCAGACTGCATAAGCATGTTTCCAGCCATGTGAACACTGAAGCAGAAGTTTGGAGCCTTATCAGTGCAGGGGAATGGGTTTAGCAGAGTTTTACGAGTTGAGTCAGAGTGTAGAGACTTAATGAAAGAAGATGTGGTTCAAACTAGAGGGGAATAGTGCTGTATTATCTCTTTTCTCACTCTCTCTTTCTCTCCCTTTTTCACACCGAGGTTCAGGAAACTTCCAAGGATCTAAAATGCTCTAGAATTATCCAGGATGAAACTTAGTCATTGAGTGCAATATGTTTAACTTTCCCACTCCACTGTATAAACCATTAAAATCATAAATTAATAGGGATGCCAATAGTGAAGTGATTACATTTGATATGTAGTTACGTCAAGCAGTGAAACACAGGAAACACTGTCTTCTCTAGTCATTCTGTAAGAGTGTTTCACCAGTCAGCCACATTCTCAATGGCTGACATCAGCTGCTCCTTAATAGTTCCTGGGCCATTGGAAAGCAGATGTAGAACTATGAACTAAAACCACAGTCATTCCAGTTCACATCTCTAGACAGGACCAAGGCAGGGACCAGATTTTTCCTCCATTTTGGTGCAGTTATTAATTTAATTATGACTCAGCATTTACGGACAGATATTGTGGCGTGAAGGAGGAAACTTTAGTGAAGAGTAATGTCAGCTCTGCTTCTGCTTCGGAGCAAGCTATCACAAGTTAAAGATCTTCTAAATATCTTATCGGACATGACACCAGCTAGTCCTGCATTACGACTGAAGACATATCGTCCCATCTCTTTATTATGGAATAATGTACAGTCAGGTCATAAATATTATATAAAATGTCCTGCATATCAGTAAAAATAGCATTTTGGATCTTGAATTAATGTCTGTGTGTGTGTGTGTGTGTGTGTGTGTGTGTGTGTGTGTGTGTGTGTGTGTGTGTGTGTGTGTGTGTGTGTGTGTGTGTGTGTGTGTGAATGGTGAATTGTGATGGTCTAGCATCCCATCCAGGGTGTATTCCCACCTCGTGTTCCCAGGATAGGCTTCCGTATCCTACGGAAACAAATGTTTCTCTATCTTTCTTTTATTCCTTTTTTTTTTATTCTGTTTTTTCATTATTTCATTATTTTGGATGGGAGGATTATTAGCGATTACACAGAAATGTTAAATTCTGAAAACAGCTGTCTGTTTCTATTTTTTTACTTTGTTATTCTCTGTCTTTCCTTCATATTTCACCTGTACATTTTTCCTCTGTAAGCCTTGCTGGCAGGGAACTGTCTCTCTCACAGCTTGTCATCCTTCTTAGGACTAATGCTGAATGGCCTGAGGAAAGACGATGTGATCTGCTTGTCCTCCCCAAGCGATGCTTCCTCTACTGTTACACACGCCTCTAATCCCTGGCCTTCTACAGAAATGGCTCTGCTGCTAAAGATGAAGCGCGTACAGTATAGGGAGATTTACTCAGGCCTTTCTAAATTCAGCTTGAAATGTGACCATCCATATGGAGCGATTGAGGCTGGCAGGAAGCCATTCTTTTGTCTCTCACTGAGCGAACGTTTGTTTGAGAGTGAGCTTTACTGAACATTGCTTTTAGTCTCTTGGCAGATTGGTTAGGTTTTCTGAAATGATGGTTTCTGCGGAGGGAGTGGAATGATCAGGCTCCTCTAATGCATGCATTCTGCACTGTCAGTGTGCATTTAGTCTGCTTAAGGAGCGAAAAAATGCTTTCCAGTTAACAATGATCGGGGTTTTCTCGGGAGATCCGAAACTGATTTCTGATCCTAATAGAAGTCTAAAATATCTTTACAGTCTATTACAATGTCTGTTATGTAACGCTACTCAGTGTGCTTTGATATAATTGAGCCACTACCACACTTTCATGCTTGCACTTTATCAGGTAGTGCTGATGCTAATCATTGTATTGTCAGTGCTTCTAATCAGACAGATAATCCTGCAGATTGCGTCTGTGCTCGCCTCTTTTCAATAGATTGATGCCTGGTGGCGTGTGTGATGGATGTGGTCGGGAATGAACCCCAGTGACTGATTCTCCATGCTTTATTGTGCTCTAAACAGCATTGTGTGTTGCGTCTTCATTAGAAGAGAGAGCACGTGCAGCTATGGATCATGTGTGTGACAGCGGCCAGGCTAGGCCCAGGCTAGTGGTTCATGATTGGTTGAATGCTAGGGGTTTTTAGGGAACGTATATTAATATTAACATACGACAAGACTAACATTCAATATGACATCTCTCATACTCTCGCGCTCTCTGTCTCTGCTGTTATCCTTCTTCAGGCTCTTCACTTGTCAGTCCAGGGCACTTAAGTGCTGAGTCATCCGGTCTAAACCTGAACAGACATTAATAAGCCGCCATTCATAATTCAGTCATTTCCTCATTATGGAAGCAGACATTTTTGCTTGGCGAAGCAGTAGGCAGAGTTGGGAAGGTAAATTACGGGTCAATAAATATTAGCCATGAACCAAGATGATCTTTTCTGCTAGGACCTTTCTGTGATATGAGGCTTTTTAGGTTCCCTTTTGTTTTGCCATCTGTCTCCATACGCCAGCTCGCTGACCCACCCATTGATTTTGACCCAACATTGATAATGTAATTGAAATGATGCCTGAGGCCAGGGCTTTTTGTTCATCCCAATGTGTGGCCATTACTAAAGGTCATGACCCCTGAACTCTTCCCTTCCTTTTAGCCAAGTCCCAGAAGAGGATTCTTACTCCTAAATCAGTAATGGTTGATGGCAAGAAGAGGCAAACACACACACACACACACATGCACACACACACACACACACGCACACACACACACACACACGCGCACACACACACACACACCCTGTGTATTGTAAATATGCACAGTCACACTTTCTAAATACAGTCACATTCATAAATACATATATGAGTCAGATTCCCATAAGCACACTTAACGGTAGCACAACACAGACCTTGAGCCGTACAGTCATGCCTGAGTCAGCACTAGCATCTTGGCGTGCACACGGGTGCTTTATCTGTTTTCTCATACACGCATATTGTCGTATTTTATAGTCGAACTTTACATAAAGGCAGATGCACGAAGCCCACGCACACATTTACCCTGCCTTCTGCTAGCAATGCCTGTGTTCGAGATGGCATACTGTGTGTACTACTCATACTGCTATGCAGTATGTGAGTTGCATGGATATTTCCTTCGTATTATTAGGTCATCATTAATAATTATGCAGCCATCACTATCTTCATGGTGTACTGTATCCCATTATGCAGCAAAGACATTTTATTTTTTAATGAAATCTACAAAGCAACAGCAGCAACTAAAGATGTAAAGACCATGCTTATACTGTGGTATGTTATCAAATAAATATTGCTGGTAACCAACGAAAAAGTACAGGAAAATTTGCAATTTATGATAGCTTTGCCAATTAAGTCTAAAGTGGTTTTTGACTGACTTTTTTGGCTTCAACCATCAAAAATGGAGGATTGGAAGGAGCCCAAAACATGGAAATAAAGAGGACTAAAGATATAAACAGGGCTACACATGTTCAGAAGATTGGCAACCTATAGGAGCCATGGTCTCTGCTCTCATCATTACATAGATTTTATCCAGCCATGTGTTTTTGTGTTCATTTTTTTTTACAGATTACGTATCGCCACTCATCGTTACGCTTTAATCCGGTCTTTGTACAGAACCTGCTGAGGACACAGAGGCTACAGAATCTCTTCAACAGATTTCTCCTCTCGTCACACCTGAATCATGTAGCAGATGTCACGTGGGTGCTGGTTGTTGGCAGAAGCCTGGGATGCCCGCATCTCCCAACATCTGCCCAAACTCAGCCTCTCCATCCTGGGGGAAGTCTGGAAGGCCTTTTTGGAGTGTGTGTGAGGTCAGGCGTGTGTGTAATGAGCGAGTGCGAGCAGCAGGCCCCCTCTTTCCATTCATATGCTGATTCACGAGGCCATCTATTTGCATTAAGTGCAGCATAATTGCTAACTGGAGCCTGATTATTGTGTGTGTCAGAGGAGATGAAATATGACCTTTCATCTGGTCCCCGGTGTCGCTCGACGGGTGTCAGGCAGGCGTAAATCTACATCTAAAGCTCATTCATGTTTTCAGCGATAGTGAAATATTGCCACTTGAGATGAGAAAGTGGGAACTATGAGCGTGTGTGTGTGTGTGTGTGTGTGTGTGGATAAAAAACACACACACACACATCTTGCACAGCGCCTTCTCTCAGTAGAACAAATCCAGTCTCTGTTTTATATGGCTGTTTTCGTTGCAACCGTTTCTGGTTTTTCGTTTAGTTTTGCGTCTGCCTGGATCATGTTACTCTGAGAGCGAGTGTGTTCGTCTGGCAGTGTTCAGCACGGTTCAGCGTATTAGAGGCTCTTCGGTGTGAGGCAGGTGGAATTTTGATGAGCTCCATAGGAACAGCTGGAGGCTGATGCGTTTAAAGCACCATGTTGCCTGCTCTGAACCAGAGGCATTGCTGAGGCTGTCATCACTTACTGTGTGCTTGTGTGTGTTGGACAAAGAGGTTATTAAATATAGGGACAATACAGATGGGACATTGAGGGGAGATCAACCTTATACGCTGCAGTCTTTCTAGCCGAAGTGGCAGTATGGCTGATGTGGCTGATGTGATGTGGCTGATCCTATACTTATTCTTCATTGCTTTTTTTTCTGTCATGCCATTCAAGGCTTGGTAAAGCCATTGACCCCGATCCTCTGTCTCGTTTAGCTGGCGTTTAATTGGCGCACGTTGTTTCCTTGTACCCCTTTAGGCATGCTATCTTGGCTGTCTGCTCTCACACGCAAACCCACCGGCTCCTCTGAGTCTGTCTGCACTTGTCGCCATACGCTGACGCTGCTGCTCTGATCTTACGGAAATGTCTCCCCATCCACTTCTCACCTCTCCGTTGTTAACAGTGGTGAAGATACTGTTTTAAAACAAAGGTGGGGACTTAAAGGTGCAGTCAGTTATTTTTGGTGAAAGTTGCACGTTTCAACACACAAAATGCAAACCAGTACAGTCCCTCCCTTTAGCCACACCCCCAAACCAACATCAGAATCAAGCTACAACTAAAATTCAAGTACACTAGAGTGTGGAATTGATCTTCTCACACTTTCAAATTAGTAATTAATATTTTATCACACACACACACAGTGGGAATAGAAAAGAATCACCCCCCTTTAAAATAATCACATTTTGTTGCTTTTCAGCCTGAAATGAAGACGGACACAGGTTTTGTTTCATCCAGCTGTATTTACTCAGTGCAACTTATAACATCCAATATAACACCAACATGTCAGAAAAAATATTTTTAAAAAATAAAATAAAAAAACAATCACTGAGTTGGAAAAAGGATCACCCCCCTCCTAAAACTGACTTATAAACTCAATAAGGTGTAGCTAATCACCTTCTCAATGGCACAAAAAGCCATTTGACTTTCAACTGTGATCAGCTGTGGTCATTTTGATTAGCTCAGCATGAAAAGAGCTTTCCTGGAGCATTTTGTAGTGCAACTGAAGCAAACAATCAACTATGGGTGGCAAGGCACTGTCAAAAGATCTTCGAGATAAAATTGTGGACAGGCACAAGTCAGGAGATGGATACAAAAAAAATTCAAAGGCTTTATCAATGCCTAGAAGCACAGTGAAGTCTATTATTAAGAAGTGGAAGGTATTTGGTACAACACAGACCCTCCCTGGATCAGGACGTCGCTCCAAACTGGATGAAAGAGCCAGGAGGAAACTGGTCAGAGAGGCTACCAAGAGGCCTACAGCAACTCTGAAGCAGTTGCAGGAATTTATGACAAAGAGTGGTCATTGTGTGCATGTGACAACAATTTGCCAAAACGCACCTTGAAGATTCTGAGGCCACGTGGAAAAAGGTGTTATGGTCAGATGAGACTAAAGTTGAATTATTTGGCCTCAACACCAAACGATATGTCTGGCAGAAATCCAATACAGCTCACCATCCAAATAACACCATTCCTACAGTAAAGCATGGAGGTGGTAATATCCTGTTATGGGGGTGTTTCTCTGCAGCAGGGACTGGAGCACTTGTCAGGATAGAAGGAAAATAGATGGGGCAAAATACCGTCAAATTCTTGAGGAAAATCTGCTGCCCTCTGCCAGAAAGTTGTCAATGGGAAGAAGGTTTACCTTCCAACATGACAATGACCTTAAACCCCATTGAAAATCTGTGTCTGTCTTCATTTCAGGCTGAAAAGCAACACACTGTGATTTATATATGTGTGCATTACAAAAAGTAAAAATATCTGACTCCCCCACCTTTAATGATGCTTTTCTGTAATCATACACTCCAACTCAAGCCCAAATTCCTACATGCTTGGATTTCATTTCACAGCTATGCTAATTATGCTAATTCCAGCCACAGCTTACATTTCACCTTTACATGCCTTTTGGCAGGACAGATATTCATACTTTGACCGAATCTCTGTCCTCTGTCTGGTCCTGCAGAAAAGCAGAGGTGACCTCCAGCTAATCCTCTGTGTCTATCCTGAATATATTAAACATCACTGCTACTGTTTTTTTTTTTTTTATTCTCTCTCACACTCGGAGTGCAAGCGGCTCCTGATCAATGAGGCAGGATTAATGCGGCTTCACTTCAAACCTGCCCTCTCTCTTTGTGGAGGCTGTCGCTGTCAGTCAGGCCGCTCCAGCTCTCACCTCCCAGCAGTAAATAATGAGCTAGTAATTGACTGAACTTGGCCTTCGGAGAAAGTTTTCAGTGTGTGTTGTGGCACTTTTTGTTGCCTAGCTTGTCTTGATGTTCAAGCTTATACCACAGAGTTGTCGAATTCTCAATTCTGATTGGTGGTGGTTCATTTTCTGTAACAGCAGCTCTGACATTCAAATGATCTGATTTTATAAATGAGCTCATTGTAATATGTTATTGTTTCTATAGTAACAGCTTATTCAAAAGGGATTGTATAGCAGATGATCTACACAATCTATGGCTGATAATAAACTTAATAAAAATAGATTTAAAATGTGTTTTTATGTGGCAAATTAAAGCATTGATATGATGAAGCTTTCTTTTTTTTTCTTTTTTTTTCTTTTTTTTTTAAACATTTATGGAAGGACAGAGGACTGCTTTTATGCACTTTCTGGTCTTTCAGTTTCTCAGTCACATAATAAACTTTTTTTTCTTATTAAGACTGGGAGAAAAAAAGAGAGGCTCCAGAACATTAAATATAACTAATAATAAAATATTGTTCAGTAATGTATTAAAATTTGTAATATTTGGCAAATTGCTGTGATATTAAAAGAATAAAACACTTCAGGAGTTGCTATTATAGGAAAATAATCAACTTCAGGGTGGTAAAAGTAACTCCTCTTCACACCTGGCCAGCTCACACCACTCCGTCATTGATTATTTTTCCTATAACACCACACAACGTTGTATTATCCCTTACATATGTTTCTCTCTAACACTCCAACACCCAATCCACGGATTCCTACAAACCTCCACAGTGTTGTTGCTGGTGTCTAACTGAATTGTCTGACAATAAAACGTAGACAGCAAAGCAGTCTTAATTTAATTCTGGAGAATGGCTCTAGACTGCCTAGAACAGTTATTCATGGAGTTTTACCTGAAGCTGTGTGTTTTGGATCCATCAGCATGAGTCAGTTGTGCTTTAGTGTACTTCCCATGGCATCTTCATGGACAGCAGCCAAGCAGTGTGTGTGAAAGAGATCAGGCCCTTAATCTCCCAGGCAATAAATACGCAACATTAGCGTGGGAGGGGCGAGATGGAGTGCAAAGGTTTAATAATTAATTCAGGAATAAGTTGAGCTTCGTATTATTGCAGTTTACTGGAACATCTGGCTGTAGATTTCTTGTCTTAGGATTTTTTTCTTTCTTTTTTTTTTTTATTTATTTTTTTTTTTTTAGGAATTGGATATTTTCGTATGAGACTATTTTTATTTGCTTTCTAATATTTTAATACTGCGAATACTGTCCATTTTGATTGATTTATTCCTCAGTTGTAAATATATTAAAGTGCAGGCAGAAATATGAAATATGTGCACCAACTTGGCTTGCTTGTCAGAAAGAATCAAAAAAATGGAAATTTTAGTTTTCCATTTTCACCAGAGTGCAAACTATTTGTCTGATTCATATTTAGTGTTAGTGTCGGGCTGTTGACTCCCTGTGTCCATGCGGGTTTCCTCCAAAAAGCTACTATATTTTATAACATTTGGATGCTTATTGGAGCCATGGTATTAACTAGTGCTGTTTGGGAATAATACATCATTCAAACTACCTGGGAAAACTTCCCCCTGAAAGTGTGTGTAAAAATACCTCAGATAACATAATGTTAAGGGAAGCTGTGAAAGATGATTGGTAAAACACAAAGGATGTGTGTGGACTCTTTGATACAGGGAGAAGAAACAGCTATGGAATTTGTTCACACTTGTTAGCAAGACATAAAGATAAAGAGATGGAATGAGAAAAGGACAGCTGAAGGTTAGAGAGGAGAGAGAGAGGCAGAGAGAGAGTCAGAGAGTGAGTCAGAGACAGAGAGTGAGTCAGATGAGAGAGCGAGCGTCAGTAAGAGAGAGTCAGAGGTGAGAGAGTCAGAGGAGATAGAGAGGGAGACCAGGAGAGTGTCAGAGAGAGGGAGACAGAGGAGAGAGTGTGTGTGTCAGAGAGAGAGAGAGGGAGGGGGATCAGTGACTGATGGTCAGGGCTGTGATGTAGAAACCAGGATGGTTACTTAGTGGTCTCAGGAGGCCCTGCTGAGGGATGGAGGTGTGCTTTTGCATTTGCTCCTGTCTGTATTCAAGAGGTTAGAGAGGCTTCGTGTTCCTCTGCCTTTATTATCCTCTCTCCTCTTTATTCTCCACAAGAGCTCCTACAAAGGGAGGAGGCTTGTCTGAATGTGTTTTTGTCTCCGTGTCTGTGTTCGTGAGAACAGAGTGGGTCAAGATGCTCTAGAAGAGCTCCCTCCCTCGCTCCTGAAGCACCCTCACTCTTACCCAGCAGACCGTGGTCTTGCTAATCGTGCCCCCTGCTCCTTTTGTCACGCCTCACGGGTCTGTGAATAGGATGCCAGAGGCCGTGGTGATGGAGGATGGAACAGAAAGAGAGAAACAAAAAACATGTCTCTCGTGCCCGGCGGGGGAGCTTGTTAGTGAGCGTCTATGGGAGAGTGGGCACTTGGCTAGGGTTGGTGAGGGCACAGCGGGGCATCGGTTACACGGGCCATGAATGAAGTCAGGGAACAGTAAACCAGCCGTACTACCAGCCCTCTGTTGTCTGAGCTGCAGCTGTCACTCACTCAATATGAGAACGAGACTTTTCCATCTTTCTGGCTCACGGCCATCGGTCCTGAGAGAGAAGAGCCCAAATTGAGGCTGTAAAAAAAGAGTGTGAAAGACGAGGAGAAGGATTTAGATAGACAGATAAGATAGACAGAAAGAACTGAAGAGAAAAAAATACCATCTGAGATGAAATAAAAAGTGACAGAACACCAGAATTATAGATAACAAATAATGTCAGACCAAAAAGGCGAAATATTGAAAGATGTAAAGTATTGCAGAACGGTGGCGTGTGGTCAGACGGACTCTTTGTCAAGTCTGATTGAGCCCTGACTTCAGCAGATCGGTTGATGTGCATTGATTTCCTGTGAAGATTAGAGAAAAAAAGAGCAAACTTTATCCTGAACTGGTTTTATCTGGGCCTCTGAAAATGACCAGGAGTAATTCAGATTTAATCTCTCATTCTCTCTGTGTATGTGTGTGTGTGTGTGTGTGTGTGTGTGTGTGTGTGTGTGTGTGTGTGTGTGTGTGTGTATCTGACTCTCACTGCCATCCCGCAGATATAACAGGCTTTGATGGAAAATGAAAGTCTGCAGGGTGTAGAATTAATATGACTTAAGCCTTTGAGTTGATGCAATATGGCTGCAGACCAGGCAAGTCTTCACCTCATCCTCCCTATGTAGCTTTAGAGGACGTGACGAGAAAGAGATGTTGGTGGAATTTGAATCTGATGGTAGATATTTAAAAAAATATTTAAAAAATTTGCAGCAATGACTTGGAGACTTGAGAGAGCAACGAAACCAGTGATGTTGATCTGTCTTACTCCTATGCTGTTAGAATACTTAAGTTGTTTGTTTTTGGTATATAAAACGAAACAAAGATATAAAATGGGCAGTGTTCCTGTTTTTACATATCTGATTTCATTGAAACTTTTATTGACAAGGAACCTGTTTGTGTTTATTAAAAGAAAAATCCACCCTGAAAGACTCCGATATTTATAATGATGTTATGTTCAATGGGGCAAAGTATTGAGAGATGTTGGTCTATTTTCCCAGTGTACAACAGTTTCCTACATCACCCAAAGTGCATGGTGCCAGTGGGATTTACTCCCCACTTCATCTCTACTTGAAGAATGATGCAGCAGCACTTTAGTCCTTTAGTCTGTCCAGCCCTCTCGATTCCTCATCTGTACACTCTGCTCAGACAGACCAGCTTCCAAAGCTTTATGCTAATACCACTGTCAACACCATCGAGCTTGTCATTTTGTAGCTCGCTAACTAGCCAAGCTGAGAAATTATTGCTGTTTTGTTGAACAGTTGTAACCATTGTAACCCCCCCCCACCCTCCCCCCCTCCCCAACACCTCCTTATACAACATTCCATCTCTTCTGTGCTGTATCTTCACCTCTCATGTCCAATGCCATGTGTAGGAAGGGGAATTTTATAGTAGCCGTATTGAAGTGTATTCTGGGATTTCATCTGTTTAACACTCTGCAAGGCCAGGATGGATCTCAGCTCTATTCGCTTACTGTGAAATTGTCCTTCAAAAAAGTTTTTAAAAAAAAGCCAACCTGCCTAATCAAGTCTACATCAGAGACCTAATCACCCAGCTCATGGAACACCATTCATAACCAGAAGTACTAGAAGTAACAGCAATTGTTGTATCTATTTCTTCTTAGAATGGTCAATTTCTTAAGCTCACTTCTAACAAAATCTTCCATCTGCAACCCCTGTGTGCCGAGTCTATAAAAACCGTCTCTTTCCATCGCTGGTATCTGGTGAGTTCCTGCCTCTATTGTTTCCTCTGATGATGAGGGCCTTCTCAATACAACATTATCAGTGTGCTGCCACATCTGCTTTCCTACAGTATGTGCGAGAGCAAGTGAGTGTCACATAAGATTTCGCAGCATTTAATCTGCCACAATAACATTCCGTCGCTGGAGAAATTGCTTTCGGAGGCCCGGGAAGTAAACAGACAAGAGGTGTTATTCGGGAAGACAAGATAGAGAAAGAACGGTTGGTAGAGGGCGAAGGAAAAGGATAGTGGGAGACAGAAATAAAGAGAGAATGAATGGAAAAGGGGAGGGGTAGAAGCAATTGTAAACTGACCTTTCAGTCAGTGAGCACAAGACAGATATTGAGTGATTCTCATTGTGCCGGGAGAATGAAACTGTTGGCTTGTTAAATGCTGTGGCATATGGATGTTTTATCACCCTCCGCCTTTAATTGCTTTACTGTCAGCCCGTTGTAGTACCCAGGCTGCATTTAAACGTCAGAAGCCGGAATAAAAACCAGGGAGGTTTCAAACATGGAAAAACGTGTCTGTCTCTCAAACCACACAGTCCTTTGTCCTCTATACTGGTTTCAGCTTTCATGTGATTTGACTTTTTTTCCGATGCATGAACAAGAAGCCGAGGCAGAGCTGTCTGTTTCTCAGTCCTTGCTCATATTCCTCCTCCTGTGCTGCTGTCCAGAGCAGTGGGAAGGGCGCGGATGACTGCATTTGTTCTAATTGCAAGCGCTTTATTGATGCAAATTGCTGCCAGCCTCTGTGAGCTCTTGTTTAGCCGGGCCGCTGGCTGACATTGATGCATTCCCTGTGGTATTTATAATCCTAGAGACACCTGATATGTCATGATCAAGGAGACTGATCTTGTGTCATGATGTTTAGGTATTCACAGTATCGGTCAGCCAGATGGGAGGATCCATCTGGTTTATGTATGAGGGATGAATAAGGGCTGTGGATGTGGAGAGGCTGGCACGGCTCCTACTGCCTCTTCGCACTGTTTTCCTTCTCTGATCACCGGAGCTAATTTCTTACACTGACTTGGGGATTTATGGAGAATTTCAATTTTATTTGTATAGCACTTTTAACAAAAGACACAAATCATAAATATAGATCCCTAATGAATAAACCAGCGATGACAGTGGCAAGGAAGAACTCCTTGACATGAGGAAGAAACCTGGAGAGGAACCAGCCTCTGGAACCCATCTTCCTCTGGGTGACACCAGATATTGGGATTGTAAATGATTTTACAGGTGTAGAAGAGTAAAGTCAAGTGTGTTGAAAGGATGATCAGTATGAGCAGATTTTTGAGTCTTTAGGATTACAGCATCAGTTCTTAGGTACGAATCTACAGTATCCAGATGAGATTATCAACTCAAGCAAGGATATAAACTGTTTTTGGGAAGTTTAAGCAACTCTGAAGTTGCAAAACTTTTTCACAAAGAAAAAAGGCATTTGTCTTTGAACCACAGTGGGGTGGATGGGGTTGAAAATGAATTCCCTCCAGCAGATCAGATAGCAGCAAGTTCTTTGAACTGCTTTTTTGAGTTCCTCTTCAGTCCCCCACCCCACCCATGAAGATGAGCCCCTTGATCCAGTGCAGTTTCCATTTCTCCAACTCCTCAGTGTCATTTTCAAATTTTAATTAGTTGATGATCTTGTCAGCGCCTTGTGCGTGTTGCTCCATATACAAGCACTCGTATACTGGAAGGTTGTAAAAGGCTGCTCTCAATTTCAAATAAATGGATATGAGCTGCTGAAGGTCCTTTGAGAGACACTGTGGATACAAGCTGTGACTCGTTTATAGTCCCCACGATTGTGCTCAGCTCTGAGCTCAGGTGGTCAGCAGACTCGCTTTCGCAGTGGCTTATAGACAATTTGACCTTTCCAGGGTCAAAAAGAAGCATTAACAGCCGCCTCTGTGCTGTTTGTTTTGAAGCCAGGGGGTTGAGAAGAAACGGCTGTTGCAAGGCAGGAGGATTACGATAATGGCACCTTTCTGATTTCTTCATGTCTATCTGCTAATGGATGGACATAAAGCACAGACTAGACTGACATGTCGGTAGAGTGAAGGAGGTGTGTCAGATGAGTCTGTCCCACCATTCCTGGAAAAAGTTCAGCTCTAATCCAATCAAATGGCTCTTTGATGATTCTAGCACCAGTGTCACATCAATCCCCCTAGATTCTAACACCACCAAGGCTCCTATTGCAAAACTGGGTTGATGTGAACAAAAGCTGAGCCTGCTGGCCTCTGAATCCTCCTACTCTCTCACTCATTTCCTCTTCACAGGCCTTGTTTGTTGTTCATTTACTCTGCGCCGCTCAAACCTTGTTAACATTTTTTTCTCACCGAGAGCGTGGACACCAGGCACGATGCCACCGACAGAAATGTGTAATCACACGTTTTTACAAGAGCTAATGGCCAAATTAATTCCCCCCTCACAGATGCGTGGTAATGACCAAGTGATTTATTTTTCACAGGAATTCATTGCTTTTTAGAAAAGACGCAGCTGACGCAGGTCCGCAAATGGACACAAATGAGGGGATCTACCAAGACGCCAACAAGCCTCTCAGTCCAATCTGTCAAATTCGTGGCAAAAACATCCATTAGCAAATTGAGACTTTTTCTCCCGTTTTGTGTCTGGTGTCTTGGCCCACACTTTGACTTTTTTTTTTCTTTTCAGATGATAAGATGCTTGATGCTCATAGGAAAGGACCATTCTAGTTAAAATGACAGTAAATGTCAGGATTTAAATGAGACAGCATGTCGTGTGTGTGGTCAAATTGACACCTGGCATATTCAGATTCCAGTCAAATTCAGTTTAGAAACCAAAGCCTCTTTATTATTGAATATTATTGGCATTTCTTTGCTGGTTCAATTTAGGCTTTGAGTCATTCGCACTTTCAGCCTTAGAATGGATTTTACAGGATGCGTACACATTCACAGCTCCTTTGTTTCCAGACATTTCTCCTATATTTTTTTTCATTGAAAGCTTTTCTCTATCTTGTTGTTTCTTCACTTCACTCTAATGGTGAAAACTTGTACCTAGGTATCATCCGGGTAAGTCGCATCAGTCTAATTAATTAAATTTCCACCTGAAAGTACATGTGAAAGAAGCACTCAGTAGCTGTGACAGTGCTAGGTCTTGAGGATGTATTTCATACCTATTTAATCTTAAATGTGCAGTATGTGCAGTCTTTGAAACGTATTTGACAGATATATTGAAAGAGTATTGCTTAGTGACAACAGGTTTGTTTTATTCAGGATTAGTGAAGAGAATTAATTCAAGAATGAAAAAGAAGGTGATTTTGTTACTGTGCCAAGCATTAGTGCTTAAAAGAAATCTTTATTAAGAGGACGAAGTCATACAGACATTCATTCATCTAAAATGGCCTGGGCCAGAGGTTAGAAACAAAAGCCCACACCATTGAAGCTAATGACCCATTTCATTTATAGAGCTTCACTGCCTTCACTGCCTCACAAATGAACATAATGGCCTTTGAGCTCTTCCACGACTACATATGCATATAGGATTGGGGAATTAAATGGGCTATGGATAATACAATTGATTTTAATGGCCTCCTAGAACAACAGAGCTGGGATGTTCCACTATGATGTCTCAGCCGCTCTCATTCAGGTCCATTGGTCCTTTATGGGAAGTGATTTAGTTGCGTTTTAATGAAGCCTGATTGGCAAGCATGTGTGAGTGACCATTATCATCAGTGGACCACTTCTCACTGCAGTCTACAACTATGGGCACATTTAGGCACAAAGACTTGGACATTAAATAATACATCGGCAGTGATGGCAGTTCTGCGACCAGGCCACTTCCTCATCTGTCCCTCGTCCTGTCAATCCTCTCCTCGATTGACATCTCATCAGAAAGCTGAGCTGTTTCTCTCTCTGTCTCACTCTCTCTCACAATTTACTTTAATTTCCATATAAAGATGGGTGACAAATGGTAAAAATAACAAAGTGATATGGGGGGCACGGTGACTTAGTGGTTAGCATGTTTGCCTCACATCTCTGGGGTTGGGGTTTCGAATCCCACCTCGCCCTGTGTGTGTAGCGTTTGCATGTTCTCCAGATTTTGCTTCAGGGGTTTTCTCCAGGTACAAAGACATGTGTTATAGGCTGTGATGGGTTGGCACCCTGTCCAGGGTGTCCCCCACCTTGTGCCCCAAGTTCCCTGAAATAGGCTCCAGGCTCCCCGTGACCCTGTATAGGATAAGCGACATGTAAAATGGATGGATAAAGTGATAGACAAAGTGTCTTTGTACAGTGTTGGACCACCACAAGCCTACAAGTCGTACATTCTGCAGGACTCTGGAACTGTACTGGAGGGATGGAGCACTGTTCTTCCAAAAGATATGCTCTCATTTGGGGACTAAAACATCAGTCCAAAATCAGTCATAGGTTTTCAGTTGGGTTGAGATCTGGTGACTCTGAAGGCCACACCACAGGATTTATATAATTCTCATCCTCATCAAACCATTCAGTGAGCCCTCGTGCCATGTAGATGTGGGCATCCTCGAAGAGACCCCTCTTATCAGGGTAGAAATGTTTAAGGGCAATCAATCAGAGGAACTTTATATTGATTTGCAATGACTCTTCCATCCAAGATGACAAGTGGACCCAAACCATGGCAGCAAAATGGCTCTCATTCTTTTTACATGGCCTTCTATCCTTTTTCTTTCCTTTTCTTTCACTGTACAAATCAGTATTTATCTCACTGACTGTCATATCATAATGAGAGGATTGTCCATCATGGCCTGTGTGCTGATATAAGCAGTGTTTTTTATTTTATTTTTTTATTTTTTTTTATTAACAGAGGCAACTGCATTGATTCCTATTGACAGGCGCTCTTGCGGCCCTGAATGAAGGTGATGCAAATGAGTTGCTAAAGCACTCCAGGCAGAGAGATGGCTTTCTGCTTGCTAAAGGCAGCCTTAAGGGCCCTGGTATCAGTGGCCATGGTTCACTGGGGACTCCTTCAGTGAGACATTTTTGTCCACTTCTCAGCCCCAGGAGGAACCAAATAACTCAGGGCATGCATGGGGAAAAAGAAATGGACTGTGTCTATACATGCAGTTTAGTCTAATGGCTGGAGATCTAGGGAATGCTGTCAGGAATGGAGGTGATATTGATTTAAACAGAAGAACTATAATAATGCCTGTAGGACTTTTTGAACATATGTGTTATATAGCTTATTATATGAGGTTTGTACATGATGTATGCAAAGTCTGAACACATTTTGACAAGGTAATAAGTATGCAAATTTGTACACATTTCCTCCAACCTCATTCCATCTTCTCTTTATTGATAAACCACAGCAAACTGTACACAAATTTTGTGGCATTTACATTAATGTTTAATTACAGAATGGTGAATGGATAGCCCACTGCAGAAATACATTTTATTTCATGTAACATGATTGCGTATTCTATAAGAAAAATTATATAATAATCAGATGGTTTTTGCGAGTCTGTTTATTGCTGTTTTAATACACCAGGGTAAAAGAGGAAAAGCAAGAAGTAGATAATCTCCGTTATTGTCTCCGCAAGCTACTCTACTTATTGATTGCCCTGGCTGCCTCATACTCCGCTCAGGTTAAAATCTGAACAGCCGATGACATTAGGGCATGCACAAATGAGGATGTACGACCGTCTTTAATTCTTTCACCCTCTCTTCTTCCTTAGCAACAGACTGGCGCCTAGCAACCATGACCGGATACAGCGGCTGAGGCAGGAGTTCCAGCAGGCCAAGCAGGAGGAGGAGCCTGATGACCGGCGCCGTACTTACAGCCTCCAGCAGCAGCCGTGGGTAAGAGAGACTGTTCTCACTCATTCCTGAATATACTGATCCATTCATACTGTTTCAGGATAATGTACAGTTTCACTGTGGTCCTTTTTATGCATATGGAAGAGATGACAATAAAAATCTATATGACTTGGCCAGTTTGGTCTTTCCTAACCTCAAGTGCTTAGGACACATCTGGCACACTAACCTGTAGCCGGACACAGCCCTTTTAATGATTTAGGTTCAAGTCAGATAGTCATCTAGTAGCCATAAAGAATTGTAGCTTATATATTAAAAGACCATTTTACGACATTGCTGTTGAGTTCTCAATCCTGATTGGTCAGTAGGTGGTGATTCATTTTCTATAACAGTAGCTCTGACAGTAGTGCTGGCTACAAGGGAAATTACGGGTATATAGCAATGTACTCATTCTAAAGCGTTATCATTTCTGAAGAAACAGGGACTTGTATGCTTCACATAAATAGATTAAAAAATGTAATTTATTGATATGGTGACATTTTCTGTGTGGATAGGTTGAGGACACGGCAAAGTCTACAGTATGGAGAGCGTTGAGGTTTTTTGTTAACGTGTCAAGCTGAAATTTTTTTTATCCTATTCACTTCAAGAGAGAGAAAAAACACTGGGTGTGTCTCGATCAGCTCCCTAGGTCATGAATCAGTATATTGTGTGCACGAGTTTGGGCACTAGTAAGGACCCTGGCTCACTACACACTGGGACACTGATAACTGAATTTCCAGTGACATGACTATGTATTCGTGTTGAAAAACATCAAAAATAAAACACACACACACACACACACACACACACACACACACACATTTCTCTCATGCTACGTCAAGCAGGATCCTAGACAAGCTAGTGGATTTTTTTGAAAAAACCATTACACACTTAAAATCTTTAGATTCAAACAAACGTATATAGACAGTAAAACAGACGTATATAGAACGTCAAATAAAGTTAACAATCGCTAAAGTAAGTATTTTTAAGTATATTTGAGAGCTACAACACTGATAACAAGCTACTTACGTTTGTAGATTAAGTTGGCTGAGAGTTCGTGCCCCATTTTTTTTTCGAGCTGAGAGGCTTCAGATAACATGATGTCATTTTCAGTAAGGGACCATAGTGAGCATCGATGCTCCCTGGTTTTTACGGTGCATTGTGGGATTTTTTGGGAACCGAATGTTCCAGTGCACTGGAAGCATTTTGAGATTTAGACAGCCCTTAAAATGGCCAACTTCCTGATTAGTGTCCTGACTACTGAACTAGGGAGCTGATTGAGACGCACCAATAGACACGGATGCTGCTAAAACATAAGTTATGACAGGAACCAACTTTACACCAACATTAAATGTAACTATAAATGGATAAAAAGCATGTCATTCTTTAATAAATAAAAAGCTGCTATGATATAAGAAGAATATAACACTTCAGGGTAAGAAAATAAACATTCCCCCTCGTGACTGTTGTGCGTTATAGGTGTTAGTAGGACATGTACACACCGTCTCCTCTTACATTTAGTTTTGGTCTGATTAGGTGTTTGGGGAATAACTGGGTTGTACACCTGTGATTACAGACATGACATGGCTTGTTAATTGCTTGCTGACATTGCACATTCAGCTAAATAAGCACCTCATTGTACCAACCACACTGCACCTCTGGAGTATCTAAAGCATTTATTTTCCTTTCTGTATAGCAAAAATGTCATTTAATAACAATGACTCATGGGAATGGCACGATGAGAGCAACAGCACCCCAGCCGTATCTACCGGAATCTTTTTCAGTTTATTTACAAATCTCTAGAAACCCCATTTATTCATCAGTCACACACTCATGGGTGTATGTTTTAACACTAAGCCCCTGTTTCTCAAGCCTCATTTGTATTTAAGGGTTAGAGGTTAGACATTATTTTAATGTTATCTCCAAGCTAAAACAATATGCACTACTCAGGGGGCTGGGAACTTGAGCCAGGGATCAGAGGTCACATAGCTGTGTATCTTTGCGCTGTAATGGCTTGAATCGGACATGGAAATCTGTCCTGTAGCTTCCTGTTCAAGGCACGGGGGGATGTTAAGGGATGACAGCCTAATTACCTTGAGGGATAGAACTATTTCCTAAATTAGGGGTCAGATCACCGACCCTCCTGTCTTGGACAAATGTTCCTTCATAGACTTGAATTCCTAAATAGTTCAACAGGGATGGATTATTTCTAAGGTGTCTCTTTCATGCAAAGATTCTCAGTGAGGGCTCTTTCTTTTTCAGTCTTGCACAAAAACACACATTTATCTGAAATGTGTGGAGCAGCTCCAAATGAATTTCACTCGTCATATCAGTGACAGATGATTAAAGCAGCGACAGTATTTGAGTGGAATTTCTTTATGGCATCTTAAATATCGTTTCTTCTTCAAATATATATCTGCATATTCGTTCCATGATTTTTAGTTATTTACTGATTAACTGATAGCAGGTGCAACATTGCAGAATTCAAAATGCAACTGGACTCTTCATTACCTAGAAGCCACCATCAGAGAAGGAGCTAGTGTGTGTTTGCTGCTGCTTAGTGTCTCTGATTGCCATATGGATGGACTGGAGCAAAGGCTGTTTGTGCGACTAATGGTGGCACTACGGCAGGTTACGCTAACAAAACTGTTGTTTCCTTTTCCAAATGACTTGTGAATATGTATCCATGAGTAATTTGGTGAGCCTTCTTGCCACAAACATTTAACAGGGACATATGGGCGGGGCTGGAAATAGTGCAGACTACTGATTGGTCGCAATAAATCATCCGAATGGTAATGTCACTTGAGCTAGATGAATGCTATTAGTTAGATAAAATAGCTTTTGTTTAAAAGGCATGGGCAATGAGTAGCCTGGCTACCTCAGACAAAAATCTA
Source organism: Cranoglanis bouderius (assembly GCA_023630585.1). NCBI lineage: Eukaryota > Metazoa > Chordata > Actinopteri > Siluriformes > Cranoglanididae > Cranoglanis > Cranoglanis bouderius. The sequence goes on from CM042564.1 coordinate 8,937,556, forward strand.
CGGGCTGTTATTTTTTTTGTTTTTATAAACTTTTTACATTTTAATTTTTACAAATTTTATTCGTGGTTGCTTGGCAGACAAGTACGTTCAACAACCACAAGAAAAAGAAAAAGTAAACAAGAATGTTAGCATGTTTGCCTCGCATCGCCAAAGTTGGTTCGTATCCCACCTCTGCCCTGTGTGCGTGAAGTTTGCATGTTCTCCCTGTGCTTTGGGGGTTTCCACCTGGTACTCCAGTTTCCTCCCCCAGTCCAAAAACATGGGCTGTAGGCTGATTGGCATTTATCCCTAGGGTATGAATGGGTGTGTGTGTGTGTGTGTGTGTGTGTGTGTGTGTGTGTGTGTGTGTGTGAGATTGAGCCCTGCAATGGGTTGGCACCCCGTCCAGGGTGTCCCCTGCCTCATCCCCGAATTCCCTGGGATAGGCTCCAGGCTCCCCACGACCCTGTGTAGGATAAGTGGTACAGGAAATGGATGGATGGACAAAGCTGCCACATAACTCATAAGTAACAGTGACCTCCAGAAAACTAGAATCCAAAACCAATAGGCAAAAGTGCTTGATTTTACATATCTTACCCATAAACCTTGTAAAGTCAAATTAGGTCCCCAAATGGCTTCCTTTACACTATACATGTTCACAAGGCATAACATATTGGTGGGAAACTTATATGCCCAATAGTATGCTATTTGTAATTCAGCCACAAAAACCATAAAGGGCTCATCGTATTTCTGTTGTTTTTTTTTTTTTTTTGTCTCATTTTGTCTCTGATGATGTTAAGAGACCTTGTCATGCTCTATAATAGGCCCTGTGAGGTAGAGAAGCAGAAACATACAATTAAAATCCCTGTCAAAAAATAAATACATTTGCAACTTTTGAGCATCATTGCTACTAGTCACAACCACACAACCACCAGAGAACAACTTCTGCTTTCCAGGTGCCATTATGTGATAATCCTGGACCTGGATTTATAACTGTACCATGCCGTACTTCACTGGCCAAATGTGGGAACGTGTTAATACTAAGTAGAAGCAAAGCACTGCTGCACTGTACTTAGATTTACACGCACATTAGATGATCTGGCCCTGAAGACATCCAATAGCTTGTTTCGGTAGTTGTAAGTCTGGAGGTATCCATGAAGCAGTAATAAAATCTAGGTAATAAAATCAAGGTTCTCCCCCGAGTTCA